>OW387787.2:0-334038 GCA_936446665.2 Synanthedon andrenaeformis
AAACCTCGTTTGGGTTGGCTGGGAGAGCCTTCGAAAAGACGTCCCTCGAGCCGCCCAAAATTCGAAAATATCCGGAATTCCGGAAACGCCGGGCAAAAGAAATTTCCGGGAAAACCGGAAAATTCCAAACCCGGCCCACCGTCCGGAGGAGGCTTGGAAGGCGCTTCTAACGAAACGCCTCCCGAGCAGTTCCGACTACGGAAACAAAAGTTATTACTAAAATAAACTTAACAACAACAAAAACGGAAACAAAGAAACAACAATAACAGACTTAACAACAACAAATTAGAAAGCTGGTGTGGGCAGCCCGACGGAGCCCCGAAAGAGGCTTCGAATGAGCCGCACCACACCGCCGTGGAGCAACTAGCGGCGCAGTGCCGGCCGATCAAAAATTTCCGGAAATCCGGAAATTTCCGATTTTCCGGCACCGTCCGAAAGAGCTCCGGAAAAAACTACAACAGACTGAATTTGAGCCAAATCGAAATTTGCAAAATTTTACAAAAATAACCAAACAAAAACGAGGAAATCAAACAAATCAACAAAACAAATAAACGACAACAAAAAACAAAAATTGCCGCGGGCCACCCGACGAGCCTTGAAAAAGGCTACAAATCAACGTAATCCGCGGCAAAATCCGACGGCGAATAACAGAGATAGAGCACAAAGAAATTTCGGGATTGAGACTGACGAAGCCTTAAAAAAGCCTTCAATCAGGTCAAACCGTCAATCCGACACGAAAATCGAATAGAGTGACGTCAAGAGTCTCCAAAAGCACTAAGAGTTCAGTAACTTCCAGAGAATCCTCAACCTCAACCTAACCTAACCTAACCTAACCTAACCTAACCTAACCTAACCTAACCTAACCTAACCTAACCTAACCTAACCTAACCTAACCTAACCTAACCTAACCTAACCTAACCTAACCTAACCTAACCTAACCTAACCTAACCTAACCTAACCTAACCTAACCTAACCTAACCTAACCTAACCTAACCTAACCTAACCTAACCTAACCTAACCTAACCTAACCTAACCTAACCTAACCTAACCTAACCTAACCTAACCTAACCTAACCTAACCTAACCTAACCTAACCTAACCTAACCTAACCTAACCTAACCTAACCTAACCTAACCTAACCTAACCTAACCTAACCTAACCTAACCTAACCTAACCTAACCTAACCTAACCTAACCTAACCTAACCTAACCTAACCTAACCTAACCTAACCTAACCTAACCTAACCTAACCTAACCTAACCTAACCTAACCTAACCTAACCTAACCTAACCTAACCTAACCTAACCTAACCTAACCTAACCTAACCTAACCTAACCTAACCTAACCTAACCTAACCTAACCTAACCTAACCTAACCTAACCTAACCTAACCTAACCTAACCTAACCTAACCTAACCTAACCTAACCTAACCTAACCTAACCTAACCTAACCTAACCTAACCTAACCTAACCTAACCTAACCTAACCTAACCTAACCTAACCTAACCTAACCTAACCTAACCTAACCTAACCTAACCTAACCTAACCTAACCTAACCTAACCTAACCTAACCTAACCTAACCTAACCTAACCTAACCTAACCTAACCTAACCTAACCTAACCTAACCTAACCTAACCTAACCTAACCTAACCTAACCTAACCTAACCTAACCTAACCTAACCTAACCTAACCTAACCTAACCTAACCTAACCTAACCTAACCTAACCTAACCTAACCTAACCTAACCTAACCTAACCTAACCTAACCTAACCTAACCTAACCTAACCTAACCTAACCTAACCTAACCTAACCTAACCTAACCTAACCTAACCTAACCTAACCTAACCTAACCTAACCTAACCTAACCTAACCTAACCTAACCTAACCTAACCTAACCTAACCTAACCTAACCTAACCTAACCTAACCTAACCTAACCTAACCTAACCTAACCTAACCTAACCTAACCTAACCTAACCTAACCTAACCTAACCTAACCTAACCTAACCTAACCTAACCTAACCTAACCTAACCTAACCTAACCTAACCTAACCTAACCTAACCTAACCTAACCTAACCTAACCTAACCTAACCTAACCTAACCTAACCTAACCTAACCTAACCTAACCTAACCTAACCTAACCTAACCTAACCTAACCTAACCTAACCTAACCTAACCTAACCTAACCTAACCTAACCTAACCTAACCTAACCTAACCTAACCTAACCTAACCTAACCTAACCTAACCTAACCTAACCTAACCTAACCTAACCTAACCTAACCTAACCTAACCTAACCTAACCTAACCTAACCTAACCTAACCTAACCTAACCTAACCTAACCTAACCTAACCTAACCTAACCTAACCTAACCTAACCTAACCTAACCTAACCTAACCTAACCTAACCTAACCTAACCTAACCTAACCTAACCTAACCTAACCTAACCTAACCTAACCTAACCTAACCTAACCTAACCTAACCTAACCTAACCTAACCTAACCTAACCTAACCTAACCTAACCTAACCTAACCTAACCTAACCTAACCTAACCTAACCTAACCTAACCTAACCTAACCTAACCTAACCTAACCTAACCTAACCTAACCTTTTTTTTTTTTTTTTTTTTGTCGAGGAGAAATCCTTTTATTGATCCCCTGCCGCTTGCTAGGCGACAGGGGTATGTGGGGGTCGACAGTATACTCCGCGTTGCTCACGTAGCAGACGGAACTGCCCCTACCCACTAAAACTCCCCGGTGTCTCCTCGCCCGTGAGTGAGGGGTGGACGGGCTCTGGCGAACCAACTGCTCCGACCCACCCCCCTCGGGCAACCTAGCCATTGCTGGCTAGGGTAACGCCAACTGGGGGGATTGCCCGGAGACACCCGAGCAATCCCCAGACGTAGGGGACCCGTGCAGGCACACACAGCTAGCAACTGTGTGCGCAGGTCCCCTAGGACATTTGAAGACGGGCTGGTGCCCGCCCTCTCCTGCCCGGCCGTCTACGAGATGTTAATGGGGGACTCAATGGACACCGCAATGTCCATTGGCTCCCCCACCGTCAAAAAAGAGGGCGGGACAAGTCCCGCCCGACCGCCAACTAGAGCAGGGGACCAGGGGCCACCCTCCATGGCCTCCCTGTTCCCCTGAACTCCAACTAAAATAAAAAACAACAAAAAACCCCTGGCGACAGAGGCGAGAAGGCAGAGGGAGAGATACCAATCCCGCCCCTGTCGCCAGGAGAACGCCGATGGGGGCGGAACAAGTTCCGCCCACCCTCAACAAAAAACCCTGGCAGCAAGCTGCCAGGGGAACCTCCGATGTGCGCTCCGCTACGGGCTTGGTATCTCAAACCCGCTCGGAGCGCACGGTGTGGGCCTTCTTGGCCCCTCGCCAAGAACTGGCGAGGGTTGAGCCCCCCCACCACGTCAAGGTCGTGGCCCACCTAGGGGGGGAACCTAACCTAACCTAACCTAACCTAACCTAACCTAACCTAACCTAACCTAACCTAACCTAACCTAACCTAACCTAACCTAACCTAACCTAACCTAACCTAACCTAACCTAACCTAACCTAACCTAACCTAACCTAACCTAACCTAACCTAACCTAACCTAACCTAACCTAACCTAACCTAACCTAACCTAACCTAACCTAACCTAACCTAACCTAACCTTTTTTTTTTTTTTTTTTTTTTTTTTTTTTGTCGAGGAGAAATCCTTTTATTGATCCCCTGCCGCTTGCTAGGCGACAGGGGTATGTGGGGGTCGACAGTATACTCCGCGTTGCTCACATAGCAGGCGGAACTGCCCCTACCCACTAAAACTCCCCGGTGTCTCCTCGCCCGTGAGTGAGGGGTGGACGGGCTCTGGCGAACCAACTGCTCCGACCCACCCCCCTCGGGCAACCTAGCCATTGCTGGCTAGGGTAACGCCAACTGGGGGGATTGCCCGGAGACACCCGAGCAATCCCCAGACGTAGGGGACCCGTGCAGGCACACACAGCTAGCAACTGTGTGCGCAGGTCCCCTAGGACATTTGAAGACGGGCTGGTGCCCGCCCTCTCCTGCCCGGCCGTCTACGAGATGTTAATGGGGGACTCAATGGACACCGCAATGTCCATTGGCTCCCCCACCGTCAAAAAAGAGGGCGGGACAAGTCCCGCCCGACCGCCAACTAGAGCAGGGGACCAGGGGCCACCCTCCATGGCCTCCCTGTTCCCCTGAACTCCAACTAAAAATAAAAACAACAAAAAAAAACCCCTGGCGACAGAGGCGAGAAGGCAGAGGGAGAGATACCAAACCCGCCCCTGTCGCCAGGAGAACGCCGAAGAGGACGGAACAAGTTCCGCCCACCCTCAACAAAAACCCTGGCAGCAAGCTGCCAGGGGAACCTCCGATGTGCGCTCCGCTACGGGCTTGGTGTCTCAAACCCGCTCGGAGCGCACGGTGTGGGCCTTCTTGGTCCCCTCGCCAAGAACTGGCGAGGGTTAAGCCCCCCCACCACGTCAAGGTCGTGGCCCACCTAGGGGGGGAACCTAACCTAACCTAACCTAACCTAACCTAACCTAACCTAACCTAACCTAACCTAACCTAACCTAACCTAACCTAACCTAACCTAACCTAACCTAACCTAACCTACACCTAACCTAACCTAACCAAACCTAACCTAACCTAACCTACCCTAACCTAACCTAACCTAACCTAACCTAACCTAACCTAACCTAACCTAACCTAACCTAACCTAACCTAACCTAACCTAACCTAACCTAACCTAACCTAACCTAACCTAACCTAACCTAACCTAACCTAACCTAACCTAACCTAACCTAACCTAACCTAACCTAACCTAACCTAACCTAACCTAACCTAACCTAACCTAACCTAACCTAACCTAACCTAACCTAACCTAACCTAACCTAACCTAACCTAACCTAACCTAACCTAACCTAACCTAACCTAACCTAACCTAACCTAACCTAACCTAACCTAACCTAACCTAACCTAACCTAACCTAACCTAACCTAACCTAACCTAACCTAACCTAACCTAACCTAACCTAACCTAACCTAACCTAACCTAACCTAACCTAACCTAACCTAACCTAACCTAACCTAACCTAACCTAACCTAACCTAACCTAACCTAACCTAACCTAACCTAACCTAACCTAACCTAACCTAACCTAACCTAACCTAACCTAACCTAACCTAACCTAACCTAACCTAACCTAACCTAACCTAACCTAACCTAACCTAACCTAACCTAACCTAACCTAACCTAACCTAACCTAACCTAACCTAACCTAACCTAACCTAACCTAACCTAACCTAACCTAACCTAACCTAACCTAACCTAACCTAACCTAACCTAACCTAACCTAACCTAACCTAACCTAACCTAACCTAACCTAACCTAACCTAACCTAACCTAACCTAACCTAACCTAACCTAACCTAACCTAACCTAACCTAACCTAACCTAACCTAACCTAACCTAACCTAACCTAACCTAACCTAACCTAACCTAACCTAACCTAACCTAACCTAACCTAACCTAACCTAACCTAACCTAACCTAACCTAACCTAACCTAACCTAACCTAACCTAACCTAACCTAACCTAACCTAACCTAACCTAACCTAACCTAACCTAACCTAACCTAACCTAACCTAACCTAACCTAACCTAACCTAACCTAACCTAACCTAACCTAACCTAACCTAACCTAACCTAACCTAACCTAACCTAACCTAACCTAACCTAACCTAACCTAACCTAACCTAACCTAACCTAACCTAACCTAACCTAACCTAACCTAACCTAACCTAACCTAACCTAACCTAACCTAACCTAACCTAACCTAACCTAACCTAACCTAACCTAACCTAACCTAACCTAACCTAACCTAACCTAACCTAACCTAACCTAACCTAACCTAACCTAACCTAACCTAACCTAACCTAACCTAACCTAACCTAACCTAACCTAACCTAACCTAACCTAACCTAACCTAACCTAACCTAACCTAACCTAACCTAACCTAACCTAACCTAACCTAACCTAACCTAACCTAACCTAACCTAACCTAACCTAACCTAACCTAACCTAACCTAACCTAACCTAACCTAACCTAACCTAACCTAACCTAACCTAACCTAACCTAACCTAACCTAACCTAACCTAACCTAACCTAACCTAACCTAACCTAACCTAACCTAACCTAACCTAACCTAACCTAACCTAACCTAACCTAACCTAACCTAACCTAACCTAACCTAACCTAACCTAACCTAACCTAACCTAACCTAACCTAACCTAACCTAACCTAACCTAACCTAACCTAACCTAACCTAACCTAACCTAACCTAACCTAACCTAACCTAACCTAACCTAACCTAACCTAACCTAACCTAACCTAACCTAACCTAACCTAACCTAACCTAACCTAACCTAACCTAACCTAACCTAACCTAACCTAACCTAACCTAACCTAACCTAACCTAACCTAACCTAACCTAACCTAACCTAACCTAACCTAACCTAACCTAACCTAACCTAACCTAACCTAACCTAACCTAACCTAACCTAACCTAACCTAACCTAACCTAACCTAACCTAACCTAACCTAACCTAACCTAACCTAACCTAACCTAACCTAACCTAACCTAACCTAACCTAACCTAACCTAACCTAACCTAACCTAACCTAACCTAACCTAACCTAACCTAACCTAACCTAACCTAACCTAACCTAACCTAACCTAACCTAACCTAACCTAACCTAACCTAACCTAACCTAACCTAACCTAACCTAACCTAACCTAACCTAACCTAACCTAACCTAACCTAACCTAACCTAACCTAACCTAACCTAACCTAACCTTTTTTTTTTTTTTTTGTCGAGGAGAAATCCTTTTATTGATCCCCTGAACCTAACCTAACCTAACCTAACCTAACCTAACCTAACCTAACCTAACCTAACCTAACCTTTTTTTTTTTTTTTTACGAGGAGAAATCCTTTTATTGATCCCCTACCGCCCGCCGGCGATAGGGGTATGTGGGGGTCGACAGCGTACTCCGCGTTGCGCACGTGCAGACGGAACTGCCCCTACCCACTAAAACTCCCCGATGCCTCCTTAGCGATGCCCATTATTGCAAGGGGTGGACGGGCTCTGGCGAACCAACTGCTCCGACCCACCCCTCACGGGCGGCCTGGCCATCGCTGGCCAGGTTTGACGCCAACGGGGGATTGCCCGGAGACATCCGAACAATCCCCAGATGGGGGGGACCCGTGCAGGCACACGCAGCTCGCCAGCTGCGTGCGCAGGTCCCCTAGGGCATTTGAAGACAGGCTAAAGCCCGCCTTCTCCTGCCCTGCCATCTACGTGTGTTTGGGAGGACTCAATGAACACCTATGGTGTCCATTGGCTCCTCCCTTCCGGCAGCAGTAGCCCCTGCCGGGGCTTTCGGTGTTGCCGCTAGGCGGCCCTTGACAACTGGGGGGGAGCATTTGACGCCCCCCATGCGGTGATCGGCCGGGAGGCCTGCGTCCTCGCAGGCCCCGCAATGATAGGCCGCCTCGCACTCGAAGGCAGAGTGCCCTTCCTCACTGCAACGGAAGCAGTGCCCGGTGCGGTCTTTGCGCGACGGGCAGTTGACCCTCGGATGGCCGAGCCCCATACACTTGAAGCAGCGCATGGGGCGCTGCTCCAGCAGCTGGATGGTAGCCGAGCTCCATCCCACCACAAGTCGGCCATCAGTGGCCAGCTTCCGGGCAGCCGCAACAGGGGCAGAGGCGAAGGCGGAGCCCACTCCTCTGGCGCCAGGATGCACCTTTCCCACCCTGAACTGCTCAGGGGGGAAGCCGGTGCTCAACGCCAACGCAGCCTTCAACTCCTCGGCCGACACCGAGTCGTCAAGACCGACGACCCGGATGTCGGCCGATTTGACGGGACGAGTCACCCTCGCCGCGTCTCCTAGCACCGAGCTCATCTGCTCCGCCAGTTTATCCGCTTGAGCGGGTGTCGTCTCCCTAGGGAGCACGAACACCCGTGAGCCCGTGATGCCCTCCCGGAACTGGAGCGGGCCAATTCCGAGGGCCTCTAGGGAGACCTTCGCCTTCGTCCTTTTTATTGCGGCAAGATAGGTGTCCCCCTTCGCCAGAGCCTCTGGCTTGAGGGACAATACCACGACTGGTCTGCTAGGCACCCTAGGAAGCCTAGGGGCGGGCGTCTTCGCCGCCTTTGGAGCTGAAGGGGCAGAGGGAGGGGCGCGCTTCTTTCGCCCCACGACTTCCGTCCAGCTCACGGTGTTGCCTTCCGGTTGTCCCTGAGCTTGCGGCTCTGGGGCCTTGTCAGCAGCAGAAGATTTGGCTCCTTTTTTGCCCTTGGCCCTTGCCTTCTGCGGCAAGTTGGCCGGGGGCGTTAGCGTCGTCGTATTAGGCTGTGAAGCAGCAGCCATCGCTCTCCTCATGTCCGCCACTGAAGGCGGTCGGCGCGGATGGGACGGAAGGAGCCTCCCGTCCGCCTCCAGGGCCTCCAGGCGGTCGCTCACTATGCCACCCACGTGGCATACGAGCTCGTCCTGGAGGGCCCCGATTGCCTCCAAAAACTCTGCCTTAGTCAGCAGCTGGCCGGCAGCCGCTGTCGTGGGCGCCTCAGCGGGTGTCTGCATGGCAGCCGCGGGCTCAGGACGGGAGTCCAGAGCCTCCTTGAGGGTCACCACCATTTCCATTTGGGTCTGACATCTTTCAGTCAGTCCCCTGTTTTCGGCCCTCAGCCGACGCAGCTCGTCTGATATTATCAGCGCCTTTGCCTTCGACGGAGAAGCTGCCTCCAGCTTGCTCCGGAGAGCCTCGTTGTCGGCTTGTAGCCGACGCATCTCCGCGGACATCCTCCTTTCCTCCACCTTCTGTTTGGGGGGTTTCACCGCCTCCGCTTTGACCAGCTCGACAATCGACCTGGTCGCATCCTTCACCTGTTTTTGGCATGTGCCTTTCATATTCGTCGACTTTTTGACGACTTCAAGTATTGCGGAAGCTCTCGCCTCCACCTTCTTAGCCAAGGCCTCCAACGATCCGGTGGGGGAGGCAGACGCCACCGACTGGTACTCCGCCTCATCCTCCGAATTGGAGTCAGACGAAACCCAATCCCTTAGTTCCCGACGGGCCTGTGCCAGACCGACGTCGTGACCGTACTTCTTCCGGGTGGCCTTGACCACTTTCGGAGGAAACGGTTCCTCGTCAGGCCCGGACTCCTCCATGGAGCGGACCGATACTGGAGAGGCCGCTCTGGGCGCCTCTGCTGCCTCAATGTTGCGCTTTCGCGCTTGCGAGCGCGTGTTGCCCGAAGGCAAAAGGCCCTTCTTGGAAGCCGACATGGGCCAGTTAATGGCCCTGTCGACCTCCGAGTCGTTCGGAGATTCCACCCCTACTAGGGGGGACAGAAAAACCCAAAAACTTAACAAAAACTATACAATGATTAACAATCTTCCTACACCTAAAACACAAAAACCTAAATAACTTTAAAACTAGCCTAAATAACAAAAACAAGTTTGGGCTGGCCGAAAGCGCCCTCGAAGAGGCTTCCTCCAGTCGACCCAAAAACAAAAACTTTCCGGAATTCCGGAAGATACGGGCAGAGGAATTTTTCGGAGAAACCGGAAAATTCCCGGCCCGGTGTACCTCCCGGAAGAAGCCTGGAAGGCGCTTCTAATGAATCGCCTCCCAGCTAATTCCGGCACCGGAATCAGAAGTTATTAACTAAATAAACTCAAAAATCACAAATTCTAAAACGAAAAAACGACCACAACAAAATAAACAACCACAATTTCAAAAGCTGGTGTGGGCCACCCAACGGAGCCTCGAAGGAGGCTTCGAATGAGCCGCACCACACCGCCGTGGAGCAACTAGCGGCGCAGCACCGGCCGATCAAAAATTTCCGGAAATCCGGAAATTTCCGATTTTCCGGCACTGTCCGAAAGAGCTCCGAAAATGACTACCCTAAACTGAATTTCAGCCAAATCTAATTTTGACAATTTTTGCCAAAAAACACAAACAAAATACAAGAAAAACGAAAATTCGACAAAACAACAAAACAACAGCAAAAAACAAAATTTGCCGCGGGTCACCCGACGAGCCTTAAGAAAGGCTACAAATCAAAGTAAACCGCAGCAAAATCCGTCCACAAATAACAAAACTACAGCGAAGTGAAATCTCGGGACTGAGACTGATGAAGCCTTAAAAAAGGCTTCAATCGCTTCAGTCCGTCAATCAAGTACGAAAATCGGATAGTGAAGCCTCGAAAGTATCTGAAAGCACTGAGAGTTCAGTAGGTTCCAGTAAATCCTCAACCTCAACCTAACCTAACCTAACCTAACCTAACCTAACCTAACCTAACCTAACCTAACCTAACCTAACCTAACCTAACCTAACCTAACCTAACCTAACCTAACCTAACCTAACCTAACCTAACCTAACCTAACCTAACCTAACCTAACCTAACCTAACCTAACCTAACCTAACCTAACCTAACCTAACCTAACCTAACCTAACCTAACCTAACCTAACCTAACCTAACCTAACCTAACCTAACCTTTTTTTTTTTTTTTTTTTTTTTTTTTTTTTTGTCGAGGAGAAATCCTTTTATTGATCCCCTGCCGCTTGCTAGGCGACAGGGGTATGTGGGGATCGACAGTATACTCCGCGTTGCTCACGTAGCAGACGGAACTGCCCCTACCCACTAAAACTCCCCGGTGTCTCCTCGCCCGTGAGTGAGGGGTGGACGGGCTCTGGCGAACCAACTGCTCCGACCCACCCCCCTCGGGCAACCTAGCCATTGCTGGCTAGGGTAACGCCAACTGGGGGGATTGCCCGGAGACACCCGAGCAATCCCCAGACGTAGGGGACCCGTGCAGGCACACACAGCTAGCAACTGTGTGCGCAGGTCCCCTAGGACATTTGAAGACGGGCTGGTGCCCGCCCTCTCCTGCCCGGCCGTCTACGAGATGTTAATGGGGGACTCAATGGACACCGCAATGTCCATTGGCTCCCCCACCGTCAAAAAAGAGGGCGGGACAAGTCCCGCCCGACCGCCAACTAGAGCAGGGGACCAGGGGCCACCCTCCATGGCCTCCCTGTTCCCCTGAACTCCAACTAAAAATAAAAACAACAAAAAAAACCCCTGGCGACAGAGGCGAGAAGGCAGAGGGAGAGATACCAATCCCGCCCCTGTCGCCAGGAGAACGCCGAAGAGGACGGAACAAGTTCCGCCCACCCTCAACAAAAACCCTGGCAGCAAGCTGCCAGGGGAACCTCCGATGTGCGCTCCGCTACGGGCTTGGTGTCTCAAACCCGCTCGGAGCGCACGGTGTGGGCCTTCTTGGTCCCCTCGCCAAGAACTGGCGAGGGTTAAGCCCCCCCACCACGTCAAGGTCGTGGCCCACCTAGGGGGGGAAACCTAACCTAACCTAACCTAACCTAACCTAACCTAACCTAACCTAACCTAACCTAACCTAACCTAACCTAACCTAACCTAACCTAACCTAACCTAACCTAACCTAACCTAACCTAACCTAACCTAACCTAACCTAACCTAACCTAACCTAACCTAACCTAACCTAACCTAACCTAACCTAACCTAACCTAACCTAACCTAACCTAACCTAACCTAACCTAACCTAACCTAACCTAACCTAACCTAACCTAACCTAACCTAACCTAACCTAACCTAACCTAACCTAACCTAACCTAACCTAACCTAACCTAACCTAACCTAACCTAACCTAACCTAACCTAACCTAACCTAACCTAACCTAACCTAACCTAACCTAACCTAACCTTTTTTTTTTTTTTTTTTGTCGAGGAGAAATCCTTTTATTGATCCCCTGCCGCTTGCTAGGCGACAGGGGTATGTGGGGGTCGACAGCATACTCCGCGTTGCTCACATAGCAGACGGAACTGCCCCTACCCACTAAAACTCCCCGGTATCTCCTTGCCCATTTGAGTGGGGGGTGGACGGGCTCTGGCGAACCAACTGCTCCGACCCACCCCTCACGGGCTGCCCAGCCATTTCTGGCTAGGCTAACGCCAACAGGGGGGATTGCCCGGAGATACCGGAGCAATCCCCAGACGGGGGGGACCCGTGCAGGCACACACAGTTAGCAGCTGTGTGCGCAGGTCCCCTAGGGCATTTGTAGACGGGCTTGATATGCCCGCCTTCTCCTGCCCGGCCGTCTGCGTCTGAGGGAGCCGAGAGCCGCCGCTTCCTCTCGTTCCCTCTCAGCAGCCTCCTTCTGTGACATAACATATTCACAGAAGGAGGCAAATGCTTTCCATTTAGTCTCACTGTCAAGCATGGCTTCGACCAAGCTTGGCAGTGAGACATCGCCATTGCCTAGCGCCGCGCTGAGCTCGCAGCGCTGCAGACTCCAGGCCGAGCATACTTGTAGCGTATGCTCGGCCGTATCGTCGGGGTCGCCGCAGTGATGACACTGCGGCGATTCCTCCTTTTTTATACGGTGCAGGTAATGGCCGAAGCATCCATGCCCGGTCATTACCTGCACCATGTGGAAGGTGAGGCAGCCACTTTGGCGCCTCACCCACACCTCCAAGACCGGACGAATCGCTCGGATCGTCCGGCCGCCAAATTTGGGCTCACGGAGTGCCTCACTCCAGTTCCGAATCGCCTCCTCCTGCGCCTCTGCGCGGACCCGCCGCACGTCCTCGGCGACGGGTCTCCTTCCTTGGGCCCTTTCGGCGACCCGATGTCGATGCACCTGGGACAGAACCAGGGCATCGACATCCCACGGGGGCGTGCCCGCGAGCACGCAGGCGGCCCCGTGGCTTACCGTGTTATAGGCCCGCACAGCCCGGATCGCCAGGACCCTTTGGGGTCTGCACAGGAGGGACCGGTTGTGAGGAGTGAGACACTCCGCCCAGACCGGGGCTCCGTAGAGTGCCATCGACCTTACCACCCCCTGGTAAAGCCGACGGCACGCCGAATTTGGTCCTCCCTGATTCGGGAGGAGTCGTCCGAGTGCGGCTGCGGCTGCGGTCAGCCGTGGAGCGAGGAGCTTGAAGTGCTCCTCGAAACTCCAGCGGGGGTCCAAAGTTAGGCCGAGATACTTAATATGCATCTCGACCGGTATCCGGACCCCCTCCACTCGGACGTGGAGCCCCGGTTGGATCCTGCGGCGTGGGGGAAGGAAGCCCATGGCCCTAGTTTTATCAAGGGCCACCTCCAACCCGAGCAGGCGGATGCGGTGGACAACCATCGAGGTGCCACTCGACGCTAGCTCTTCCGCCTGCTCCCACGTCTTAGCTCTCGCCGCGACCAGAGTGTCGTCGGCGAAGCAGACAACCTCCATCTTGGGAAGGAGGTTGCCTCGCAGGACCCAGTTGTACCCCAGGTTCCACAATAGTGGGCCGAGCACGGCCCCCTGGGGTACGCCAGCCGCCATTGGGCGTCGGTGGACGCGACCATCCGCGCCCTCGTACAGCACTACCCGACCTGAGAGGTAGTCGGAGACGAGGGCGCAGAGGTAGGACGGCACCCGGTGGAATCGGAGTGCCGCCCTGATGCATTCATGCGGGAGGCTGTTGAATGCGTTGCGGATGTCGAGCGACACCGCAACAACAGCCTCCCCTCTTCCGGTTGCTTCCTCGGACCATCTTTTGAGGAGGCCCACCGCGTCCATCGTAGACCGACCGGTGCGGAAGCCGAACTGACGATCGTGTATGTTCGGCCCCTCCGTCTCCAAGTGCTCGACGATCCGCCAAGCCACGATCCTCTCCAATGCCTTGCCGGAATCGTCGAAACCTAACCTAACCTAACCTAACCTAACCTAACCTAACCTAACCTAACCTAACCTAACCTAACCTAACCTAACCTAACCTAACCTAACCTAACCTAACCTAACCTAACCTAACCTAACCTAACCTAACCTAACCTAACCTAACCTAACCTAACCTAACCTAACCTAACCTAACCTAACCTAACCTAACCTAACCTAACCTAACCTAACCTAACCTAACCTAACCTAACCTAACCTAACCTAACCTAACCTAACCTAACCTAACCTAACCTAACCTAACCTAACCTAACCTAACCTAACCTAACCTAACCTAACCTAACCTAACCTAACCTAACCTAACCTAACCTAACCTAACCTAACCTAACCTAACCTAACCTAACCTAACCTAACCTAACCTAACCTAACCTAACCTAACCTAACCTAACCTAACCTAACCTAACCTAACCTAACCTAACCTAACCTAACCTAACCTAACCTAACCTAACCTAACCTAACCTAACCTAACCTAACCTAACCTAACCTAACCTAACCTAACCTAACCTAACCTTTTTTTTTTTTTTTTTTTTTTTTTTTTTTTTTTTTTTTTTTTTGTCGAGGAGAAATCCTTTTATTGATCCCCTGCCGCTTGCTAGGCGACAGGGGTATGTGGGGGTCGACAGTATACTCCGCGTTGCTCACGTAGCAGACGGAACTGCCCCTACCCACTAAAACTCCCCGGTGTCTCCTCGCCCGTGAGTGAGGGGTGGACGGGCTCTGGCGAACCAACTGCTCCGACCCACCCCCCTCGGGCAACCTAGCCATTTCTGGCTAGGGTAACGCCAACTGGGGGGATTGCCCGGAGACACCCGAGCAATCCCCAGACGTAGGGGACCCGTGCAGGCACACACAGCTAGCAACTGTGTGCGCAGGTCCCCTAGGACATTTGAAGACGGGCTGGTGCCCGCCCTCTCCTGCCCGGCCGTCTACGAGATGTTAATGGGGGACTCAATGGACACCGCAATGTCCATTGGCTCCCCCACCGTCAAAAAGAGGGCGGGACAAGTCCCGCCCGACCGCCAACTAGAGCAGGGGACCAGGGGCCACCCTCCATGGCCTCCCTGTTCCCCTGAACTCCAACTAAAATAAAAAACAACAAAAAAACCCCTGGCGACAGAGGCGAGAAGGCAGAGGGAGAGATACCAATCCCGTCCCTGTCGCCAGGAGAACGCCAATGAGGGCGGAACAAGTTCCGCCCTACCACCAACAAGAGCAGGGGACCAGGGGCCACCCTAAGGGCCTCCCTATTCCCCTGAACCCCGTAAAAAACCCTGGCAGCAAGCTGCCAGGGGAACCTCAACTGTGTGCTCCGCCACGAGCTCCGCTAAACGGAACCCGCTCGGAGCACACCGGTGTGGGCCTTCTTGGTCCCCTCGCCAAGAACTGGCGAGGGTTAAGCCCCCCCACCACGTCAAGGTCGTGGCCCACCTAGGGGGGGAACCTAACCTAACCTAACCTAACCTAACCTAACCTAACCTAACCTAACCTAACCTAACCTAACCTAACCTAACCTAACCTTTTTTTTTTTTTTTTTTTTTTTTTTTTTTTTTTTTTTTTTTTTTTGTCGAGGAGAAATCCTTTTATTGATCCCCTGCCGCTTGCTAGGCGACAGGGGTATGTGGGGGTCGACAGTATACTCCGCGTTGCTCACGTAGCAGACGGAACTGCCCCTACCCACTAAAACTCCCCGGTATCTCCTTGCCCATCGTGCGGGGGGTGGACGGGCTCTGGCGAACCAACTGCTCCGACCCACCCCTCACGGGCTGCCCAGCCATTCCTGGCTAGGTTGTCGCCAACAGGGGATTGCCCGGAGATACCGGAGCAATCCCCAGACGGAGGAGACCCGTGCAGGCGCACACAGTTAGCGGCTGTGTGCGCAGGCCCCCGAGGACATTTGAAGACGGGCTGTTGCCCGCCTTCTCCTGCCCCACCGTCAGCTTTGGTGCCAGGAGGACTCAATGGACACCAAGGGTGTCCATTGGCTCCTCCCTTGCAGCGTGTGTAGCTCCAAGTGGAGCTGCCGGAGGCGCCGCTGCGAGGCGGCCCTTAACGACAGGGGGGGAGCATTTATTGCCCCCCATGCGATGGTTGGCCTGAAGGCCAGCGTCGGCACAGACACCGCATCTGTACTCCGCCTCACATCCGAAGGCGGAGTGCCCTTCCTTTCCGCAGCGGAAGCAGTGCCCGCTGCGGTCCTTACGTGACGGACACCTGATCGCCGGGTGGCCGAGCCCCATGCATCGGAAGCAACGCATAGGGCGCTGCTCCAATAGTTGGACGGAGGCCTCGCTCCATCCAACCGTCAGTTTACCGCATGTTACCAGTGTCCTGGCGGCCTCCACCGGAAGCGAGGCGAAAGCCGACCCCATGCCCCTGGCGCCGGGGTGCACCCTGCCCAACCTGAGAAGATCAGGGGGACAGCCGGTGGCCGACACCAGTGCTTCCCTCAATTCGTCAGCCGACACCGAGTCATCCAAACCGGAGACCCGGATGTCGGCCGATTTGACGGGGCGCGTCACTTTCGCCTCGTCTCCTAGCGCCATGCTAATTTGGGCCGCCAATAAATCCGCCTGGGCAGGCGTAGTCTCCTTCGGGAGCCTTAACATTCTCGCGCCAGTGAAGCCCGTTCGGAATTCGACGGGGCCAATCCCGAGGGCATCCAACGAGACCATCGTCTTTGTTTTCTTAATCGCCTTATTATAGGTGGCGCCCTTCTCAACCGCCTCCGGTGTGAGGGCCACCACCACGACCATCTTTTTAGGCTCTTTTGGGAGCCTCGGGGCTTTCGACTTGGCCGCCGCCTGAGTTGGGGCGGAAGCTGGTGCGCGTTTCTTCCGCCTAACGACTTCCGACCAAGAGGTTCCTTCCGGCTGGGTGGGCAGCTCGGCCTGAGGTCCAACCTTCGACTTGTCCTCCGAAACCGGAGGTTTGGCCGCCTTAGCGGCCCTTGCCTTCTTAGGCAGGTTTGAAGGAGCAGAGAGCGTCGTCACCGAAGACGGCGCTGCGTCGGCTCGCTTCACCTTCCGACGATCTTCCAATTGGGAGACCACTGGCTGATCCGGTAGCCGTCTGGCCTCTGCTGCCAGGAGCTCCAAACCCGCGTCCAACCTGGAGTGTATGATGTCGATCAGCTCCTCCTGGAGCGACCCCATTGTCTCGAGGAATTCTGCCCTCGACAGTACCTGGCCAGCGGCCGCTGTCGTGGGCGCCTCCTCTAGAGGCTGCGCAATATTCGGGAGTTCGGGGCGAGGCGTCTCCGAGACGCGTCGCTCGAGTTCCCCTACCTTCGTTTGTAGGGCCTCCACCATGAGGCGGAGGCTCTCATTCTCCTGCCTTAGGGTGTTGCGCTCACTCCTAAGCCTTTCCTGTTGCGCCCGCATGAAGTCGTCGTAGCTTACACTGACGTCTCTATCTACATCTGAGCTCTTGCTCGAGCCCATCTTGCCCGAGGACCTACTGGTAGTACCAGCTACGTGCTCGGCATCCTCCACTTCGTTTCGGGATTTGGCGGCATCAGCAGTTATCGCCCGGATAAATCCCTCGTAGACAGCTTTTTCCACTGTTTCATCAGCTTTGGTCTTCCTCGGACCCTTCTTGCCCGAAGACTGACTTGATTTGGAGCTCGACATGACCAGTTATGGCCCTGTCGACCTCCAGATGAGCTGACGAGTCCGCCCCTATAAGAAGGGGGGCGCAGGTCAACAAAAATCAGCACAAGTTTACAACTCCCCAACAAACAAAAAAAACTAAAACGACAATAAAAACCAAAAGAAAAAACACACAGGGACCGGGTTTGGACTGTCTGAGGGCGCCTTTAAGAAGGCGTCCCTAGAGCCCCCCGGGAACCGAAAAGGTCCGGAAATCCGGGAACGCCGGGCCGGAGAAGTTTCCGATAAAACCGGAAAATTCCGGACCCGGCGTGCCGTCCGGAGGAGTCTTGGGAGGCGCTTCTTTCGAATCACCTCCCAAGCAAATCGGCCCACAGATCCAAAAGAAAACAAAAAAAGAAACTTAAAAAAAGCGAAACCAAAAAACAATTAACAACAATAAAAACTAAACTAAAAACGACAGCAACGGCTGGTGTGCGCAGTCCGATGAAGCCTTCAAAAAGGCTTCAGACGAGCCGCCACACACCGCCAAACACCGAGAAATGAAGCAGCGCCGGCCAACCAAAAATTTCCGGAGATCCGGAAATTTCCGATTTTCCGGCACCGTCCGGAAGAACGTCAAAAAATAATAAGGAGGACTGAGTTTCAGCCAAATCAAAATTTCGAAATTTTAACGAAAAAACACAAACAAAAACAACGAAAACAGAAAAATCAACAAAACTACAAAACTACAACTATTAACAAAAATTGCCGCGGGCCACCCGACGAGCCTTGAGAAAGGCTACAAATCAAAGCAAACCGCGGCAAAATCTGACGACAGATGTCAAAGATATAGACGAATGAAATTTCCGGATTGAACCGAAAGAAGGCCAGGAAAGGCCTTCAATCACCTCAATCCGTCAATCTAACCACAAATTCAGATTCAGCGACGTCGAGAGTATCTAATGGCAATGCAAGCGCATGTACTTCCAGAGAAACTTCAACCTCAACCTAACCTAACCTAACCTAACCTAACCTAACCTAACCTAACCTAACCTAACCTAACCTAACCTAACCTAACCTAACCTAACCTAACCTAACCTAACCTAACCTAACCTAACCTAACCTAACCTAACCTAACCTAACCTAACCTAACCTAACCTAACCCCAATCAACATCCCCTCGCATTCTCAATCCATAATACCCTGCACAACATCAAATCCAGCGGCCGCTCTGTCTCCTTCTCCTGGGTCAGGGGCCACTCGGGCATACCTGGTAATGAACGAGCGGACCTTGAGGCGGGAAGAGCGGCCTCTACACATCGTGCTTTCGACTACGCCTCCTTCCCCATCTCTCACACCAAACACCTCACCCGTCTCCGAATGCGCGAGCGGTGGCAACACAAATATACTAGCGATCCTCGGGGTGCGCACACCAAATCACTGCTTCCTCTCCTCTCTGACATCACCTCCCTCTTCAAACAAGTCCCGATTAACTTCTACTTTACCCAAGCTCTCACTGGCCACTCTTACACTAAACAGTACCTCCACCGTTTCAAAATCATTGACAACAACAAATGCCCCTGCGACAATCACACTGTACAAACTGTCGAGCACCTCCTCCAACACTGCCCCCGTTTTGCCGTCCACCGCCTCGACCATGTCATCATCTGCAATGAACAAAACCTCCCCCCCTACAACCTTGCACAACTGCTCTCAGATCACAATTCCACCAAATCCTTCTATAAATTTTGTATACACATTTTTAGCCATCTTAAGAATTTCAACAAACCTCCACCTTAATAGAACATACCCCATTGAGTGTTTTAGTTTTAGTCTAATTTTAATTTTAATTTTAGTTATGTTATTAGTATTAAGTTCTAGTTTATAATTCACCGTAGGGGCCGTGGGGGGGGACATTGTATCAAATCGCATATTCCCCCCCCGCCCCTCTTAGCGATACATTTTAATCATATCTTAAACAGTAAGCTTATTATTGCGTTGTAAATTTATTTACTAATATACTCCCCGCGGGGGCGGTGTACCCTCCGCGGGAAAACATAAAAAAAAAAAAAAAAAAAACCTAACCTAACCTAACCTTTTTTTTTTTTTTTTTTTTTTTTTTTTTTTTGTCGAGGAGAAATCCTTTTATTGATCCCCTGCCGCTTGCTAGGCGACAGGGGTATGTGGGGGTCGACAGTATACTCCGCGTTGCTCACGTAGCAGGCGGAACTGCCCCTACCCACTAAAACTCCCCGGTGTCTCCTCGCCCGTGAGTGAGGGGTGGACGGGCTCTGGCGAACCAACTGCTCCGACCCACCCCCCTCGGGCAACCTAGCCATTGCTGGCTAAGGTAACGCCAACTGGGGGGATTGCCCGGAGACACCCGAGCAATCCCCAGACGTAGGGGACCCGTGCAGGCACACACAGCTAGCAACTGTGTGCGCAGGTCCCCTAGGACATTTGAAGACGGGCTGGTGCCCGCCCTCTCCTGCCCGGCCGTCTACGAGATGTTAATGGGGGACTCAATGGACACCGCAATGTCCATTGGCTCCCCCACCGTCAAAAAAAGAGGGCGGGACAAGTCCCGCCCGACCGCCAACTAGAGCAGGGGACCAGGGGCCACCCTCCATGGCCTCCCTGTTCCCCTGAACTCCAACTAAAAATAAAAACAACAAAAAAGACCCCTGGCGACAGAGGCGAGAAGGCAGAGGGAGAGATACCAATCCCGCCCCTGTCGCCAGGAGAGCGCCGAAGAGGACGGAACAAGTTCCGCCCACCCTCAACAAAAACCCTGGCAGCAAGCTGCCAGGGGAACCTCCGATGTGCGCTCCGCTACGGGCTTGGTGTCTCAAACCCGCTCGGAGCGCACGGTGTGGGCCTTCTTGGTCCCCTCGCCAAGAACTGGCGAGGGTTAAGCCCCCCCACCACGTCAAGGTCGTGGCCCACCTAGGGGGGGAACCTAACCTAACCTAACCTAACCTAACCTAACCTAACCTAACCTAACCTAACCTAACCTAACCTAACCTAACCTAACCTAACCTAACCTAACCTAACCTAACCTAACCTAACCTAACCTAACCTAACCTAACCTAACCTAACCTAACCTAACCTAACCTAACCTAACCTAACCTAACCTAACCTAACCTAACCTAACCTAACCTAACCTAACCTAACCTAACCTAACCTAACCTAACCTAACCTAACCTAACCTAACCTAACCTAACCTAACCTAACCTAACCTAACCTAACCTAACCTAACCTAACCTAACCTAACCTAACCTAACCTAACCTAACCTAACCTAACCTAACCTAACCTAACCTAACCTAACCTAACCTAACCTAACCTAACCTAACCTAACCTAACCTAACCTAACCTAACCTAACCTAACCTAACCTAACCTAACCTAACCTAACCTAACCTAACCTAACCTAACCTAACCTAACCTAACCTAACCTAACCTAACCTAACCTAACCTAACCTAACCTTTTTTTTTTTTTTTTTTTTTTTTTTTTTTTTTTTTTTTTTTTTTTTTTTTTGTCGAGGAGAAATCCTTTTATTGATCCCCTGCCGCTTGCTAGGCGACAGGGGTATGTGGGGGTCGACAGTATACTCCGCGTTGCTCACGTAGCAGACGGAACTGCCCCTACCCACTAAAACTCCCCGGTGTCTCCTCGCCCGTGAGTGAGGGGTGGACGGGCTCTGGCGAACCAACTGCTCCGACCCACCCCCCTCGGGCAACCTAGCCATTTCTGGCTAGGGTAACGCCAACTGGGGGGATTGCCCGGAGACACCCGAGCAATCCCCAGACGTAGGGGACCCGTGCAGGCACACACAGCTAGCAACTGTGTGCGCAGGTCCCCTAGGACATTTGAAGACGGGCTGGTGCCCGCCCTCTCCTGCCCGGCCGTCTACGAGATGTTAATGGGGGACTCAATGGACACCGCAATGTCCATTGGCTCCCCCACCGTCAAAAAGAGGGCGGGACAAGTCCCGCCCGACCGCCAACTAGAGCAGGGGACCAGGGGCCACCCTCCATGGCCTCCCTGTTCCCCTGAACTCCAACTAAAATAAAAAACAACAAAAAAACCCCTGGCGACAGAGGCGAGAAGGCAGAGGGAGAGATACCAATCCCGTCCCTGTCGCCAGGAGAACGCCAATGAGGGCGGAACAAGTTCCGCCCTACCACCAACAAGAGCAGGGGACCAGGGGCCACCCTAAGGGCCTCCCTATTCCCCTGAACCCCGTAAAAAACCCTGGCAGCAAGCTGCCAGGGGAACCTCAACTGTGTGCTCCGCCACGAGCTCCGCTAAACGGAACCCGCTCGGAGCACACCGGTGTGGGCCTTCTTGGTCCCCTCGCCAAGAACTGGCGAGGGTTAAGCCCCCCCACCACGTCAAGGTCGTGGCCCACCTAGGGGGGGAACCTAACCTAACCTAACCTAACCTAACCTAACCTAACCTAACCTAACCTAACCTAACCTAACCTAACCTAACCTAACCTAACCTAACCTTTTTTTTTTTTTTTTTTTTTTTTTTTTTTTTTTTTTTTTTTTTTTTTTTTTTTTTTTTTTTTTTTTACGCGGGGAAATCAGCGACCCTGATTCACTGCCAGCAATGGGGCGCTGGCAGGATATGTGGGATTTCTACCCACTAAAACCCCGCGGTGTTCCTTTGCCACGCGCGCGTGGGACGGGAGAGAGGTGTCAGCGCGAGCATTTCGTCCTGCTCTCCCGTCAGCGATTGCCCGATCGGGCGCCTCCGAAGTTCATCGGAAAGAGGGGGGATGGTAGAGTCCCCCCCTCTCCGGATGCGAGTGTGTGAAGACGTGCCGGAACACGGACACGTCTTTCACCGGGGGCCGGGTGAGTAGGTGAGCGGATCCCCATATCCGCTCACCCTCCGGCCGATCACGGGGGCGCTTGGAGTCGGCCGTACAGCCTCCTCCGCCTCCCGGATCGTTTACGACGGATGTCGTCAGCGAGGGCGGCATCCTCCCTCGCCCGCTCCGCCGCCTCCTTCAGCGAGAGGACTTCCTCGCTGAAGGAGATCATCGCATGCCAAGCCTCTCTGCTGCCGACCATGGACAGAACCACGGCCGGCAGCGAGAGGTCAACACCTACAACTGGCGTAAGCTCGCCCCGTTGCTGGTCCCATGCCGGGCATTCTGCCAGCGTGTGATGCGCCGTATCCTCCGGGCCACCGCAGTGGTGGCAGGAGGGTGTCTCCTCGCGTCTTGCGACGTTGCACAGATATCTGCCGAAGCAGCCATGCCCCGACAGAATCTGTGCAAGTCTAAAGGTGATCACACCCTTCCTGCGCCTGCACCACTGCTCCAGGACTGGAGCGATGGCCCGGATGGTGTGAGCACCGACAGTTGGCTCGGCGAGCCTCTCGGCCCACCGCGCCAGTGCGACTCTCTGCGCCGTGCGGCGCACTTCCTCCGGCAGGGGACCAGCAACGCCCCGAGTGTGAGCTGCCGCTCGACTTCCGTAGACCGAGGACAGAACCTCGGCCTCCAGGTCCCACGGGGGGGTACCCGCCATAACGCAGGCGGCATCGCAGGAAATGGTGCGGTAACCACGTATCACCCTGGTCGCCATCACTCGCTGAGATCTTCTCAGCAGCGTGATGTTGTGGCGATCCAGGGCGTCCGCCCACACAGGCGCACCGTAAAGCGCCATGGAGCGCACCACCCCCGTGAAAAGACGACGGCAGCCGACACTCGGTCCTCCCAGGTTTGGCAGGAGGCCACCCAACGCCGAGGTGGCCCCGATCAGCTTTGGGCTGAGCCGCCGGAAGTGCTCATGGAATCGCCACCTGGAGTCCAAGGTGAGCCCCAGGTAGCGCATGTGCACTCCGACGGCGACATCCACGTTACCAACTTTAATGTGGGCCTGCTGCGGTGGACCCTTCCGGGGACCATGGAAAAGCATGGCCTCGGATTTGTCGGGTGCCACCCGCAGGCCCAACAACTCGATACGCTTGGCCACGAGAGCGACGCTCACCGTGGCCAAGCTCGTCACCGCCTTATAGTCGTCTGCACACGCGACGACCAGCGTGTCGTCGGCGTAGCAGACGACGTGCACGTCCGGTGGTAGGGCGCCTCTCAGCGCCCAGTCGAATCCAATGTTCCACAGGAGCGGTCCTAGGACCGACCCCTGTGGAACGCCGCAGGACATTGTCCTCTCCAGGACGGTCCCGTCTCGGCGGGGACAGAGAATCTTCCGATCCCTCAGATAATCTCCGACAATCAGCTGGAGATACGCGGGCAATCGGTGGAACCTAAGCGCCTCCGTGATGCAGCTGAAGGGGAGGGTGTTGAAGGCGTTGGAGATGTCCAAAGACACCGCCAGTGCCACTCCTCCCCTTTCTACGGTTTCCTGCGCGATGTTCTTGAGGCGCAGGATGGCGTCGATCGTAGATCGACCGGCGCGAAATCCGAACTGATTGTCGGAGAGATCTGGCCCCGCCGAGTTCAACAATCCGATTATACGGCGGGCAATTATTCTTTCGAACAATTTGCCCGCCTCGTCGAGAAGCACAATTGGCCTGTATCCAGAAGGAGAGTCCGCGGGACGTCCCTCCTTCCTTAACAGGACCAATTTGCCCTCCTTCCAGATGCGAGGAAAGGACCCCGCTCGCAGGGCAGCGTCAAACACGGCCCGCCAGCGGTCCCCCAACTCGCCCGACGCCAAGACCCAGGCCCGACCGGGTATCCCGTCCGGACCGGGGGCGGTGCTCTTGCCGCGAAGACGGGCTACGGCCTCCTCTAATTCTCCGCTGGAGACAGGAGGAGCTCCGTCGTCCTCCCCGGTAACGACGGTCACACGACCGCCCATGGGCGGTGGAGTGTGCTCTCCCTGTTCAGGGAACAGCGTGGAGAGCACAACCCGGAGGAACTCCGGGTCCAACGTCTCGGCGACGGGTGGACCGTGCGAGCCGAGCTTGGCCCTGGCTGCACGATAGGGGCGCCCCCACGGGTCTCGGTCGAGGGACTCGAGCATCCGCTCGCGAGACCGCGCCTTTGCCTCCCGGATTGCGATATGAAGGGCTTTCCGGGCCCCTCTGTACGCATCGTAGAGGCGCGCCTCCATCTCGGGGTCCTTGACCCTGCGCCTACGGCACCTTGCGTATTTACGACGGGCGGCTACGCATGTGGCACGAAGGTCTGCCACCTCTTCGCACCACCAGTGCACCTGCTTTCTCCGTGGGCGTGTCCCGGCACGCGGCATGGCGGCGTCGCACACTGCGGTCATGGCGACACGCATGCCGAGCGCCTGGTCTTCGACCGACAAGTCCTCGCTGGGCTCTCGCGAAACCCAGTCCTGGACGATAGCCGCCTCGACAAGGAGGTCCTTGTCGAGTCTCGTCAGAGCCCAGCGGGGGAATCGCTGGGACCGTCCACGCCGACGCCGCGGAGACAAATCGTCTGTACGCAGGGTGCCGGTTATCTCCATCCGGACATAGCGATGGTCCGAGAGGGTCTCAACGCCCTCCAGCACGCCCCAATCGCGGACACGATCGGCGATGGCCCGACTAGCGAACGATATGTCCACTATCGAGCCACCGTTGTGCCGAACGCAGGTGTTAACCGTGCCGCGATTGAGGAGCACTAGCCCCGCGGAGGCTAGGAAATCCACGACGGCGTCGCCTCGTGCGCCCGAAACGGGACAGCCCCACGCCGTGGACTTCGCGTTGAGATCCCCCAGGACCAGAACAGGGAGTCGCGAACGCAGGATTACCCTCTCCAAGTTGCCGAGAAAGACCTCGAACTCGGCGAGAGCGCGGTTAGGGGAGAAATAAACTCCGACGAGCAAAACCGCGCCCCACTCAACGGCTACAAATCCTTGGCCTCTCTCGGCCACTCGAAGAGGGGCAGAGTCAGCGGCACCCACGATGGCAACCGTGGATGCCGAGTCCGATGCCCAGTTGGGGCGGGGCGGTACATAGTACGGCTCCGCCGCCACCGCGACGTCAATCGACCACTGCGCCATGGACTGGAGGAGGAGATCCTGAGCCCCGGCGCAGTGGTTGATGTTCGCTTGGAGGAGACGGACGTAAGGGACGTTGTCCATTAAGGAGCCGTTTCCATCCCCTCCTCGCGTGCAGCGTTATCCGCGGCGGCGGATGTACCGCCCGCTTTGGTGTTTTTCTTACCCTTGTTGGCAGGAGCTTTGCAGCCTCGACTGCCAACAGGGTGGTCCGCCCTTTTCTTCGCTGCGGCGCAGGGGGCGCAGTGGGGGGGATCTGAACATTGGAAGGCCTTGTGGCCATCCTTTCCGCAGCGGAAGCATGCACCGCTGCGGTCCTCCTCGGCTTGGCACTTGGGGGCCACGTGTCCGGTCTGCAGGCATCGGAAGCAGCGAAGCTTCCGCTGGGGCAGCACCTTTACTTGGGCCGACACCCAGCCCACTAAAAGTCGCCTGCCGTCGGCGACTTTCTTCGCAGCTTCGACCGGACACGAGACCCACACCGAGCCCATCCCCAGTGAGCCAGCGCGGACCTGACCGGTCTTAATGGTGTCTGCCGGGCAACCGCCCACGCGAGACACCGCCTCCGCGACTTCCTCCGCCGAGACGGAGTCGTCGAGCCCAGAAATGCGCAGCTCAGCGCATTTCTGGGGTGTCGTTATCCGGACGACGTCCGGTTCGAAGAATTGGCGGAGCTTACACGCCAGCGCTTCAGCCGCCCCACTATTGTCCTTGCCCGGGATTTCAAAGACCCGGGCACCCGCCTTTGAGGCCCTCACCTGGAGTGAGCCGATACCTATAGAGGGGAGGTCTAGCCTCCTCCTCGCCTCCTTGATGATGGTTTCATAACTGGCGCCCTTGTTGCCGGCCTCGGGCCCCAAGGTAAGGACCACGGCCGCTGAGCGCGGAGGGCGAAGCTTTCGCCTGGCCTCTTCGCTGGCCTTCGCCTTGGCCGCCGGTTTGCTGGCCTTGGCAGGGGGCTTGGCAGCAGCGGTGGTGGCCTGCTTCGTCTTCTTCGCCTTACGCCCCACCACCAGGGACCACGGCGTCTCCGTGGCAGCTGGGGCGGGCGGCGCCTTAGGGGCGGCTGGGGCCTTTTTGAACCTAACCTAACCTAACCTAACCTAACCTAACCTAACCTTTTTTTTTTTTTTTTTTTTTTTTTTTTTTTTTTTTTTTTTTTTTTGTCGAGGAGAAATCCTTTTATTGATCCCCTGCCGCTTGCTAGGCGACAGGGGTATGTGGGGATCGACAGTATACTCCGCGTTGCTCACGTAGCAGACGGAACTGCCCCTACCCACTAAAACTCCCCGGTGTCTCCTCGCCCGTGAGTGAGGGGTGGACGGGCTCTGGCGAACCAACTGCTCCGACCCACCCCCCTCGGGCAACCTAGCCATTGCTGGCTAGGGTAACGCCAACTGGGGGGATTGCCCGGAGACACCCGAGCAATCCCCAGACGTAGGGGACCCGTGCAGGCACACACAGCTAGCAACTGTGTGCGCAGGTCCCCTAGGACATTTGAAGACGGGCTGGTGCCCGCCCTCTCCTGCCCGGCCGTCTACGAGATGTTAATGGGGGACTCAATGGACACCGCAATGTCCATTGGCTCCCCCACCGTCAAAAAAGAGGGCGGGACAAGTCCCGCCCGACCGCCAACTAGAGCAGGGGACCAGGGGCCACCCTCCATGGCCTCCCTGTTCCCCTGAACTCCAACTAAAAATAAAAACAACAAAAAAAACCCCTGGCGACAGAGGCGAGAAGGCAGAGGGAGAGATACCAATCCCGCCCCTGTCGCCAGGAGAACGCCGAAGAGGACGGAACAAGTTCCGCCCACCCTCAACAAAAACCCTGGCAGCAAGCTGCCAGGGGAACCTCCGATGTGCGCTCCGCTACGGGCTTGGTGTCTCAAACCCGCTCGGAGCGCACGGTGTGGGCCTTCTTGGTCCCCTCGCCAAGAACTGGCGAGGGTTAAGCCCCCCCACCACGTCAAGGTCGTGGCCCACCTAGGGGGGGAACCTAACCTAACCTAACCTAACCTAACCTAACCTAACCTAACCTAACCTAACCTAACCTAACCTAACCTAACCTAACCTAACCTAACCTAACCTAACCTAACCTAACCTAACCTAACCTAACCTAACCTAACCTAACCTAACCTAACCTAACCTAACCTAACCTAACCTTTTTTTTTTTTTTTTGATTTTTTTTTTTTTGACGCGGGGAAATCAGCGACCCTGATTCACTGCCAGCAATGGGGCGCTGGCAGGATATGTGGGACTTCTACCCACTAAAACCCCGCGGTGTTCCTTTACCACGCGCGCGTGGGACGGGAGAGAGGTGTCAGCGCGAGCATTTCGTCCTGCTCTCCCGTCAGCGTTTGCCCGATCGGGCACCTCCGAAAGTACATCGGAAGGAGGGGGGATGGTAGTCCCCCCTCTCCGGATGCGAGTGTGTGAAGACGTGCCGGAACACGGACACGTCTTTCACCGGGGGCCGGGTTAGTAGGAGAGCGGATCCCCATATCCGCTCACCCTCCGGCTGATCACGGGGGCGCTTGGAGTTGGCCGTACAGCCTCCTCCGCCTCCCGGATCTTTTTCGACGGATGTCGTTGGCGAGGGCGGCATCTTCCCTCGCTCGCTCCGCCGCCTCCTTCAGCGAGAGGACTTCCTCGCTGAAGGAGATCATCGCTTGCCAGGCCTCTCTGCTGCCGACCATGGACAGAACCACGGCCGGCAGCGAGAGGTCTACGCCTACAACGGGCGTAAGATCGCCCCGTTGCTGGTCCCATGCCGGGCATTCTGCTAACGTGTGGTGCGCCGTATCCTCCGGGCCACCACAGTGGTGGCAGGAGGGTGTCTCCTCGCGTCTTGCGACGTTGCACAGATATCTGCCGAAGCAGCCATGCCCCGACAGAATCTGTGCAAGCCTAAAGGTGATCACACCCTTCCTGCGCCTGCACCACAACCTAACCTAACCTAACCTAACCTAACCTAACCTAACCTAACCTAACCTAACCTAACCTAACCTAACCTAACCTAACCTAACCTAACCTAACCTAACCTTTTTTTTTTTTTTTTTTTTTTTTTTTTTTTTTTTTTTTTTTTTTTTTTTTTTTGTTGAGGGGGGGAAATCACTGTTTACGGATTGCCCTTCGCCGACTGGGGCAGTCGACGAAGGGGTATGTGGGACTCGCCCGGCGACATGCCCCATCGCCGGGCACTACCGCACTAAAACCCCCCCATGTTCCACCATCGGCGGCTTATATGAGACCCGGAAAAACAGCATGGCCTTATCTCCGGGCCCCATAATCACCGCCGTGTCCTTGCGGACCCACCTCCCTGTGGCGACCCACAGGAACATCAATGGGCCACCACACCTCTCAGCAGCCAGGCTGCTCCTCCTCAAGTCCCGGACGCCAGACGCCCCGCTCCGGCGCCCGGAACAGCCGGACGACGCCGCCGCAGCGACGCAGACCGGCTCCTCGACCCCGTGTGAGGCAGTCCTTGGGGTCCGGATTCACCCGGGGACCGCACGTCGCCTCCATGCGGTCACCGGGAACCGTAGCCCAAAGACCCCTTCCCTGACCCAGGGTCGGTAACTCCTCCGTAAAGTTGCTCCGCCACGAGCTCCGCTGCGATCGGAGCCCGCTCGGAGCACACCTACCAGTGTGGGCCTTCTTGGTCCCCTCGCCAGGTTGAGAGCTGGCGAGGGTAAGCCCCCCCACCACGTCAAGGTCGTGGCCCACCTAGGGGGGGAACCTAACCTAACCTAACCTAACCTAACCTAACCTAACCTAACCTAACCTAACCTAACCTAACCTAACCTAACCTAACCTAACCTAACCTAACCTTTTTTTTTTTTTTTTTTTTTTTTGTTGAGGGGGGGAAATCACTGTTTACGGATTGCCCTTCGCCGACTGGGGCAGTCGACGAAGGGGTATGTGGGACTCGCCCGGCGACATGCCCCATCGCCGGGCACTACCGCACTAAAACCCCCCCATGTTCCACCATCGGCGGCTTATATGAGACCCGGAAAAACAGCATGGCCTTATCTCCGGGCCCCATAATCACCGCCGTGTCCTTGCGGACCCACCTCCCTGTGGCGACCCACAGGAACATCAATGGGCCACCACACCTCTCAGCAGCCAGGCTGCTCCTCCTCAAGTCCCGGACGCCAGACGCCCCGCTCCGGCGCCCGGAACAGCCGGACGACGCCGCCGCAGCGACGCAGACCGGCTCCTCGACCCCGTGTGAGGCAGTCCTTGGGGTCCGGATTCACCCGGGGACCGCACGTCGCCTCCATGCGGTCACCGGGAACCGTAGCCCAAAGACCCCTTCCCTGACCCAGGGTCGGTAACTCCTCCGTAAAGTTGCTCCGCCACGAGCTCCGCTGCGATCGGAGCCCGCTCGGAGCACACCTACCAGTGTGGGCCTTCTTGGTCCCCTCGCCGCCGTATTGACGAGGGTAAGCCCCCCCACCACGTCAAGGTCGTGGCCCACCTAGGGGGGGAACCTAACCTAACCTAACCTAACCTAACCTAACCTAACCTAACCTAACCTAACCTAACCTAACCTAACCTAACCTAACCTAACCTTTTTTTTTTTTTTTGACGAGGAGAAATCCTTTTATTGATCCCCTACCGCCCGCCGGCGATAGGGGTATGTGGGGGTCGACAGCGTACTCCGCGTTGCGCACGTGCAGACGGAACTGCCCCTACCCACTAAAACTCCCCGATGCCTCCTTAGCGGTGCCCATTATTGCAAGGGGTGGACGGGCTCTGGCGAACCAACTGCTCCGACCCACCCCTCACGGGCGGCCTGGCCATCGCTGGCCAGGTTGACGCCAACGGGGGATTGCCCGGAGACATCCGAACAATCCCCAGATGGGGGGGACCCGTGCAGGCACACGCAGCTCGCCAGCTGCGTGCGCAGGTCCCCTAGGACATTTGAAGACAGGCTAAAGCCCGCCCTCTCCTGCCCTGCCATCTGCGTGTGTTTGAGAGGACTCAATGAACACCTATGGTGTCCATTGGCTCCTCCCTTCCGGCAGCAGTAGCCCCTGCTGGAGCTTTCGGTGATGCCGCGAGGCGGCCCTTAACAACTGGGGGGGAGCATTTAACACCCCCCATACGGTGGTCGGCCGGGAGGCCTGCGTCCGCGCAGGCCCCGCAATGGTAGGCCGCCTCGCACTCAAAGGCGGAGTGCCCCTCTTCTCCGCAGCGGAAACATTGCCCGGCGCGATCCTTCCGCGACGGACAATTGACCCTCGGATGGCCGAGTCCCATACATTTGAAACAGCGCATGGGGCGCTGCTCCAGCAGTTGGACGGAGGCCGAGCTCCATCCAACCGCTAGCCGGCCATCAGTGGCCAACTTCCGGGCGGCCGCAACCGGGACAGACGCGAAGGCAGAGCCCACACCTCTGGCGCCTGGGTGCACCTTCCCCACCCTGAACTGCTCAGGGGGGCAGCCGGTGCTCAACGCCAGCGCGGCCTTCAATTCCTCGGCCGACACCGAGTCGTCAAGACCGACGATCCGGATATCGGCCGATTTGACGGGACGAGTCACCCTCGCCTCATCCCCTAAAACATTACTAATTTGTTCCGCCAGCTTGTCCGCCTGGGCGGGCGTTGCCTCCCTAGGGAGCACAAACACTCGGGAGCCTGTGATGCCCTCGCGGAATTGGAGAGGGCCAATTCCGAGGGCATCCAAGGAGACTTTCGCCTTTGTTCTTTTTATGGCCGCAACGTAAGTGTCCCCCTTTGCCAGAGCCTCTGGCTTGAGGGACACAACCACTACCAACCTCTTGGGCACCCTAGGGAGCTTAGGGGCGGACGCCTTCGTCGTCGATGGAGCTGGAGGGGCAGAGGCAGGGGCGCGCTTCTTTCGCCTCACTACCTCCGTCCAGCTTTCACCTGTGCCTCCCGGCTGACCCTGAGCCTGTGACTCTAGGGTCCCATCAACAGCAGCTTTTTGGGCACCTTTTTTTGCCTTTGGCCTTGCCTTCTGTGGCAAGTTGGCCGAAGGCATGAGCGTCGTCGGAACGGGCTGTGAAGCTACAGCCGGTGCAGTCCTCGTGTGGTCCCCCACTGTGGGTGGTCGGCGCTGATGAGTCGGGAGGAGCCTCCCGCTCGCCTCCAGGTCCTCCAGGCGGTCGCTCACTATGCCACTCACGTGGCATACGAGTTCGTCCTGGAGGGCCCCAAGTGCCTCCAGGAATTCGGCCCGAGATAGCGGCTGACTGGCAGCCACTGTCGAAGGCGCCTCAATGGTTGGCTGCATCGCAGCCGAGGGCTCAGGGCGGGAGTCCAAAGCCTCCTTTAGCGTCACTACCTCAGTTAACAGGGTCTGACACCTTTCGGTCAGTTCCCTGTTTTCCGCCCTCAACCGGCGAAACCCGTCCGACACAATTTGCGCCCTCGCCTGCGATGGAGTAGCTGCCTCCAGTTGGCTCCGAAGAGCCTCGTTGTCGGCTTGAAGCCGACGCACCTCCGCGGATAATCTCTTCTCCTCTGTCTTCCGGGTAGACCCGGACTTGTGGGATTTCTCCGCCTCCAACTTTACCAAATCCACAATCGATCTGGATGCATCCTTAATTTGCTTCTGGCAAGTACCCTTCAAATTAGTCGACTTCTTGACTACATCCATAATAGCTGAGGCTCTCGCTTCCACCTTCTTGGCTAAGGCCTCTAACGAACCAGCGGGGGAGGCAGACCCCACCGACAGATACTCAGCCTCTTCCACATCCAATTCATCCAATTCCGAGTCGGTCGACACCCACTCCCTCAACTCACGGCGGGCCTGAGACAGACCGACGTCGTGACCATATTTTTTCTTGCCGGCCTTAATCACCTTTGGAGGAAACGGTTCCTCCTCCGGCCCGGACTCCTCCATGGAGCGGACTGACATTGGAGAGGTCGCCCTAGACGCCTCTGCTCCCTCCATGATGCGCTTTCGCGCTTGCGACCGCGTGCTGCCCGAAGGCAGAGGGCCCCGGTCAATAGCAGCTGCTTGGTCGGCATCCGCAGCGTAGTTCCGGGCCTTGGTTTCGGCAGTTAGCGCCCGGATAAATTCATCATAGTTAGCGTAAGTGGCTTCTTTTACATCCATGTTCCTCCTCGAACCCTTCTTACCCGAAGACCGACTTGACTTGGAGTCCGACATGACCAGTAATGGCCCAGCCGAACTCCGAATGAGTAGACGAGTCCGCCCCTATAAGAGGGGGGGCGCAGGTCAACGAAAACAACAAAAATAAAAGAAAAAAAACAACAAAAATTTAGAATAATCCTAACACAGAAAACTAAGAACAACAATAACTTCTAAAAGACAACAGATATCAAGACCTCGTTTGGGTTGGCCGAAAGCGCCTACGAAGAGACGTCCCTCAGGCCACCCAAAATCCGAAACCGTCCGGAATTCCGGAAACGCCGGGCAACGGAAGTTTCCGGGAAAACCGAAAAATTCCGGACCCAGCGTACCGTCCGGAGGAGGCTTGGAAGGCGCTTCTTTCGAACCGCCTCCCAAACGAGTCGGCACACAGGATCAAAAGATATTAACAATTAAACCTAACCAAAAACAGAATTTCAAAACAACAATCAACAATAACAACTTAGACAACTACAACAACAAAAGCTGATGTAGGCAGTCGGATGAAGCCTTGAAAAAGGCTTCAAACGAGCCGCCGCACACCGCTAAACAACAAAAACTGGAGCAGTGCCGGGCGATCCAAAATTTCCGGAAATCCGGAAATTTCCGATTTTCCGGCACTGTCCGAGAAAGCGCAAAAAAATACAGCTGTAGGCTGAATTTCAGCCAAATCTAATTTTGCTAATTTTGGTAAAAATAACAGAACAAAAACAACGAAAATAAACAAACCAACAAAACAACCGAAAAACAACAAATTAACAAAATTTGCCGCAGGCCACCCGACGAGCCTTCAAAAAGGCTACAAATCAAAGTAATCCGCGGCAAAATCTAACGACAGATGACAAAGATACAAGCAAGTGAAATTTCGGGATTGAAATAAAAGAAGCCTTAAAAAAGGCTTCAATCACCTCAATCCGTCAATCCAACCACAAAATCCGATAGAGCGACGTCTAAAGTACCCGAAAGCAATGCTAGCGCAGTAACTTCCGAGTAAACTTCAACCTCAACCTAACCTAACCTAACCTAACCTTTTTTTTTTTTTTTTTTTTTTTGTTTTTTTTTGTTGAGGGGGGGAAATCACTGTTTACGGATTGCCCTTCGCCGACTAGGGCAGTCGACGAAGGGGTATGTGGGACTCGCCCGGCGATACGCCCCATCGCCGGGCACTACCGCACTAAAACCCCCCCATGTTCCACCATCGGCGGCAGATATGAGACCCGGAAAAACAGCGAGGCCTTATCTCCGGGCCCCATAATCGCCGCCGTGTCCTTGCGGACTCACCTCCCTGTGGCGACCCACAGGAACATCAATGGGCCACCACACCTCTCAGCAGCTAAGCTGCGACCTCCTCAAGTCCCGGACGCCAGATGCCCCACTCCGGCGCCCGGAACAGCCGGTCGACGCCGCCGCAGCGACGCCCACCAGCTCCTCGACCCCGTGTGAGGCAGTCTTCGGGGTCCGGATTTTACCCGGGAGCCGCACGCGCGTCGCCCACGTGCGGACTCGACCGGAACCGGGGACCTCAGACAACTGGCGAGGAAGTCTTCGGTCGCCGGATTTTACCCAGGATCGACCCACTGGGCGGGTGGGTGATCGACCGGAACCGTACCCCGCAGACCCCTTCTCTAACCCAGGGGCGGCAACACCTCCGTTGCTCCGCCACGAGCTCCGCTGCGATCGGAGCCCGCTCGGAGCACACCTACTAGTGTGGGCCTTCTTGGTCCCCTCGCCAGGTGGAGAGCTGGCGAGGGTAAGCCCCCCCACCACGTCAAGGTCGTGGCCCACCTAGGGGGGGAACCTAACCTAACCTAACCTTTTTTTTTTTTTTTTTACGCGGGGAAATCAGCGACCCTGATTCACTGCCAGCAATGGGGCGCTGGCAGGATATGTGGGACTTCTACCCACTAAAACCCCGCGGTGTTCCTTTACCACGCGCGCGTGGGACGGGAGAGAGGTGTCAGCGCGAGCATTTCGTCCTGCTCTCCCGTCAGCGTTTGCCCGATCGGGCACCTCCGAAAGTACATCGGAAGGAGGGGGGATGGTAGAGTCCCCCCTCTCCGGATGCGAGTGTGTGAAGACGTGCCGGAACACGGACACGTCTTTCACCGGGGGCCGGGTTAGTAGGTGAGCGGATCCCCATATCCGCTCACCCTCCGGCTGATCACGGGGGCGCTTGGAGTTGGCCGTACAGCCTCCTCCGCCTCCCGGATCTTTTTCGACGGATGTCGTTGGCGAGGGCGGCATCTTCCCTCGCTCGCTCCGCCGCCTCCTTCAGCGAGAGGACTTCCTCGCTGAAGGAGATCATCGCTTGCCAGGCCTCTCTGCTGCCGACCATGGACAGAACCACGGCCGGCAGCGAGAGGTCTACGCCTACAACGGGCGTAAGATCGCCCCGTTGCTGGTCCCATGCCGGGCATTCTGCTAACGTGTGGTGCGCCGTATCCTCCGGGCCACCACAGTGGTGGCAGGAGGGTGTCTCCTCGCGTCTTGCGACGTTGCACAGATATCTGCCGAAGCAGCCATGCCCCGACAGAATCTGTGCAAGCCTAAAGGTGATCACACCCTTCCTGCGCCTGCACCACTGCTCCAAAACTGGAGCGATGGCCCGGATGGTATGAGCACCGGCAGTTGGCTCGGCGAGCCTCTCGACCCACCGCGCCAGTGCGGCTCTCTGCGCCGTGCGGCGCACTTCCTCCGGCAGAGGACCAGCATCGCCCCGAGTGCGGGCTGCCGCTCGACTTTCGTAGACCGAGGACAGAACCTCGGCCTCCAGGTCCCACGGGGGGGTACCCGCCATAACGCAGGCGGCGTCGCACGAGATTGTGCGGTAGCCACGTATCACCCTGGTCGCCATCACTCGCTGAGATCTTCTCAGGAGCGTAACGTTGTGGCGATCCAGGGCGTCCGCCCACACAGGCGCGCCGTACAGCGCCATGGAGCGCACCACCCCCGTGAAAAGACGACGGCAGCCGACACTCGGTCCTCCCAGGTTTGGCAGGAGGCCACCCAACGCCGAGGTGGCCCCGATCAGCTTAGGGCTGAGCCGCCGGAAGTGCTCATGGAATCGCCACCTGGAGTCCAAGGTGAGCCCCAGGTAGCGCATGTGCACTCCGACGGCGACATCCACGTTACCAACTTTAATGTGGGCCTGCTGCGGTGGACCCTTCCGGGGGCCATGGAAAAGCATGGCCTCGGATTTTTCGGGTGCCACCCGCAGGCCCAACAACTCAATGCGCTTGGCCACGAGAGCGACGCTCACCGTGGCCAAGCTCGACACATCCTTATAGTCGTCTGCACACGCGACGACTAACGTGTCGTCGGCGTAACAGACGACGTGTACCTCCGGGGGTAGGGCGCCTCTCAGCGCCCAGTCAAATCCAATGTTCCACAGGAGCGGCCCTAGGACCGACCCCTGTGGAACGCCGCAGGACATTGTCCTCTCCAGGACGGTCCCGTCTCGGCGGGGACAGAGAATCTTCCGATCCCTCAGATAATCTCCGACAATCAGCCGGAGATACGCGGGCAATCGGTGGAACCGAAGCGCCTCCGTGATGCAGCTGAAGGGGAGGGTGTTGAAGGCGTTGGAGATGTCCAAGGACACCGCCAGTGCCACTCCTCCCCTTTCTACGGTTTCCTGCGCTATGTTCTTGAGGCGCAGGATGGCGTCGATCGTCGATCGACCCGCGCGAAAACCGAACTGATTGTCCGAGAGATCTGGCCCCGCCGAGTTCAGCAATCCGATGATACGGCGGGCAATTATTCTTTCGAACAATTTGCCCGCCTCGTCGAGCAGCACAATTGGCCTGTATCCAGAAGGAGAGTCCGCGGGACGTCCCTCCTTCCTTAACAGGACCAATTTGCCCTCTTTCCAAATGCGAGGAAAGGACCCCGCTCGCAGGGCAGCGTCAAACACGGCCCGCCAGCGGTCCCCCAACTCGCCCGACGCCAAAACCCAGGCACGACCGGGTATCCCGTCCGGACCGGGGGCGGTGCTCTTGCCGCGAAGACGGGCTACGGCCTCCTCTAATTCTCCGCTGGAGACTGGAGGAGCTCCGTCGTCCTCCCCGGTTCCGGCGGTCACACGACCGCCCATGGGCGGTGGAGTGTGCTCTCCCTGTTCAGGGAACAGCGTGGAGAGCACAACCCGGAGGAACTCCGGGTCCAGCGTCTCGGCGACCGGTGGACCGCGCGAGCCGAGCTTGGCCCTGGCTGCGCGATAGGGGCGCCCCCACGGGTCTCGGTCGAGGGACTCGAGCATCCGCTCGCGAGACCGCGCCTTCGCCTCCCGGATTGCGATATGAAGGGCTTTCCGGGCCCCTCTGTACGCATCGTAGAGGCGCGCCTCCATCTCGGGGTCCTTGACCCTACGCCTCCGGCACCTTGCGTATTTGCGACGGGCGGCTACGCACGTGGCGCGAAGATCTGCCACCTCTTCGCACCACCAGTGCACCTGTCTTCGGTGCGGACGTGGCCCGGCACGCGGCATGGCGGCATCGCACACAGTGGTCATGGCGACGCGCATGCCGAGCGCCTGGTCTTCGACAGGCGAGTCCTCGCTGGGCTCCCCCGAGACCCAGTCTTGGACGATTGCCGCCTCGACAAGGAGGTCCTTGTCGAGTCTCGTCAGAGCCCAGCGGGGAAATCGCTGGGACCGTCCGCCCCGATGTCGCGTGGACAGATTGTCCGTGCGCTGGGTGCCGGCTAAATCCATCCGGACGTACCTGTGGTCCGAGAGAGTCTCAACGCCCTCCAGCACGCCCCAATCGCGGACACGGTCGGCGATGGCCCGACTAGCGAACGAGATGTCCACTATCGAGCCACCGTGTTGCCGAACACAGGTGTTGATCGTGCCGCGATTGAGGAGCACTAGCCCCGCGGAGGCTAGGAAGTCCACGACGGCGTCGCCTCGTGCGCCCGAAACGGGACAGCCCCACGCCGTGGACTTCGCATTGAGATCCCCAAGGACCATGACCGGGAGTCTCGATCGCAGGATTAGCCTCTCCAAGTTGCCGAGAAAGACCTCGAACTCGGCGAGGGCGCGGTTAGGGGAGAAATAAACTCCGACGAACAAAACCGCGCCCCGCTCAACGGCGACAAATCCTTGGCCTCTCTCGGCCACTCGGAGAGGTGCAGAACCAGCGGCACCCACGATCGCGACCGTGGATGCCGAGTCCGATGCCCAGTTGGGGCGGGGCGGTACAAAGTACGGCTCCGCCGCCACCGCGATGTCGATCGACCACTGCGCCATGGACTGTAGGAGGAGATCCTGAGCCCCGGCGCAGTGATTGATGTTCGCTTGGAGGAGACGGATGTAAGGGACGTTGTCCATTACGATGCCGTTTCCATCCCCTCCTCGCGTACAGCGTTATCCGCGGCGGCGGGTGTACCGCTCGCCTTGGTCTTCTTCTTACCCTTGTTGGCAGGAGCTTTGCAGCCTCGACTGCCAACAGGGTGGTCCGCCCTTTTCTTAGCTGCGGCGCAGGGGACGCAGTGGGGGGAATCCGAGCATTGGAAGGACTTGTGGCCTTCCTTTCCGCAGCGGAAGCATGCACCGCTGCGGTCCTCCTCGGCTTGGCACTTGGGGGCCACGTGTCCGGTCTGCAGGCATCGGAAGCAGCGAAGCTTCCGCTGGGGCAGCACCTTTACTTGGGCCGATACCCAGCCCACTAAAAGTCGCCTGCCGTCGGCGACTTTCTTTGCAGCTTCGACCGGACACGAGACCCACACCGAGCCCATCCCCAGTGAGCCAGCGCGGACCTGACCGGTCTTGATGGTGTCTGCTGGGCAACCGCCCACGCGAGACACCGCCTCCGCGACTTCCTCCGCCGAGACGGAGTCGTCGAGCCCAGAAATGCGCAACTCAGCGCATTTCTGGGGCGTCGTCACTCTGACTAGGTCCGGCTCGAAGATCTGGCGGAGTTTACCAGCCAGCGCTTCTGCCGCCCCACTGTTGTCTTTGCCCGGTATCTCAAAGACCCGGGCGCCCGCCTTGGAGGCCCTCACTTGGAGTGAGCCGATGCCGATGGAGGGGAGGTCCAGCCTCCTCCTCGCCTCCTTGATTATAGACTCGTAATTGGCTCCCTTCTTGGCGGCCTCGGGCCCCAAGGTGAGGACCACGGCCGCTGAGCGTGGAGGGCGAAGCTTTCGCCTGGCTTCTTCGCTGGTCTTCGCCTTGGTGGACTTGGCAGGGGGCTTGCTAGCAGCAGTGGCCTTCTTCCCCTTCTTTGCCTTGCGCCCCACCACCAGGGACCACGGCACCTCCGTGGCAGCTGGGGCGGGCGGCACCTTAGGGGCGGCTGTGGCCTTTTTGGCTCTCAGTGGTGCTTTGGTGGGCGGCGCCTTGGCGGGCGGTGCCTTTGCAGGCGGTGCCCGGGAGGACGACGGCTCCGTTCTCCTTCTATCCGCCGCAAGCGGCGGTCTGGCCCGCTCCTTGGGGAGAAGGCGGTCCTCGAGCCCTGCGAATCGTGCGTCGATCCGGCGCGAGAAGGCTTCCAGCGCCACGCGCAGCGTCTCTTCGACAGACGTCGAGACACTGGCTGACGGAGCTGGGGCCGGGGCACCCTTTGAAAGGGTGACGCGCAGCTCGCGCATCTCCCTCTCGACCGCCTCGACTCTGCCCTTGAGGCGGGCGTTTTCGGCCCGTAGGGCCGCCGTCTCCTCGCTCACGGTGCGGTTGGCGAGCTCATCCATGATTGCCGAGAGCGAGTCCACCGACCCGTTCAAGGCCGCGATGAAAGTGCCCTTCAAGTTGCCCGAGGTTTTAGCAACCCGGGCGATATTCTGAAGGTCTTCCTTCGCGCGGTCCCTCAAGACACCAGATGGCAACGTGTCAGGTGCCGGTTCCTCCGCCGGCGAGGCGAACCGCTTCGAGCGCCGTCTCGACAGCGCGTCGGCTAGCTCCTCTTCCGCCTGCAGTCGGAGCTCCTCCTTCCTCAATTTAAGGCAATCGGCCTTTGCCTTGGCGAGGCCGATGTATTCGCCTGTGGTTGGCGGGCGTCCTCGCCCCGCCTTCTCGCTGCGCCTTTTTGTCTGCCCGGCGGTGGACTGGGAGTCCGAATCGGACAACGACAGCGACGCGCCCCGTCGCTTTCTCTCCGCACGAGAATAGGTGGACTTGAAGCTCGACCCAGAACGGTCGGACTCCATGCCCTCCTCGTCGGAGACTCCTCTACTCAGCTCGTCCGCGGCGGACGTCAGAGACGTCCGTCGCACAGACAACCGGTCGAGCTGAACGACCGGCTGTCCCCCCTTTTTGACGTCAGGTTTTTTCAAATCCATACGCGTCCCACGAGTATGAGGGAAGGGTGTGTCCATCCGAGCGGCGCCCTCTGCGCCCGGATAAGCCTAAGTGTGACCCGTTATGATGTCGGCATGCACCATAACGGGGGGAGCACTAGCGACTGCTTAACCCAGCAGCCATCCATCTTCTCGCGGTGCGCCGCCGCTTAAGATTGGGGTGATTTTTTTATAGAGGTTTTCTTCCTCGCGGTCCGGCCAATTAAGGCAAGACCCTCGGTTCCCCCCAGGCCGCTAGACATGATCAACGACACCCGGAGGGAGTTACGATATCGATCAGGGGGTGGAGACTGAATGATCAGAATCACCCCCCTCTCGAGCGCCCCGGTACGGGCCCCCGCGAGGGAGACCGCATGGAGCGCTGGGTTGTACGCCTTCTTGGTCCCCAAGGCCGAAGCCAAGGGTAAGCCCCCCCACCACGACAAGGTCATGGCGTACCCAGGGGGGGAACCTTTTTTTTTTTTTTTACGCGGGGAAATCAGCGACCCTGATTCACTGCCAGCAATGGGGCGCTGGCAGGATATGTGGGATTTCTACCCACTAAAACCCCGCGGTGTTCCTTTGCCACGCGCGCGTGGGACGGGAGAGAGGTGTCAGCGCGAGCATTTCGTCCTGCTCTCCCGTCAGCGTTTGCCCGATCGGGCACCTCCGAAAGTACATCGGAGGGAGGGGGGGATGGTAGAGTCCCCCCTCTCCGGATGCGAGTGTGTAAAGACGTGCCGGAACACGGACACGTCTTTCACCGGGGGCCGGGTGAGTAGGTGAGCGGATCCCCATATCCGCTCACCCTCCGGCTGATCACGGGGGCGTATGGAGTTGGCCGTACAGCCTCCTCCGCCTCCCGGATCGTTTCCGACGGATGTCGTTGGCGAGGGCGGCATCCTCCCTCGCTCGTTCCGCCGCCTCCTTCAGCGAGAGGACGTCCTCGCTGAAGGAGATTAAAGCCTGCCAGGCCTCTCTGCTGCCGACCATGGACAGAACCACGGCCGGCAGCGAGAGGTCTCCACCTACAACTGAAGTCAGTTCGCTCCGTTGCTGGTCCCATGCCGGGCATTCTGCTAACGTGTGGTGCGCCGTATCCTCCGGGCCACCGCAGTGGTGGCAGGAGGGTGTCTGCTCGCGTCTTGCGACGTTGCACAGATATCTGCCGAAGCAGCCATGCCCCGACAGAATCTGTGCAAGTCTAAAGGTGATCACACCCTTCCTGCGCCTGCACCACTGCTCCAAAACTGGAGCGATGGCCCGGATGGTGTGAGCGCCGGCAGTTGGCTCGGCGAGCCTCTCGGCCCACCGCGCCAGTGCGACTCTCTGCGCCGTACGGCGCACTTCCTCCGGCAGCGGACCAGCAACGCCCCGAGTGCGGGATGCCGCTCGACTTTCATAGACCGAGGACAGAACCTCGGCCTCCAGGTCCCACGGGGGGGTACCCGCCATAACACAGGCGGCGTCGCACGAGATTGTGCGGTAACCACGTATCACCCTGGTCGCCATCACTCGCTGAGATCTTCTCAGCAGAGTGACGTTGTGGCGATCCAGGGCGTCCGCCCACACAGGCGCGCCGTAAAGCGCCATGGAGCGCACCACCCCCGTGAAAAGACGACGGCAGCCGACACTCGGTCCTCCCAGGTTTGGCAGGAGGCCACCCAACGCCGAGGTGGCCCCGATCAGCTTAGGGCTGAGCCGCCGGAAGTGCTCATGGAATCGCCACCTGGAGTCCAAGGTGAGCCCCAGGTAGCGCATGTGCACTCCGACGGCGACATCCACGTTACCAATTTTAATGTGGGCCTGCTGCGGTGGACCCTTCCGGGGGCCATGGAAAAGCATGGCCTCGGATTTTTCGGGTGCCACCCGCAAGCCCAACAACTCAATGCGCTTGGCCACGAGAGCGACGCTCACCGTGGCCAAGCTCGTCACTGCCTTGTAGTCGTCTGCACACGCGACGACCAGCGTGTCGTCGGCGTAGCAGACGACGTGCACGTCCGGTGGTAGGGCGCCTCGCAGCGCCCAGTCGAATCCAATGTTCCACAGGAGCGGTCCTAGGACCGACCCCTGTGGAACGCCGCAGGACATTGTCCTCTCCAGGACGGACCCGTCTCGGCGGGGACAAAGAATCTTCCGATCCCTCAGATAATCTCCGACAATCAGCCGGAGATACGCGGGCAATCGGTGGAACCGAAGCGCCTCCGTGATACAGCTGAAGGGGAGGGTGTTGAAGGCGTTGGAGATGTCCAAAGACACCGCCAGTGCCACTCCTCCCCTTTCTACGGTTTCCTGCGCGATGTTCTTGAGGCGCAGGACGGCGTCGATCGTCGATCGACCCGCGCGAAATCCGAACTGATTGTCGGAAAGATCTGGCCCCGCCGAGTTCAGCAATCCGATGATACGGCGGGCAATTATCCTTTCGAACAATTTGCCCGCCTCGTCGAGAAGCACAATTGGCCTGTATCCAGAAGGAGAGTCCGCGGGACGTCCCTCCTTCCTTAACAGGACCAATTTGCCCTCCTTCCATATGCGAGGGAAAGACCCCGCTCGCAGGGCAGCGTCAAACACGGCCCGCCAGCGGTCCCCCAGCTCGCCCGACGCCAAGACCCAGGCCCGACCGGGTATACCGTCCGGACCGGGGGCGGTGCTCTTGCCGCGAAGACGGGCTACGGCCTCCTCTAATTCTCCGCTGGAGACAGGAGGAGCTCCGTCGTCCTCCCCGGTAACGACGGTCACACGACCGCCCATGGGCGGTGGAGTGTGCTCTCCCTGTTCAGGGAACAGCGTGGAGAGCACAACCCGGAGGAACTCCGGGTCCAACGTCTCGGCGACGGGTGGACCGTGCGAGCCGAGCTTGGCCCTGGCTGCACGATAGGGGCGCCCCCACGGGTCTCGGTCGAGGGACTCGAGCATCCGCTCGCGAGACCGCGCCTTTGCCTCCCGGATTGCGATATGAAGGGCTTTCCGGGCCCCTCTGTACGCATCGTAGAGGCGCGCCTCCATCTCGGGGTCCTTGACCCTGCGCCTACGGCACCTTGCGTAACTACGACGGGCGGCTACGCATGTGGCACGAAGGTCTGCCACCTCTTCGCACCACCAGTGCACCTGCTTTCTCCGTGGGCGTGTCCCGGCACGCGGCATGGCGGCATCGCACACTGCGGTCATGGCGACACGCATGCCGAGCGCCTGGTCTTCGACCGACAAGTCCTCGCTGGACTCTCGCGAAACCCAGTCCTGGACGATAGCCGCCTCGACAAGGAGGTCCTTGTCGAGTCTCGTCAGAGCCCAGCGGGGGAATCGCTGGGACCGTCCACGCCGACGCCGCGAAGACAAATCGTCTGTACGCAGGGTGCCGGTTATCTCCATCTGGACATAGCGATGGTCCGAGAGGGTCTCAACGCCCTCCAGCACGCCCCAATCGCGGACACGATCGGCGATGGCCCGACTAGCGAACGATATGTCCACTATCGAGCCACCGTTGTGTCGAACGCAGGTGTTAACCGTGCCGCGATTGAGGAGCACTAGCCCCGCGGAGGCTAGGAAATCCACGACGGCGTCGCCTCGTGCGCCCGAAACGGGACAGCCCCACGCCGTGGACTTCGCGTTGAGATCCCCCAGGACCATGACCGGGAGTCTCGCACGGAGAATTGCTCTCTCCAAGTTGCCGAGAAAGACCTCGAACTCGGCGAGGGCGCGGTTAGGGGAGAAATAAACTCCGACGAGCAAAACCGCGCCCCACTCAACGGCAACAAATCCTTGGCCTCTCTCGGCCACTCGAAGAGGGGCAGAGCCAGCGGCACCCACGATCGCAACCGTGGATGCCGAGTCCGATGCCCAGTTGGGGCGGGGCGGTACATAGTACGGCTCCGCCGCCACCGCGACGTCAATCGACCACTGCGCCATGGACTGGAGGAGGAGATCCTGAGCCCCGGCGCAGTGGTTGATGTTCGCTTGGAGGAGACGGACGTAAGGGACGTTGTCCATTACGGAGCCGTTTCCATCTCCTCCTCGCGCGTGGATTGCGCGTTATCCGTGGCGGCGGGTGTACCATCCTCCTTGGCTTTTCTCTTACCCCTGTTGGCCTTGGGAGCCTTGCAGCCCCGACTGCCAACAGGATGATCCGCCCGCTTTTTGGCTGCGGCGCAGGGACCGCAGTGGGGAGGGTTTGCGCACTGAGAAGCTTTGTGGCCTGCCTGGCCACAGCGAAAGCATGTTCCGCTGCGATCTTCCTCCGCTTGGCACTTGGGGGCCACGTGCCCGGTCTGGAGACACCGGAAACACCTAAGTTGGCGCTGGGGCAGCACTTTAACCTGTGCCGACACCCAGCCAATCAAAAGCCGCCTGCCGTCGGCGACTTTTTTGGCGCTCTCCACCGGGCACGAGACCCACACGCAGCCCATTCCCAGTGGGCCGGCGCGGACCTGACCGGTCTTAATGGTGTCTCTCGGGCAACCGCCCACGCGAGACACCGCCTCCGCGACTTCCTCCGCCGAGACGGAGTCGTCGAGCCCAGAAATGCGTAGCTCAGCGCATTTCTGGGGCGTCGTCACTCTGACTACGTCCGGCTCGAAGAACTGGCGGAGTTTACACGCCAGCGCTTCTGCCGCCCCACTATTGTCTTTGCCCGGGATCTCAAAGACCCGGGCGCCCGCCTTGGAGGCCCTCACCTGGAGTGAGCCGATACCGATGGAGGGGAGGTCCAGCCTCCTCCTCGCCTCCTTAATTATAGTCTCATAATTGGCGCCCTTCTTGCCGGCCTCAGGCCCTAGGGTGAGGACCACGGCCGCTGAGCGCGGAGGGCGAAGCTTTCGCCTGGCCTCTTCGCTGGCCTTCGCCTTGGCCGCCGGTTTGTTGGCCTTGGCAGGGGGCTTGCCAGCAGCGGTGGCCTGCTTCGTCTTCTTCGCCTTACGCCCCACCACCAGGGACCACGGAGTCTCCGTGGCAGCTGGGGCGGGCGGCGCCTTAGGGGCGGCTGGGGCCTTTTTGGCTCTCGGCGGAGCTTTGGTGGGCGACGCCTTGGCGGGCGGTGCCTTTGCAGGCGGTGCCCGGGAGGACGACGGCTCCGCTCTCCTCTTATCCGCCGCAAGCGGCGGTCTCGCCCGCTCCGGGGGGAGGCGGCTTTCGAGCCCAGCAAACCGGGCGTCGATCCGGCGCGAGAAAATTTCCAACGCCTCGCGCAGCGTCTCCTCGACCGGCGTCGAGACGCTGGCTGCCGGAGCTGCGGCCGGAGCACCCTTCGAGATGGTGGCGCGCAGCTCACGCATCTCCCTCTCCACGGCCTCCACCCTGCCCCTGAGGCGGGCGTTGTCAGCCCGGAGAGCCGCCGCCTCCTCGCTCACAGTGCGTTGGACGAGCTCGTCCATTATCGCCGTGAGCGAGTCCACCGAACGGTTCAAAGCTGCCACAAAGGTACCTTTCAGGTTGCCAGAAGATTTGGCAACCCGAGCGATATTTTGCAGGTCCTCCCTGGCCCTGTCCCTCAGGATCTCCGACGGCAAGGCCAAAGGCGTCGGCTCCTGCGACGGCGGTAAAGAGAACTGCTGCGCGCGCCGACGCAGCATGGCGTCGGCGAGTTCCTCCTCCGCCAGCAGCCGGAGATCCTCCCTGCGATCAGCCTTCGCCTTTGCGCTGCCCTTGAGCACGCCTTCGGTGGGCGTATTTCCGCTCCCGCGTCCTGCCTTGGCGGTGCGCTTCCTCAGCTGTCTGACCACGGACTGTGGGTCCGAGTCAGACGGCGAGTCTTCCTCTGTCCTTTTCCTGCGGCGGGCGGGGACTGCGGCGGCGGAGCGGAAGCTCGACGCCGACATGTCGGAGTCCGCGCCCTCCACATCACTCGGCCCCGGCGAGGCCACTTGGCTGCTCCTGATCTCCGCATCGGACAACCGGTCGAGCAGCACGACCGGTTGTCTCGCCTGAATTTCCTCGGATAAGCCGGTAGTCAATTTCACATCGACCGGCCCGGTAACCGGTCGACGCCGCTGGCTAGGCGGATCGCTATCGCCGCTCGTAGTAGATTTCACACTCGACCCAGGGGGGGAACCTAACCTAACCTAACCTAACCTAACCTAACCTAACCTTTTTTTTTTTTTTTTTTGTTGAGGGGGGGAAATCACTGTTTACGGATTGCCCTTCGCCGACTGGGGCAGTCGACGAAGGGGTATGTGGGACTCGCCCGGCGACACGCCCCATCGCTGGGCACTACCGCACTAAAACCCCCCCATGTTCCACCATCGGCGGCAGATATGAGACCCGGAAAAACAGCGAGGCCTTATCTCCGGGCCCCACAATCGCCGCCGCGTCCTTGCGGACCCACCTCCCTGCGGCGACCCACAGGAACATCAATGGGCCACCACACCTCTCAGCAGCTAAGCTGCGACCACCTCAAGTCCCGGACGCCAGATGCCCCACTCCGGCGCCCGGAACAGCCGGTCGACGCCGCCGCAGCGACGCCCACCAGCTCCTCGACCCCGTGTGAGGCGGTCTTCGGGGTCCGGATTTTACCCGGGAGCCGCACGCGCGTCGCCCACGTGCGGACTCGACCGGAACCGGGGACCTCAGACAACTGGCGAGGAAGTCTTCGGTCGCCGGATTTTACCCAGGATCGACCCACTGGGCGGGTGGGTGATCGACCGGAACCGTACCCCGCAGACCCCTTCTCTAACCCAGGGGCGGCAACACCTCCGTTGCTCCGCCACGAGCTCCGCTGCGATCGGAGCCCGCTCGGAGCACACCTACCAGTGTGGGCCTTCTTGGTCCCCTCGCCAGGTGGAGAGCTGGCGAGGGTAAGCCCCCCCACCACGTCAAGGTCGTGGCCCACCTAGGGGGGGAACCTAACCTAACCTAACCTAACCTAACCTAACCTAACCTAACCTAACCTAACCTAACCTTTTTTTTTTTTTTTTTTTTTTTTTTTTTTTTTTTTTTTTTTTTTTTTTTTTTTTTTTTTTTTTTTTTTTTTTTTTTTTTTTTTTTTTTTTTTTTTTTTTGTCGAGGAGAAATCCTTTTATTGATCCCCTGCCGCTTGCTAGGCGACAGGGGTATGTGGGGATCGACAGTATACTCCGCGTTGCTCACGTAGCAGACGGAACTGCCCCTACCCACTAAAACTCCCGGGTGTCTCCTCGCCCGTGAGTGAGGGGTGGACGGGCTCTGGCGAACCAACTGCTCCGACCCACCCCCCTCGGGCAACCTAGCCATTGCTGGCTAGGGTAACGCCAACTGGGGGGATTGCCCGGAGACACCCGAGCAATCCCCAGACGTAGGGGACCCGTGCAGGCACACACAGCTAGCAACTGTGTGCGCAGGTCCCCTAGGACATTTGAAGACGGGCTGGTGCCCGCCCTCTCCTGCCCGGCCGTCTACGAGATGTTAATGGGGGACTCAATGGACACCGCAATGTCCATTGGCTCCCCCACCGTCAAAAAAAGAGGGCGGGACAAGTCCCGCCCGACCGCCAACTAGAGCAGGGGACCAGGGGCCACCCTCCATGGCCTCCCTGTTCCCCTGAACTCCAACTAAAAATAAAAACAACAAAAAAAAAAAACCCCTGGCGACAGAGGCGAGAAGGCAGAGGGAGAGATACCAATCCCGCCCCTGTCGCCAGGAGAACGCCGAAGAGGACGGAACAAGTTCCGCCCACCCTCAACAAAAACCCTGGCAGCAAGCTGCCAGGGGAACCTCCGATGTGCGCTCCGCTACGGGCTTGGTGTCTCAAACCCGCTCGGAGCGCACGGTGTGGGCCTTCTTGGTCCCCTCGCCAAGAACTGGCGAGGGTTAAGTCCCGGACGCCAGATGCCCCACTCCGGCGCCCGGAACAGCCGGTCGACGCCGCCGCAGCGACGCCCACCAGCTCTTCGATGCTGTGTGAGGCAGTCTTTGGGGGCCGGATTTACCCGGGAGCCGCACGTACGACACCGTGCGGTCACCGGAACCGTAGCCCACAGACCCCTTCTCTGACCCAGACATCGGTAACACCTCCGGCAGGTGAGCAGGGACCTGGGTCCACCCCCCGGGTTTCTCAGGATCCCTGACTCACCCCCCCGACGACAGCTGGCGAGAAAGCAGAGGGGAGGGATACTTGTCCCGCCCCAGCCGCCGAGGTTTGCACTCTCCTCCGTGTGGGCCTTCTTGGTCCCCTCGCCAGGCGAAGAACAAGCGAGGGTAAGCCCCCCCACCACGTCAAGGTCGTGGCCCACCTAGGGGGGGTAACCTAGGGGGGGAACCTAACCTAACCTTTTTTTTTTTTTGTTGAGGGGGGGAAATCACTGTTTACGGATTGCCCTTCGCCGACTAGGGCAGTCGACGAAGGGGTATGTGGGACTCGCCCGGCGACATGCTCCATCGCCGGGCACTACCGCACTAAAACCCCCCCATGTTCCACCATCGGCGGCTTATATGAGACCCGGAAAAACAGCGTGGCCTTATCTCCGGGCCCCATAATCGCCGCCGTGTCCTTGCGGACTCACCTCCCTGTGGCGACCCACAGGAACATCAATGGGCCACCACACCTCTCAGCAGCCAAGCTGCACCTCCTCAAGTCCCGGACGCCAGATGCCCTGCTCCGGCGCCCGGAACAGCCGGACGACGCCGCCGCAGCGACGTATACCGGCTCTTCGACCCTGTGTGAGGCAGTCTTTGGGGTCCGGATTCACCCGGGGACCGCACGTACAGTACCATGCGGTCACCGGGAACCGTAGCCCAAAGACCCCTTCTCTGACCCAGGTATCGGGTATCACCTCCGGCAGGTGAGCAGGAACCTGGGTCCACCCCCCGGGTTTCTCAGGATCCCTGACTCACCCCCCCGACGACAGCTGGCGAGAAAGCAGAGGGGAGGGATACTTATCCCGCCCCAGCCGCCGAGGTTTGCACTCTCCTCCGTGTGGGCCTTCTTGGTCCCCTCGCCAGGCGAAGAACAAGCGAGGGTAAGCCCCCCCACCACGTCAAGGTCGTGGCCCACCTAGGGGGGGAACCTTTTTTTTTTTTTTGAGGAGGGGAAATCACGTTTACGGACTAACCTCCCCCGTCGGCGTAGGACGCGCCGGCGGGGGAGAGTGTGGGACTCAACCGGCAAGAGGTGCCGGTAATACCCACTAAAACCCCCCCATGCTCCACCATCAGCGGTGATGTGCGGGTCCCGTATAACAGCCAGGCCATGTCCGCGGAGGCCCGCACACCGCTGCATCCATTGAAGGATTCTCCTTCACGGTGGCGACCTAGGGAGCATGCCTAGGTCGCCACGCCGTCAAATCAGTGTAAGCCGGGCGCCAGTCGTCCTACCTGACGCCCGGTAGTCACTAGTTGGCGCGCGCAGCGTAGGCGCGACGCCGTCTTCCGGTTTTGCGGCGCCTGAGTGGGTCCGCCTGGGGGTCCTCCTCGCGGGACCGCTCCCCGGCCTCTTTACCACTCAGGGCCGCCTCGCAAAATATCCTGACGGCTTCCCAGCCGTCAGGGCTCTCAACCATTGCTCTGACGACAGCGGGTAAGGACAAGTCCTGTCCCACGACTGCCGTCAGAGCCGCTCTCTCTGTATCCCAACCTGGGCATTCCTCAAGGGTGTGTTCCGCCGTGTCATTGGCAGCTCCGCACTCGTGGCAGACGGTGGTTCGCTCCCTCCTCGCGACTTTGCACAGGTACCGTCCGAAGCAGCCGTGCCCCGTAAGCACCTGCACAAGCCGGAAGGAGAGCGACCCGGCCCGCCTGCTCACCCACTCCTTCAGCACCGGCGCGATCGCAGATGTGGTGCGAAAACCGCTCCCCGCCTGCGTCAAATCATCGCGCCAGCGCTCGAGTGCCTCCTCCTGGAGCTCCCTCCTCCACCGCTGCACCTCCTCCGGGAGTGGACTCGCGCCGCGGGCCCTCGCATCCGCGGTCTTGTGGTAGACCGCTGCGAGAATCGCAGCATCCAGCTCCCAGGGGAGCGTGCCGGCGATTGCACACGCCGCTCTCCACGAGGTGGTGCGATACGCTCTGACGACCCGGGACGCCATGACCCGCTGCAGACGGCGCAGCATGGTCAGGTTTTGAGTCGACAGGGAGTCGACCCAAATTGGCGCCCCGTACAGGGCCATCGAGCGCACCACTCCCGCGAAGAGACGACGGCATCCAGCGTTAGGTCCGCCCAGGTTGGGCATCAGCCTGCTCAAAGCAAAACTCACCTTAGTGAGTTTAGGAGCTAGGCTCCTGAAGTGCTCCTGAAAGTTCCATCGGCTATCGAGTACGACGCCGAGATATTTCAGCGTCGACCCGACGCCGATGGAAACCCCACCAACAATTATGTGGGCATCTGGCGGTGGCGCCTTGCGAGGCCCACGGAAGCAGATCGCTTCGGACTTCTCAAGGGCCACCGTCAGGCCCAAGCGCCGTATGCGCATCACAACCTGTGCGACTCCAGCGGTTGCCAACAGGGCCGCGTCACGGTACGTGCCACCGCGGGCGGTCACCAAGGTGTCGTCCGCGTAGCACGTGACGTCGACCCCGCGCAGGGTAGCGCCCCGCAGCACCCAGTCGTAGCCGATGTTCCACAGGAGCGGCCCGAGAACCGACCCCTGTGGGACACCGCACGACACTTCCCGCTGACGATCTCCAACGCGCGTGGGGTACACGACCGAGCGACCCGAGAGATAATCCCCGACAAGTCGTCGGAGGTACTCCGGGAAGCCGTGGTACCCCATTGCCTCCATGATCACTCTGTGAGGCAGAGTGTTAAACGCGTTGGAGATGTCGAGGGACACCGCCAGGACGACCCCGCCTTTCCCAATCTCCTCATCCGCAAAAGCCCTCACCCGCGCAATCGCGTCAACGGTGGACCTGCCCCTCCGGAAGCCGAACTGGACGTCGGCCAGGTTCGGTCCGGTCTCCGCCAAATGTTGAGTGAGGCGAGCAGCGATAACTCGCTCAAACAGCTTACCCGCCTCACTCAGCAGGACTATGGGGCGATACGCCGACGGTGAGTCCACCGGACGCCCGGGCTTGCGGATGAGTACAAGCTTACCCAGCTTCCACTCTTTGGGAAAGTGGCCATCCTTCGCACAGGTTGTGAGCAGCGCACGGAATCGATCTCCGAGGCCGCCTTCCTTCAGGGCCAAGACCAGAGCCTTCCCCGGGATGCCATCGGGACCGGGCGCAGTGTTCTTCGCGCTGAGACGAAGAACCGCCCTGTCCAATTCACCCTCTGACACCTCGGGGGGATCCTCCTCCGGGATCGGCAGCGTCTGCAAGGGAGCATCGCAATCCGTCCTGGCAGGGAAAAGGTTCTCCACTACTCTCTCGAGCGTCTCCGTGTTCATCGTGGATGACAACGGAGGGGCCCAGGGGCGAAGCTTGCTCATTACAAGCTTGTAAGGCCTGCCCCATGGGTCCAGCTCGAGAGAGTCCACAAGCTCCTGCCAGGCGCGCTCCTTCGCTGCACCGATCTCAGCCCTCAGCGCCTTCTTGGCCCACCTAGGGGGGGAACCTAACCTTTTTTTTTTTTTTTTGAGGAGGGGAAATCACGTTTACGGACTAACCCCCCCCGTCGGCGTAGGACGCGCCGGCGGGGGAGAGTGTGGGACTCAACCGGCAAGAGGTGCCGGTAATACCCACTAAAACCCCCCCATGCTCCACCATCAGCGGTGATGTGCGGGTCCCGTATAACAGCCAGGCCATGTCCGCGGAGGCCCGCACACCGCTGCATCCATTGAAGGATTCTCCTTCACGGTGGCGACCTAGGGAGCATGCCTAGGTCGCCACGCCGTCAAATCAGTGTAAGCCGGGCGCCAGTCGTCCTACCCGACGCCCGGTAGTCACTAATTGGCGCGCGCAGCGTAGGCGCGACGCCGTCTTCCGGTTTTGCGGCGCCTGAGTGGGTCCGCCTGGGGGTCCTCTTCGCGGGACCGCTCCCCGGCCTCTTTACCACTCAGGGCCGCCTCGCAAAATGTTCTGACGGCTTCCCAGCCGTCAGAAGTCTCGATCATTGCTCTGACGACAGCGGGTAAGGACAGGTCCCGTCCCACGACTGCCGTCAGAGCCGTCCTCTCCATGTCCCAACCTGGGCATTCCTCCAGCACGTGTTGTGCCGTGTCGTCGGTGGCTCCGCACTCGTGGCAGACGGTGGTTCGCTCCCTCCTCGCGACTTTGCACAGGTACCGTCCGAAGCAGCCATGCCCCGTAAGCACCTGCACAAGCCGGAAGGAGAGCGACCCGGCCCGCCTGCTCACCCACTCCTTTAGCACCGGCGCGATCGCAGATGTGGTGCGGAAACCGCTCCCCTCCTGCATCAAATCATCGCGCCAGCGCTCGAGTGCCTCCTCCTGGAGCTCTCTCCTCCACCGCTGCATCTCCTCCGGGAGTGGACTCGCGCCGCGGGCCCTCGCATCCGCGGTCCTACTGTAGACCGCTGCGAGAACCGCAGCATCCAACTCCCAGGGAAGCGTGCCGGCGATCGCGCACGCCGCTCTCCACGAGGTGGTGCGATACGCTCTGATGACCCGGGACGCCATGACCCGCTGCAGGCGACGCAGCACGGTCAGGTTTTGGGTCGACAGGGAGTCGACCCAAATGGGCGCCCCGTACAAGGCCATCGAGCGCACCACACCCGCGAAGAGACGGCGGCACCCGACGTTGGGTCCGCCCAGGTTGGGCATCAGCCTGCTTAAAGCGAAAGCCACTCCGGTGAGTTTAGGAGCTAGGCTCCGGAAATGCTCCTGAAAGTTCCATCGGCTATCGAGTACGACGCCGAGATATTTCAGCGTCGACCCGACGCCGATGGAAACCCCACCAACAATTATGTGGGCATCTGGCGGTGGCGCCTTGCGAGGCCCACGGAAGCAGATCGCTTCGGACTTCTCAAGGGCCACCGTCAGGCCCAAGCGCCGTATGCGCATCACAACCTGTGCGACTCCAGCGGTTGCCAACAGGGCCGCGTCACGATACGTGCCACCGCGGGCGGTCACCAAGGTGTCGTCCGCGTAGCACGTGACGTCGACCCCGCGCAGGGTAGCGCCCCGCAGCACCCAGTCGTAGCCGATGTTCCACAGGAGCGGCCCGATAACCGACCCCTGCGGGACACCGCACGACACTTCCCGCTGACGATCTCCAACGCGCGTGGGGTACACGACCGAGCGACCCGAGAGATAATCCCCGACAAGCCGTCGGAGGTACTCCGGGAAGCCGTGGTACCCCATTGCCTCCATGATCACTCTGTGAGGCAGAGTGTTAAACGCGTTGGAGATGTCGAGGGACACCGCCAGGACGACCCCGCCTTTCCCAATCTCCTCATCCGCAAAAGCCCTCACCCGCGCAATCGCGTCAACGGTGGACCTGCCCCTCCGGAAGCCGAACTGGACGTCGGCCAGGTTCGGTCCGGTCTCCGCCAAATGCTGAGTGAGGCGAGCAGCGATAACTCGCTCAAACAGCTTACCCGCCTCACTCAGCAGGACTATGGGGCGATACGCCGACGGTGAGTCCACCGGACGCCCGGGCTTGCGGATGAGTACAAGCTTACCCAGCTTCCACTCTTTGGGAAAGTGGCCATCCTTCGCACAGGTTGTGAGCAGCGCACGGAATCGATCTCCGAGGCCGCCTTCCTTCAGGGCCAAGACCAGAGCCTTCCCCGGGATGCCATCGGGACCGGGCGCAGTGTTCTTCGCGCTGAGACGAAGAACCGCCCTGTCCAATTCACCCTCTGACACCTCGGGGGGATCCTCCTCCGGGATCGGCAGCGTCGACAAGGAAGCATCGCCCTCCGCCCTGGCAGGGAAAAGGTTCTCCACTACTCTCTCGAGCGTCTCCGTGTTCATCGTGGATGACAACGGAGGGGCCCAGGGGCGAAGCTTGCTCATTACAAGCTTGTAAGGCCTGCCCCATGGGTCCAGCTCGAGAGAGTCCACAAGCTCCTGCCAGGCGCGCTCCTTCGCTGCACCGATCTCAGCCCTCAGCGCCTTCTTGGCCCCTTGGAAGGCGGCAAACAGTTCGGCCACGACCGATGCGGGTCTGTGGCGTCGACGAGCGTGGGTGTACCGGCGTCGTGCCTTGACACATGTCGTCCGGAGCTGTTGTAGCTCCGGCGACCACCAGTACACCTGCCGACGGGGCTGCGGTTTGCCCACGCGGGGCATGGCGACGTCGCAGACGTGCGTCATAGCCCCACGGAACCACCGCGCCTCTGTGTCCGCATCGGTCACCTCAGGTTTCGCATTCCATGATTCTACAAGGGACGCCTCTATGAGGGAGTCCCTCTCCAGCATTTTAAGTGCCCATCTGGGCCCGATCTCAGAGGGAGCACGACTTGGGCTGTTCGGGTCCGTCGAGTGGGGGGAGAAGGAAAACCGAATATATCGGTGATCCGATAACGTCTCGACCCCCTCCTCGACTACCCAGCCCCGAACGCGGCGCGCCAGGGCGGGAGACGCAAACGATACGTCCACGACTGATCCGCCCTGTTGCCGCACGCACGTGTTAGCCGTGCCCCGGTTCAGCACACACAGATTGTTGCTGGAGAGCCACTCCTCCACAGCTGCGCCCCTCGCATCAGTAAGAGCTGAGCCCCACACTGTCGACTTCGCGTTCAGGTCTCCGGCAAGGAGCACCTGACGCGGGCGGCACCGCCCCAGTAGGATGTCCATTTCCGCCAAATAGCGCTCAAACTCCGAGAGCGGACGATTTGGCGAGAAATAGACACCCACATACACGATGTCGCCGCATAAGACGGCGACGAACCCATGACCTCTGAACGAGCGATCGACAGCGGGGGCCCCCTCTCCTGTGGCCAAAATAATGGCGACGAGATCGTCGAGGTCGCCGGCCCAGTTATCCCGGGGGACAACCAGGTACGGCTCCGCGACGATCGCCACCTGTATCCTCCACTGCGCCAGTGTCTGGACTAGCAGGTCCTGGGCACTGGCGCAGTGGTTAACATTTGTCTGTAGACATCTCATGGACATATTGATTGTATGTCCATGAGTGTCTCAGTAGTCCCGTCCGGTGGGCAGGTCGTGGAGTCTTGGGTCGAAACCGCAGGACCCACAGGCCTTCGTCTGTTCATTTTGGGCTTGGGGGCCGAACATTGTTTGCTCCCCAAGCGATGGTTTGCCTTTTTGTTGGCATCGGCGCAAAGAGGGCAACGGGCGTCCGCCCGGCACTCGGATGCGCGATGACCAGTGTCTCCGCATTTGTAACACTGCTGGCTCCGGTCGACGGCCGCGGTGCACTGCCCGCCTTCTCCTGTCCTGCCATCTGCGTGTGTTGAGGAGGACTCAATGAACACCAATGGTGTCCATTGGCTCCTCCCTTCCGGCAGCAATAGCCCCTATCGGGGCTTTAGGTTGTGCTGCTAGGCGGCCCTTAACGACTGGGGGGGAGCATTTGACGCCCCCCATGCGGTGGTCGGCCGGGAGGCCTGCGTCCTCGCAGGCCCCGCAATGATAGGCCGCCTCACACTCAAAGGCAGAGTGCCCTTCCTCGCTGCAGCGGAAGCAGTGCCCGGTGCGGTCTCTACGCGACGGGCAGTTGACCCTCGGATGGCCGAGCCCCATACACTTGAAGCAGCGCATGGGGCGCTGCTCCAGCAGCTGGATGGTAGCCGAGCTCCATCCCACCGCAAGTCGGCCATCAGTGGCCAGCTTCCGGGCGGCCGCAACAGGGGCAGAGGCGAAGGCAGAGCCCACTCCTCTAGCGCCAGGATGCACCTTTCCCACCCTGAACTGCTCAGGGGGGAAGCCGGTGCTCAACGCCAGCGCAGCCTTCAACTCCTCGGCCGACACCGAGTCGTCAAGACCGACGACCCGGATGTCGGCCGATTTGACGGGACGAGTCACCCTCGCCGCGTCTCCTAGCACCGAGCTCATCTGCTCCGCCAGTTTATCCGCTTGAGCGGGTGTCGCCTCCCTAGGGAGCACGAACACCCGGGAGCCCGTGATGCCCTCACGGAACTGGAGCGGGCCAATTCCAAGGGCCTCTAGGGAGACCTTCGCCTTCGTCCTTTTGATTGCGGCAACATAGGTGTCCCCCTTCGCCAGAGCCTCTGGCTTGAGGGACAATACCACAACCGATCTGTTAGGCACCTTAGGGAGCCTAGGGGCGGTCGTCTTCGCCGCCTTTGGAGCTGAAGGGGCGGAGGGAGGGGCGCGCTTCTTTCGCCCCACCACTTCCGTCCAGCTCTCGGTGTTGCCTCCCACCTGGCCCTGAGTCTGCGGCTCTGGGGCCTTGTCCGCAGCAGCTGGTTTAGTGCCTTTCTTTCCCTTGGCCCTTGCCTTCTGCGGCAAGTTGGCCGGGGGCGTGAGCGTCGTCGGGTTAGGCTGTGAAGCGGCAGCCATCGCTCTCCTCATGTCCGCCACTGAGGGCGGTCGGCGCGGTTGGGACGGAAGGAGCCTCCCGTCCGCCTCCAGGGCCTCCAGGCGATCGCTCACTATGCCACCCACGTGGCATACGAGCTCGTCCTGGAGGGCCCCGAGTGCCTCCAAAAACTCTGCCTTAGTCAGCAGCTGGCCGGCAGCCGCTGTCGTGGGCGCCTCAGCGGGTGGCTGCCTGGCAGCCGAGGGCTCAGGACGGGAGTCCAGAGCCTCCTTGAGGGTCACCACCATTTCCATTTGGGTCTGACATCTTTCAGTCAGTCCCCTGTTTTCGGCCCTCAGCCGACGCAGCTCGTCTGATATTATCAGCGCCTTTGCCTTCGACGGAGAAGCTGCCTCCAGCTTGCTCCGGAGAGCCTCGTTGTCGGCTTGTAGCCGACGCATCTCCGCGGACATCCTCCTTTCCTCAACCTTCTGTTTAGGGGGTTTCACCGCCTCCGCTTTGACCAGCTCAACAATCGACCTGGTCGCATCCTTCACCTGTTTTTGGCATGTGCCTTTCATATTCGTCGACTTTTTGACGACTTCAAGTATTGCGGAAGCTCTCGCCTCCACTTTCTTAGCCAAGGCCTCCAACGAGCCGGTGGGGGAGGCAGACGCCACCGACTGGTACTCCGCCTCATCCTCCGAATTGGAGTCAGACGAAACCCAATCCCTTAGTTCCCGACGGGCCTGTGCCAGACCGACGTCGTGGCCGTACTTCTTCCGGGTGGCCTTGACCACTTTCGGAGGAAACGGTTCCTCGTCAGGCCCGGACTCCTCCATGGAGCGGACCGATACTGGAGAGGCCGCTCTGGGCGCCTCTGCTGCCTCAATGTTGCGCTTTCGCGCTTGCGAGCGCGTGTTGCCCGAAGGCAAAAGGCCCTTCTTGGAAGCCGACATGGGCCAGTTAATGGCCCTGTCGACCTCCGAGTCGTTCGGAGATTCCACCCCTACTAGGGGGGGGACAGAAAAACCCAAAAACTTAACAAAAACTATACAATGATTAACAATCTTCCTACACCTAAAACACAAAAACCTAAATAACTTTAAAACTAGCCTAAATAACAAAAACAAGTTTGGGCTGGCCGAAAGCGCCCTCGAAGAGGCTTCCTCCAGTCTACCCAAAAACAAAAACTTTCCGGAATTCCGGAAGATACGGGCAGAGGAATTTTTCGGAGAAACCGGAAAATTCCCGGCCCGGTGTACCTCCCGGAAGAAGCCTGGAAGGCGCTTCTAATGAATTGCCTCCCAGCCAATTCCGGCCCCGGAATCAGAAGTTATTAACTAAATAAACTCAAAAATCACAAATTCTAAAACGAAAAAAACGACCACAACAAAATAAACAACCACAATTTCAAAAGCTGGTGTGAGCCACCCAACGGAGCTTCGAAGGAGGCTTCGAATGAGCCGCACCACACCGCCGTGGAGCAACTAGCGGCGCAGCACCGGCCGATCAAAAATTTCCGGAAATCCGGAAATTTCCGATTTTCCGGCACTGTCCGAAAGAGCTCCAAAAATGACTACCCTAAACTGAATTTCAGCCAAATCTAATTTTGACAATTTTTGCCAAAAAACACAAACAAAATACAAGAAAAACGAAAATTCGACAAAACAACAAAACAACAGCAAAAAAACAAAATTTACCGCAGGTCACCCGACGAGCCTTAAGAAAGGCTACAAATCAAAGTAAACCGCAGCAAAATCCGTCCACAAATAACAAAACTACAGCGAAGTGAAATCTCGGGACTGAGACTGATGAAGCCTGCTTCAAATCGCTTCAGTCCGTCAATCAAGTACGAAAATCGGATAGTGAAGCCTCGAAAGTATCTGAAAGCACTGAGAGTTCAGTAGGTTCCAGTAAATCCTCAACCTCAACCTAACCTTTTTTTTTTTTTTTGACGCGGGGAAATCAGCGACCCTGATTCGACTGCCAGCAATGGGGCGCTGGCAGGATATGTGGGATTTCTACCCACTAAAACCCCGCGGTGTTCCTTTGCCACGCGCGCGTGGGACGGGAGAGAGGTGTCAGCGCGAGCATTTCGTCCTGCTCTCCCGTCAGCGTTCGCCCGATCGGGCGCCAACAAAATTTCATCGGTAGGAGGAGGGCGGTAGACTCCCTCCTCCCCGGATGGCTGGGTGTGGGAAGACGTGCCGGAACACGAACACGTCTTTCACCGGAGCCGGGTTGGTAGGTGAACGGATCCCCATATCCGCTCACCCTCCGGCCGATCACGGGGGCGCTTGGAGTCGGCCGTACAGCCTCCTCCGCCTCCCGGATCGTTTTCGACGGATGTCGTCAGCGAGGGCGGCATCCTCCCTCGCCCGCTCCGCCGCCTCCTTCAGCGAGAGGACGTCCTCGCTGAAGGAGATCATGGCCTGCCAGGCCTCTTTGCTGCCGACCATGGACAGAACCACGGCCGGCAGCGATAGGTCTCCACCTACAACGGACGTCAGGTCGCCCCGTTGCTGATCCCATGCTGGGCATTCTGCCAGCGTGTGGTACGCTGTATCCTCCGGGCCACCACAATGGTGGCAGGAGGGTGTCCTCTCTCGTCTCGCGACGTTGCACAGATATCTGCCGAAGCAACCATGCCCCGACAGAATCTGTGCCAGCCTAAAAGTGATCACACCCTTCCTGCGTCTGCACCATTGCTCCAGGACTGGAGCGATGGCCCGGATGGTGTGAGCGCCGGCAGTTGGCTCGGCGAGCCTCTCGGCCCACCGCGCCAGTGCGGCTCTCTGCGCCGTGCGGCGCACTTCCTCCGGCAGGGGACCAGCAACGCCCCGAGTGTGAGCTGCCGCTCGACTATCGTAGACCGAGGACAGAACCTCGGCCTCCAGGTCCCACGGGGGGGTACCCGCCATAACGCACGCGGCGTCGCACGATATGGTGCGGTATCCGCGTATCACCCTGGTCGCCATCACTCGCTGAGATCTTCTCAGGAGCGTGACGTTGTGGCGATCCAGGGCGTCCGCCCACACAGGCGCTCCGTAGAGCGCCATGGAGCGCACCACCCCCGTGAAGAGACGGCGACAGCCGACACTCGGTCCGCCCAGATTTGGCAGAAGGCTACCTAACGCCGAGGTGGCCTTAATCAAGTTGGGGCTGAGCCGCCGGAAGTGCTCATGGAATCGCCACCTGGAGTCCAAGGTGAGCCCCAGGTAGCGCATGTGCACTCCGACGGCAACGTCCACATTACCGACTTTAATGTGGGCCTGCTGCGGTGGACCCTTCCGCGGACCATGGAAAAGCATGGCCTCGGATTTGTCGGGTGCCACCCGCAGGCCCAACAACTCGATACGCTTGGCCACGAGAGCGACGCTCACCGTAGCCAAGCTCGTCACTGCCTTGTAGTCGTCTGCACACGCGACGACCAGCGTGTCGTCGGCGTAGCAGACGACGTGTACGTCCGGTGGGAGGGCGCCTCTCAGCGCCCAGTCAAATCCAATGTTCCACAGGAGCGGTCCTAGGACCGACCCCTGTGGAACGCCGCAGGACATAATCCTCTCGAGGACCGCCCCGTTTCGGGTAGGACACAATATCCTACGGTCCCTCAGATAATCTCCGACAATCAGCTGGAGATACGCGGGCAACCGGTGAAACCGGAGCGCCTCCGTAATGCAGCTGAAGGGGAGGGTGTTAAAAGCATTGGAGATGTCTAAAGAGACTGCCAATGCCACTCCTCCCCTTTCTACGGTATCCTGCGCGATGGTCTTAACGCGCAGGATGGCGTCGATCGTTGATCGACCCGCGCGAAAACCATACTGATTGTCGGAGAGATCTGGCCCCTCCGAGTTCAGTAATCCGGTTATACGGCGGGCAATTATCCTTTCGAACAATTTGCCCGCCTCGTCGAGCAGCACAATTGGCCTGTATCCAGAAGGAGAGTCCGCGGGACGTCCCTCCTTCCTTAACAGGACCAATTTGCCCTCCTTCCAGATGCGAGGAAAGGACCCCGCTCGCAGGGCAGCGTCAAACACGGCCCGCCAGCGGTCCCCCAACTCGCCCGACGCCAAGACCCAGGCGCGACCGGGTATTCCGTCCGGCCCGGGGGCGGTGCTCTTGCCGCGAAGACGGGCTATGGCCTCCTCAAATTCTCCGCTGGAGATTGGCGGAGCTCCGTCTTCGGCCCCGGTTACGGCGATCGCTCGACCGCCCATGGGCGGTGGAGTGTGCTCTCCCTGTTCGGGGAACAGTGTGGAGAGCACAACCCGGAGGAACTCTGGGTCCAGCGTCTCGGCAACGGGTGGACCGTGCGAGCCGAGCTTGGCCCTGGCTGCGCGGTAAGGGCGCCCCCACGGGTCTCGGTCGAGGGACTCGAGCATCCGCTCGCGAGACCTTGCCTTCGCCTCCCGGATAGCGATTTGAAGGGCTTTCCGGGCCCCTCTATAGGCATCGTAGAGGCGCGCCTCTAGCTCGTGGTCCTTGTCCCTACGCCTGCGGCACCTGGCGTATTTGCGGCGGGCGGCTACGCAGGCGGCACGAAGATCCGCCACTTCTTCGCACCACCAGTGCACCTGCTTCCGGCGCGGACGTGTCCCGGCACGCGGCATGGCGGCGTCGCACACTGCGGTCATGGCGACACGCATGCCGAGCGCCTGGTCTTCGACCGACAAGTCCTCGCTGGGCTCTCGCGAAACCCAGTCCTGGACGATAGCCGCCTCGACAAGGAGGTCCTTGTCGAGTCTCGTCAGAGCCCAGCGGGGGAATCGCTGGGACCGTCCACCTCGACGCCGCGGAGACAGGTTGTCTGCACGCGAAGAGCCGGCTAAATTAAATCGGACGTATCTGTGGTCCGAGAGGGTCTCAACGCCCTCCAGCACGCCCCAATCGCGGACACGATCGGCGATGGCCCGACTAGCGAACGATATGTCCACTATCGAGCCACCGTTATGCCGAACGCAGGTGTTAACCGTGCCGCGATTGAGGAGCACTAGCCCCGCGGAGGCTAGGAAATCCACGACGGCGTCGCCTCGTGCGCCCGAAACGGGACAGCCCCACGCCGTGGACTTCGCGTTGAGATCCCCCAGGACCAGAACAGGGAGTCGCGAACGCAGTACTACCCTCTCCAAGTTGCCGAGAAAGACCTCGAACTCGGCGAGAGCGCGGTTAGGGGAGAAATAAACTCCGACGAGCAAAACCGCGCCCCACTCAACGGCTACAAATCCTTGGCCTCTCTCGGCCACTCGAAGAGGGGCAGAGTCAGCGGCACCCACGATGGCAACCGTGGATGCCGAGTCCGATGCCCAGTTGGGGCGGGGCGGTACATAGTACGGCTCCGCCGCCACCGCGACGTCAATCGACCACTGCGCCATGGACTGGAGGAGGAGATCCTGAGCCCCGGCGCAGTGGTTGATGTTCGCTTGGAGGAGACGGACGTAAGGGACGTTGTCCATTACGGAGCCGTTTCCATCTCCTCCTCGCGCGTGGATTGCGCGTTATCCGTGGCGGCGGGTGTACCGTCCTCCTTGGTCTTGTTCTTCACCTTGTTGGCCTTGGGGGCCTTGCAGCCCCGACTGCCAACAGGGTGGTCCGCCCGCTTTTTTGCTGCGGCGCAGGGACCGCAGTGGGGGGGATTGGAACACTGAAAGGCCTTGTGGCCTTCCTTTCCGCAGCGGAAGCACACACCAGTGCGGTCCACCTCAGATTGGCACTTGGGGGCCACGTGCCCGGTCTGCAGGCACCGGAAGCAGCGGATTTTCCGCTGGGGCAGCACCCTCACTTGTGCCGACACCCAGCCCACTAAAAGTCGCCTGCCGTCGGCGACTTTCTTTGCCGCTTCGACCGGACACGAGACCCACACCGAGCCCATCCCCAGTGGGCCGGCGCGAACCTCTCCGGTCTTTATAATGTCTCGGGGACAACCGCCCACACGAGACACTGCCTCCGCGACCTCCTCCGCCGAGACGGAGTCGTCAAGCCCAGAGATGCGCAATTCAGCGCACTTCTGGGGCCTTGTCACCTTGACGACGCCCGGCTCAAAGAACTGGCGGAGTTTGCTCGCCAGTGCTTCCGCCGCGTTGCCGCTATCCTTGCCCGGGATTTCGAGAACCCGGGCGCCCGCCTTCGAGGCTCTCACATGAAGGGAGCCGATGCCGATGGAGGGGAGGTCAAGCCTCCTCCTGGCTTCCTTCATGACGCTCTCATAATTGGCGCCTTTTTCTGAGGCCTCGGGCCCCAGGGTAAGAACAACAGCCGCGGAGCGCGGAGGGCGGAGCTTCCTCCTGGCCTCGTCGCTTGCCTTAACCTTGGCAGCAGGTTTGCTGACCTTGGCAGGGGGATTGGCGGCAACGGTGGCCTTCTTTGCCGTGGCCTTCTTCGCCTTACGCCCCACCACCAGGGACCACGGTACCTCCGTGGGAGCTGGGGCAGGCGGCACCTTAGAAGCGGCTGGGGCCTTTTTGGCCTTCGGCTGTGAGGCAGGGGGTGCCTTGGCGGGCGGCGCCCTGGCGGACGGTGCCTTTGCAGGCGGTGCCCGGGAGGACGACGGCTCCGCTCTTCTCTTATCCGCCGCAAGCGGCGGCCTCGCTCGCTTCTCGGGGAGAAGGCGGTCTTCCAGGCCGGCGAAGCGGGCATCAATTCTCCGCGAGAAGATCTCCAGCGCCTCGCGCAACGTCTCCTCGACCGGCGTCGAGACGCTGGCTGCCGGAGTTGCGGCCGGAGCACCCTTCGAGATGGTGGCGCGCAGCTCACGCATCTCCCTCTCCACGGCCTCCACCCTGCCCCTGAGGCGGGCGTTGTCAGCCCGGAGAGCCGCCGCCTCCTCGCTCACGGTGCGTTGGACGAGCTCGTCCATTATCGCCGTGAGCGAGTCCACCGAACGGTTCAAAGCTGCCACAAAGGTACCTTTCAGGTTGCCAGAAGATTTGGCAACCCGAGCGATATTTTGCAGGTCCTCCCTGGCCCTGTCCCTCAGGATCTCCGACGGCAAGGCCAAAGGCGTCGGCTCCTGCGACGGCGGTAAAGAGAACTGCTGCGCGCGCCGACGCAGCATGGCGTCGGCGAGTTCCTCCTCCGCCAGCAGCCGGAGCTCCTCCCTGCGATCAGCCTTCGCCTTTGCGCTGCCCTTGAGCACGCCTTCGGTGGGCGTATTTCCGCTCCCGCGTCCTGCCTTGGCGGTGCGCTTCCTCAGCTGTCTGACCACGGACTGTGGGTCCGAGTCAGACGGCGAGTCTTCCTCTGTCCTTTTCCTGCGGCGGGCGGGGACTGCGGCGGCGGAGCGGAAGCTCGACGCCGACATGTCGGAGTCCGCGCCCTCCACATCACTCGGCCCCGGCGAGGCCACTTGGCTGCTCCTGATCTCCGCATCGGACAACCGGTCGAGCAGCACGACCGGTTGTCTCGCCTGAATTTCCTCGGATAAGCCGGTAGTCAATTTCACATCGACCGGCCCGGTAACCGGTCGACGCCGCTGGCTAGGCGGATCGCTATCGCCGCTCGTAGTAGATTTCACACTCGGGAGGCGAGCTACCCCCGAGCGCCCGGCGTTAGCGGGATCGCAAGACATACTATTTTCGTTTGCTGACATTTTCATATTGATTTGGGAAGCGTACCTGCGGCCCTTTCCCAACAGACCGCAGGAGCGCTTGGGACCGGGTTCCCCCCAGCCATGCAGCCCCTCGGCACGCTAAGCTTGGGCTTCGGGTTATTTTTTATAGTGGTTTTCTTCCACGCGGCCCGACGCTCAGTGCGCCAGACCCCCGGCCCCGCGAGTGCGGGGTTACGGTTTGCCCGACGGTAGCCTAAGCCACGCGCCGCGCCCACGGACCTTATCAGGCCCGCCACCACGAGCCGAAGCTCCGCTGGCCCATCTCTGGGCCCCTCCAAAAGCGCTGGTACGCGCGCCACCACAATGTCTGGATGGACAGGATCGCCTGCTGGCCGACTCACAGCCCACGAGGAGACTCGTGAGCGCTCCGCTACGAGTTCCCGCGAGGGAGCTCGCTCGGAATGCTCGGTTGTACGCCTTCTTGGTCCCCAAGGCCGAGGCCAAGGGTAAGCCCCCCCACCACGTCAAGGTCGTGGCGTACCCAGGGGGGGAACCTCAACCTAACCTTTTTTTTTTTTTTTTTACGCGGGGAAATCAGCGACCCTGATTCACTGCCAGCAATGGGGCGCTGGCAGGATATGTGGGATTTCTACCCACTAAAACCCCGCGGTGTTCCTTTGCCACGCGCGCGTGGGACGGGAGAGAGGTGTCAGCGCGAGCATTTCGTCCTGCTCTCCCGTCAGCGTTTGCCCGATCGGGCACCTCCGAAAGTACATCGGAGGGAGGGGGGATGGTAGAGTCCCCCCTCTCCGGATGCGAGTGTGTGAAGACGTGCCGGAACACGGACACGTCTTTCACCGGGAGCCGGGTGAGTAGGTGAGCGGATCCCCATATCCGCTCACCCTCCGGCTGATCACGGGGGCGTATGGAGTTGGCCGTACAGCCTCCTCCGCCTCCCGGATCGTTTCCGACGGATGTCGTTGGCGAGGGCGGCATCCTCCCTCGCTCGTTCCGCCGCCTCCTTCAGCGAGAGGACGTCCTCGCTGAAGGAGATTAAAGCCTGCCAGGCCTCTCTGCTGCCGACCATGGACAGAACCACGGCCGGCAGCGAGAGGTCTCCACCTACAACTGAAGTCAGTTCGCTCCGTTGCTGGTCCCATGCCGGGCATTCTGCTAACGTGTGGTGCGCCGTATCCTCCGGGCCACCGCAGTGGTGGCAGGAGGGTGTCTGCTCGCGTCTTGCGACGTTGCACAGATATCTGCCGAAGCAGCCATGCCCCGACAGAATCTGTGCAAGTCTAAAGGTGATCACACCCTTCCTGCGCCTGCACCACTGCTCCAAAACTGGAGCGATGGCCCGGATGGTGTGAGCGCCGGCAGTTGGCTCGGCGAGCCTCTCGGCCCACCGCGCCAGTGCGACTCTCTGCGCCGTACGGCGCAAACCTCAACCTAACCTAACCTAACCTAACCTAACCTTTTTAACCTAACCTAACCTAACCTAACCTTTTTTTTTTTTTTTTTTACGCGGGGAAATCAGCGACCCTGATTCACTGCCAGCAATGGGGCGCTGGCAGGATATGTGGGATTTCTACCCACTAAAACCCCGCGGTGTTCCTTTACCACGCGCGCATGGGACGGGAGAGAGGTGTCAGCGCGAGCATTTCGTCCTGCTCTCCCGTCAGCGTTCGCCCGATCGGGCGCCAACAAAATTTCATCGGTAGGAGGAGGGCGGTAGACTCCCTCCTCCCCGTATGGCTGGGTGTGGGAAGACGTGCCGGAACACGAACACGTCTTTCACCGGAGCCGGGTTGGTAGGTGAACGGATCCCCATATCCGCTCACCCTCCGGCCGATCACGGGGGCGCTTGGAGTCGGCCGTACAGCCTCCTCCGCCTCCCGGATCGTTTACGACGGATGTCGTTGGCGAGGGCGGCATCCTCCCTCGCCCGCTCCGCCGCCTCCTTCAGCGAGAGGACTTCCTCGCTGAAGGAGATCATAGCTTGCCAGGCCTCTCTGCTGCCGACCATGGACAGAACCACGGCCGGCAGCGAGAGGTCTACACCTACAACGGGCGTAAGGTCGCCCCGTTGCTGGTCCCATGCCGGGCATTCTGCTAACGTGTGGTGCGCCGTATCCTCCGGGCCACCGCAGTGGTGGCAGGAGGGTGTCTGCTCGCGTCTTGCGACGTTGCACAGATATCTGCCGAAGCAGCCATGCCCCGACAGAATCTGTGCAAGTCTAAAGGTGATCACACCCTTCCTGCGCCTGCACCACTGCTCCAGGACTGGAGCGATGGCCCGGATAGTGTGAGCGCCGGCAGTTGGCTCGGCGAGCCTCTCGGCCCACCGCGCCAGTGCGACTCGCTGCGCCGTGCGGCGCACTTCCTCCGGCAAGGGACCAGCAACGCCCCGAGTGCGAGCTGCCGCTCGACTTTCATAGACCGAGGACAGAACCTCGGCCTCCAGGTCCCACGGGGGGGTACCCGCCATAACACAGGCGGCGTCGCACGAGATTGTGCGGTAACCACGTATCACCCTGGTCGCCATCACTCGCTGAGATCTTCTCAGCAGAGTGATGTTGTGGCGATCCAGGGCGTCCGCCCACACAGGCGCACCGTAAAGCGCCATGGAGCGCACCACCCCCGTGAAAAGACGACGGCAGCCGACACTCGGTCCTCCCAGGTTTGGCAGGAGGCCACCCAACGCCGAGGTGGCCCCGATCAGCTTAGGGCTGAGCCGCCGGAAGTGCTCATGGAATCGCCACCTGGAGTCCAAGGTGAGCCCCAGGTAGCGCATGTGCACTCCGACGGCGACATCCACGTTACCAACTTTAATGTGGGCCTGCTGCGGTGGACCCTTCCGGGGACCATGGAAAAGCATGGCCTCGGATTTGTCGGGTGCCACCCGCAGGCCCAACAACTCGATACGCTTGGCCACGAGAGCGACGCTCACCGTGGCCAAGCTCGTCACCGCCTTGTAGTCGTCTGCACACGCGACGACCAGCGTGTCGTCGGCGTAGCAGACGACGTGCACGTCCGGTGGTAGGGCGCCTCTCAGCGCCCAGTCGAATCCAATGTTCCACAGGAGCGGTCCTAGGACCGACCCCTGTGGAACGCCGCAGGACATTGTCCTCTCCAGGACGGTCCCGTCTCGGCGGGGACAGAGAATCTTCCGATCCCTCAGATAATCTCCGACAATCAGCTGGAGATACGCGGGCAATCGGTGGAACCTAAGCGCCTCCGTGATGCAGCTGAAGGGGAGGGTGTTGAAGGCGTTGGAGATGTCCAAAGACACCGCCAGTGCCACTCCTCCCCTTTCTACGGTTTCCTGCGCTATGTTCTTGAGGCGCAGGATGGCGTCGATCGTCGATCGACCCGCGCGAAAACCGAACTGATTGTCGGAGAGATCTGGCCCCGCCGAGTTCAACAATCCGATGATACGGCGGGCAATTATCCTTTCGAACAACTTGCCCGCCTCGTCGAGAAGCACAATTGGCCTGTATCCAGAAGGAGAGTCCGCGGGACGTCCCTCCTTCCTTAACAGGACCAATTTGCCCTCCTTCCAGATGCGAGGAAAGGACCCCGCTCGCAGGGCAGCGTCAAACACGGCCCGCCAGCGGTCCCCCAACTCGCCCGACGCCAAGACCCAGGCGCGACCGGGTATCCCGTCCGGACCGGGGGCGGTGCTCTTGCCGCGAAGACGGGCTAACCTAACCTAACCTAACCTAACCTAACCTAACCTTTTTTTTTTTTTTTTTTGTCGAGGAGAAATCCTTTTATTGATCCCCTGCCGCTTGCTAGGCGACAGGGGTATGTGGGGGTCGACAGTATACTCCGCGTCGTCTCCTTCGGGAGCTGCATTACTCTTTCGCCGGTGAAGCCCGTGCGAAACCGGATAGGACCGATTCCCAGGGCCTTAAGCGAGACCGCCGCCTTCATAGTCTCCATTGCTTTGCCGTAGGTGGCGCCCCCCTTAACCGCCTCCGGTTTGAGGGTCACCACCACGGCCAGTTTCGTAGGCTTCCTTGGAAGCCTGGGGGCCCTCGTTTTACTAGCCGTCCTTGCTGGGGGAGCAGAGGCAGTGGTGCGCTTCTTGCGCCTCACCACCTCCGACCAGCTGGCGGCGGTCACTCCTGACTGGGCGGGCGGCCCAGCCTGCGGCAGAGTCTGTGGCTCCGCCTCTACTGCTCGGCGTTTGGCCACCTTCGTGGCTCTCGCCTTCTTGGGCAAGTTAGCCGGGGGGGTGAGCGTCGTCGCCGTGTCCCCCTTCGAGGTCACGACGCTGTCTCCCGCTCGGCGATCCGCATTCGGTTGTAGCCGGACATTCTGGGCAGGGGGAAGCCTACCGTTCTCCTCAAGGAACTCCAGTCGGGCACAGACCACTTCTCCCACGTAGTCCATGAGTTCCGACTGTAGCTCTCCAATTGTTCCCAAAAATTCTGCCCGCGACAGTGGCTGGCTATCAGCCGCTGTTTTGGGCCTCTCCAGCGCCGGTTGGCACTGCACCGCCTTCTCTGGGCTGGGCCTCTCACACCCGCTTTGCGTCAATTCCTCCACCTTTGATTGGAGGGCCTCCAACTCTTTACGGACCCGATTATTCTCGGCTTCCAGCCGACGGAATGCCTTGGGAGACTCGAGATTCAGCGTCTTAATAGCGCTTAATATCGAAAGTGATTCGTCCTCGATCTCTTGCTTATAACGCGACTTCATATTGGTTGCCTCCCTGATAACATTACGTATAATGTTGGCACTCTTCTTTACCCCCCTCGTTAGCTCCCCGAAAGAAGCGGGGGAGGCGGACCTCGACCGGTTGCCCTCAAAGGAGCGTGAGTCATCACACTCAGAGTCGGACTCGTGTTCCATCAACTCATCACCGGCCTGCGTCTGGCAGACATCATGGCCGAGGGATCGACCACGGCCCTTGGGACCTTTCGACACTTTCGGAGGAGCTATTGACTCCTCCTGGGGCAAAGACGCCCCCGGAAGCAACTCCTGTATAAATCGGGCAATGGAATTATCCGGTTCCTGCCCTGACGTCAAAGAGGCTCGGGAGGACCCGAGGGCACTCTCCTCTAGTAACGCCGCCCGTTTACGCGCCTTCGAGCGCGATTTGCCCGAAGGTCGGGAGCTCTCGCTGGATGCCGACATGGCCAGAAGTTGGCCCTGTCGACCTCAAAGAAGTTAAGAGAGTCCACCCCTACCGAGTAGGGGGGACAGATAACCAAAACAGCAACAAAAACCGAAACAAACAGCAAAAAATCAACCAAAATCAACAATAAAGAGGAAAAACAGCAATAAAAATGAAATATCGACAATTGACAGGCTCTGACGCGGACCACCCTGAAGAGCCTTTAGAAAGGCATCGTCCAGAGCAACCCGCAACAAAATCTGTATACCACCGACGAAACCCCAGCCAGTCTAAGTTTGGCGGCCGAAACCGAAAAAGTACGGTAAAAACCGCACCCGGGTCAGCCACCAGCCCAAACTGGCAGGGTACCACCAGGGACCTACGGCGGATCCAGTGACACCAGAAACAGAAAAAATTTTTGAAAAATCAAAAAAATCAACAAAAAAATCGAAAAAACACGAAAACTGCAAAAAGAAAATGAAAGACACGAAATGACAAACTTTGATGCAGACCACCCTGAAGAGCCTTCAGAGAGGCATCATCCAGCGCAACCCGCAACAAAATCCGTCTACCACCGACGAAACCCCGGCCAGTTTAAGTTTGGCGGCCGAATCCGAAAAAGTACGGTAAAAACCGCACCCGGGTCGGCCACCAGCTCAAACTGGTAGGGTACCACCAGGGACCTACGACGGATCCGAAAACACCAAAAACAGAAAAATTTTTGAAAATCACTAAAAAATTTTCAAAAATAACAAAAACCACAAATAACGGAAAAACAACAAAAAATAACGAAATCTGCTGCGGGCCACCCGACGAGCCTTGAGAAAGGCTACGAATCACAGCAAACCGCAGCAAAATCCGACGATAAACAAAGAAGATATGACGGAATGAAAATCCGGGCCTGTGACTGATGAAGCCTTAAAAAAAGGCTTCAATCAGCTCAGTCCGTCAGTCCACCCCGCCAAAAACGACAAGAAGGCTAAAAGCTGTCACAAGCAATCGGAACCTCACAGAACTCGGAAAATTCTCAACCTCAACCTAACCTAACCTAACCTTTTTTTTTTTTTTTGTTGAGGGGGGGAAATCACTGTTTACGGATTGCCCTTCGCCGACTGGGGCAGTCGACGAAGGGGTATGTGGGACTCGCCCGGCGACATGCCCCATCGCCGGGCACTACCGCACTAAAACCCCCCCATGTTCCACCATCGGCGGCTTATATGAGACCCGGAAAAACAGCATGGCCTTATCTCCGGGCCCCATAATCACCGCCGTGTCCTTGCGGACCCACCTCCCTGTGGCGACCCACAGGAACATCAATGGGCCACCACACCTCTCAGCAGCCAGGCTGCTCCTCCTCAAGTCCCGGACGCCAGACGCCCCGCTCCGGCGCCCGGAACAGCCGGACGACGCCGCCGCAGCGACGCAGACCGGCTCCTCGACCCCGTGTGAGGCAGTCCTTGGGGTCCGGATTCACCCGGGGACCGCACGTCGCCTCCATGCGGTCACCGGGAACCGTAGCCCAAAGACCCCTTCCCTGACCCAGGGTCGGTAACTCCTCCGTAAAGTTGCTCCGCCACGAGCTCCGCTGCGATCGGAGCCCGCTCGGAGCACACCTACCAGTGTGGGCCTTCTTGGTCCCCTCGCCAGGTTGAGAGCTGGCGAGGGTAAGCCCCCCCACCACGTCAAGGTCGTGGCCCACCTAGGGGGGGAACCTAACCTAACCTAACCTAACCTAACCTAACCTAACCTAACCTTTTTTTTTTTTTTTTATTTTTTTTTTTTTTACGCGGGGAAATCAGCGACCCTGATTCACTGCCAGCAATGGGGCGCTGGCAGGATATGTGGGATTTCTACCCACTAAAACCCCGCGGTGTTCCTTTACCACGCGCGCATGGGACGGGAGAGAGGTGTCAGCGCGAGCATTTCGTCCTGCTCTCCCGTCAGCGTTCGCCCGATCGGGCGCCAACAAAATTTCATCGGTAGGAGGAGGGCGGTAGACTCCCTCCTCCCCGGATGGCTGGGTGTGGGAAGACGTGCCGGAACACGAACACGTCTTTCCCCGGAGCCGGGTTGGTAGGTGAACGGATCCCCATATCCGCTCACCCTCCGGCTGATCACGGGGGCGCTTGGAGTCGGCCGTACAGCCTCCTCCGCCTCCCGGATCGTTTACGACGGATGTCGTTGGCGAGGGCGGCATCCTCCCTCGCCCGCTCCGCCGCCTCCTTCAGCGAGAGGACTTCCTCGCTGAAGGAGATCATAGCTTGCCAGGCCTCTCTGCTGCCGACCATGGACAGAGCCACGGCCGGCAGCGAGAGATCTACACCTACAACGGGCGTAAGGTCGCCCCGTTGCTGGTCCCATGCCGGGCATTCTGCTAACGTGTGGTGCGCCGTATCCTCCGGGCCACCGCAGTGGTGGCAGAAGGGTGTCTGCTCGCGTCTTGCGACGTTGCACAGATATCTGCCGAAGCAGCCATGCCCCGACAGAATCTGTGCAAGTCTAAAGGTGATCACACCCTTCCTGCGCCTGCACCACTGCTCCAGGACTGGAGCGATGGCCCGGATGGTGTGAGCGCCGGCAGTTGGCTCGGCGAGCCTCTCGGCCCACCGCGCCAGTGCGACTCGCTGCGCCGTGCGGCGCACTTCCTCCGGCAAGGGACCAGCAACGCCCCGAGTGCGAGCTGCCGCTCGACTTTCATAGACCGAGGACAGAACCTCGGCCTCCAGGTCCCACGGGGGGGTACCCGCCATAACACAGGCGGCGTCGCACGAGATTGTGCGGTAACCACGTATCACCCTGGTCGCCATCACTCGCTGAGATCTTCTCAGCAGAGTGATGTTGTGGCGATCCAGGGCGTCCGCCCACACAGGCGCGCCGTAAAGCGCCATGGAGCGCACCACCCCCGTGAAAAGACGACGGCAGCCGACACTCGGTCCTCCCAGGTTTGGCAGGAGGCCACCCAACGCCGAGGTGGCCCCGATCAGCTTAGGGCTGAGCCGTCGGAAGTGCTCATGGAATCGCCACCTGGAGTCCAAGGTGAGCCCCAGGTAGCGCATGTGCACTCCGACGGCGACGTCCACATTACCGACTTTAATGTGGGCCTGCTGCGGTGGACCCTTCCGGGGACCATGGAAAAGCATGGCCTCGGATTTGTCGGGTGCCACCCGCAGGCCCAACAACTCGATACGCTTGGCCACGAGAGCGACGCTCACCGTAGCCAAGCTCTTCACTGCCTTGTAGTCGTCTGCACACGCGACGACCAGCGTGTCGTCGGCGTAGCAGACGACGTGCACGTCCGGTGGTAGGGCGCCTCTCAGCGCCCAGTCGAATCCAATGTTCCACAGGAGCGGTCCTAGGACCGACCCCTGTGGAACGCCGCAGGACATTGTCCTCTCCAGGACGGACCCGTCTCGGCGGGGACAAAGAATCTTCCGATCCCTCAGATAATCTCCGACAATCAGCCGGAGATACGCGGGCAATCGGTGGAACCGAAGCGCCTCCGTGATACAGCTGAAGGGGAGGGTGTTGAAGGCGTTGGAGATGTCCAAAGACACCGCCAGTGCCACTCCTCCCCTTTCTACGGTTTCCTGCGCGATGTTCTTGAGGCGCAGGATGGCGTCGATCGTAGATCGACCGGCGCGAAATCCGAACTGATTGTCGGAGAGATCTGGCCCCGCCGAGTTCAACAATCCGATTATACGGCGGGCAATTATTCTTTCGAACAATTTGCCCGCCTCGTCGAGAAGCACAATTGGCCTGTATCCAGAAGGAGAGTCCGCGGGACGTCCCTCCTTCCTTAACAGGACCAATTTGCCCTCCTTCCAGATGCGAGGAAAGGACCCCGCTCGCAGGGCAGCGTCAAACACGGCCCGCCAGCGGTCCCCCAACTCGCCCGACGCCAAGACCCAGGCACGATCGGGTATCCCGTCCGGACCGGGGGCGGTGCTCTTGCCGCGAAGACGGGCTACGGCCTCCTCTAATTCTCCGCTGGAGACAGGAGGAGCTCCGTCGTCCTCCCCGGTTCCGGCGGTCACACGACCGCCTATGGGCGGTGGAGTGTGCTCTCCCTGATCAGGGAACAGCGTGGAGAGCACAACCCGGAGGAACTCTAGGTCCAACGTCTCGGCGACGGGTGGACCGTGCGAGCCGAGCTTGGCCCTGGCTGCACGATAGGGGCGCCCCCACGGGTCTCGGTCGAGGAACTCGAGCATCCGCTCGCGAGACCGCGCCTTCGCCTCCCGGATTGCGATATGAAGGGCTTTTCGGGCCCCTCTGTACGCATCGTAGAGGCGCGCCTCCATCTCGGGGTCCTTGACCCTACGCCTACGGCACCTTGCGTATTTGCGACGGGCGGCTACGCACGTGGCACGTAGATCTGCCACCTCTTCGCACCACCAGTGCACCTGTCTTCGGTGCGGACGTGGCCCGGCACGCGGCATGGCGGCATCGCACACAGTGGTCATGGCGACGCGCATGCCGAGCGCCTGGTCTTCGACCGACAAGTCCTCGCTGGGCTCTCGCGAAACCCAATCCTGGACGATAGCCGCCTCGACAAGGAGGTCCTTGTCGAGTCTCGTCAGAGCCCAGCGGGGGAATCGCTGGGACCGTCCACGCCGACGCCGCGGAGACAAATCGTCTGTACGCAGGGTGCCGGTTATCTCCATCCGGACATAGCGATGGTCCGAGAGGGTCTCAACGCCCTCCAGCACGCCCCAATCGCGGACACGATCGGCGATGGCCCGACTAGCGAACGATATGTCCACTATCGAGCCACCGTTGTGCCGAACGCAGGTGTTAACCGTGCCGCGATTGAGGAGCACTAGCCCCGCGGAGGCTAGGAAATCCACGACGGCGTCGCCTCGTGCGCCCGAAACGGGACAGCCCCACGCCGTGGACTTCGCGTTGAGATCCCCCAGGACCATGACCGGGAGTCTCGCACGGAGAATTGCTCTCTCCAAGTTGCCGAGAAAGACCTCGAACTCGGCGAGGGCGCGGTTAGGGGAGAAATAAACTCCGACGAGCAAAACCGCGCCCCACTCAACGGCAACAAATCCTTGGCCTCTCTCGGCCACTCGAAGAGGGGCAGAGCCAGCGGCACCCACGATCGCAACCGTGGATGCCGAGTCCGATGCCCAGTTGGGGCGGGGCGGTACATAGTACGGCTCCGCCGCCACCGCGACGTCAATCGACCACTGCGCCATGGACTGGAGGAGGAGATCCTGAGCCCCGGCGCAGTGGTTGATGTTCGCTTGGAGGAGACGGACGTAAGGGACGTTGTCCATTACGGAGCCGTTTCCATCTCCTCCTCGCGCGTGGATTGCGCGTTATCCGTGGCGGCGGGTGTACCGTCCTCCTTGGCCTTTATCTTTCCCTTGTTGGCAGGAGCTTTGCAGCCTCGACTGCCAACAGGGTGATCCGCCCTTTTTTTCGCTGCGGCGCAGGGGGCGCAGTGGGGGGGATCTAAACATTGGAAGGCCTTGTGGCCTTCCTTTCCGCAGCGGAAGCACGCACCGGTGCGGTCCACCTCCGATTGGCACTTGGGGGCCACGTGTCCGGTCTGCAGGCACCGGAAGCAGCGGAGTTTCCGCTGGGGCAGCACCCTCACTTGTGCCGACACCCAGCCCACTAAAAGTCGCCTGCCGTCGGCGACTTTCTTCGCCGCTTCGACCGGACACGAAACCCACACCGAGCCCATCCCCAGTGGGCCGGCGCGAACCTCTCCGGTCTTTATAGTGTCTCGGGGGCAACCGCCCGCGCGAGACACGGCCTCCGCGACCTCCTCCGCCGAGACGGAGTCGTCGAGCCCAGAAATGCGCAATTCAGCGCACTTCTGGGGTCTCGTCACTTTGACGACGCCCGGCTCAAAGAACTGGCGGAGTTTACTCGCCAGTGCTTCCGCCGCGTTGCCGCTATCCTTGCCCGGGATTTCGAGTACCCGGGCGCCCGCCTTCGAGGCTCTAACGTGAAGGGAGCCGATGCCAATGGAGGGGAGGTCAAGCCTCCTCCTGGCTTCCTTCATAACGCTCTCATAGTTGGCGCCTTTTTCTGAGGCCTCGGGCCCCAGAGTGAGAACAACAGCCGCGGAGCGCGGAGGGCGGAGCTTCCTCCTGGCCTCGTCGCTTGCCTTAGCCTTGGCAGCAGGTTTGCTAACCTTGGCCGCAGGCATGGGAGCGACGGTCGCCTTCTTTTTTTTGGCCTTCTTCGCCTTACGCCCCACCACCAGGGACCACGGTACCTCCGTGGGAGCTGGGGCGGGCGGCGCCTTAGGGGCGGCTGGGGCGGCCTTTTTGGCCCTCTGCTGTGAAGCGGGCGGTGCCTTGGCGGGCGGCGCCCTGGCGGACGGTGCCTTTGCAGGCGGTGCCCTTGCGGATGCTGTCGTTGGGGAGGACGACAGCTCCACCCTTCTCTTGTCCGCCGCATGCGTCGGCCTCGCTCGCTTCTCAGGGAGAAGGCGATCTTCAAGTCCGGCGAAGCGGGCATCGATTCTGCGCGAGAATATCTCCAGCGCCTCGCGCAACGTCTCTTCGACCGGCGTCGAGGCGCTGGCTGCCGGAGCTGGGGCAGGAGCATCCTTTGAGATCGTGGCGCGCAGCTCACGCATCTCCCTCTCCACGGCCTCCACCCTGATCCTGAGGCGGGCGTTATCAGCCCGGAGGGCTGCTGACTCCTCACTCACGGTGCGGCAGACGAGCTCGTCCGTTATCGCCGTGAGCGAGTCCACCGAACGGTTTAAGGCGGCCACGAAGGTACCCTTCAGGTTGCCCGAGGATTTGGCAACCCGTGCAATGTTTTGCAGGTCCTCCCTGGCCCGGTCCCTCAGGACCTCCGACGGCAAGGCCAAAGGCATCGGCTCCTGTGACGGCGGTAAGGCGAACTGCTGTGCTCGCCTACGCACCATAGCGTCGGCGAGTTCCTCCTCGGCCAGCAGCCGTAGCTCTTCCTTGCGCTCGGCCCTCGTCTTTGCGCTGCCCTTGAGCACGCCTTCGGTGGGCGTATTTCCGCTCCCGCGTCCTGCCTTGGCGGTGCGCTTCCTCAGCTGTCTGACCACGGACTGTGGGTCCGAGTCAGACGGCGAGTCTTCCTCCGTTCTCTTCCTGCGACGGGCGGGGACTGCGGCGGCAGAGCGGAAGCTCGACGCCGACATGTCGGAGTCCGCGCCCTCCACATCACTCGGCCCCGGCGAGGCCACTTGGCTGCTCCTGATCTCCGCATCGGACAACCGGTCGAGCAGCACGACCGGTTGTCTCGCCTGAATTTCCTCGGATAAGCCGGTAGTCAATTTCACATCGACCGGCCCGGTAACCGGTCGACGCCGCTGGCTAGGCGGATCACATTCGCCGCTCGTAGCTGATTTCACACTCGGGAGGCGAGCTACCCCCGAGCGCCCGGCGTTAGCGGGATCGCATGACAAACTCTTTTCTTGATCCGACATTTCCATGATTGTTTGGGAGGCGTACCTGCGGCCCTTTCCCAACAGACCGCAGGAGCGCTTGGGACCGGGTCCCCCCAGCCATGCAGCCCCTCGGCACGCTAACCTTGGGCTTCAGGGTAATTTTTTATAGTGGTTTTCTTCCACGCGGCCCGACGCTCAGTGCGCCAGACCCCCGGCCTCGCGAATGCGAGGTTGCGGGTTGCCCGACGATGGCCGAAGCCACACGCCGCGCCCGCGGACCTTATCAGGCCCGCCACCACGAGCCGAAGCTCCGCTGGCCCATCTCTGGGCCCCTCCAAAAGCGCTGGTACGCGCGCCACCACAATGTCCGGATGGACAGGATCGCCTGCTGGCCGACTCACAGCCCACGAGGAGACTCGTGAGCGCTCCGCTACGAGCTCCCGCGAGGGAGCTCGCTCGGAATGCTCGGTTGTACGCCTTCTTGGTCCCCAAGGCCGAAGCCAAGGGTAAGCCCCCCCACCACGTCAAGGTCGTGGCGTACCCAGGGGGGAACCTAACCTAACCTAACCTAACCTAACCTTTTTTTTTTTTTTTTGTTGAGGGGGGGAAATCACTGTTTACGGATTGCCCTTCGCCGACTAGGGCAGTCGACGAAGGGGTATGTGGGACTCGCCCGGCGACATGCTCCATCACCGGGCACTACCGCACTAAAACCCCCCCATGTTCCACCATCGGCGGCTTATATGAGACCCGGAAAAACAGCGAGGCCTTATCTCCGGGCCCCATAATCGCCGCCGTGTCCTTGCGGACTCACCTCCCTGTGGCGACCCACAGGAACATCAATGGGCCACCACACCTCTCAGCAACCAGGCTGCACCTCCTCAAGTCCCGGACGCCAGATGCCCTGCTCCGGCGCCCGGAACAGCCGGACGACGCCGCCGCAGCGACGTATACCGGCTCTTCGACCCTGTGTGAGGCAGTCTTTGGGGTCCGGATTCACCCGGGGACCGCACGTACAGTACCATGCGGTCACCGGGAACCGTAGCCCAAAGACCCCTTCTCTGACCCAGGTATCGGGTATCACCTCCGGCAGGTGAGCAGGAACCTGGGTCCACCCCCCGGGTTTCTCAGGATCCCTGACTCACCCCCCCGACGACAGCTGGCGAGAAAGCAGAGGGGAGGGATACTTGTCCCGCCCCAGCCGCCGAGGTTTGCACTCTCCTCCGTGTGGGCCTTCTTGGTCCCCTCGCCAGGCGAAGAACAAGCGAGGGTAAGCCCCCCCACCACGTCAAGGTCGTGGCCCACCTAGGGGGGGAACCTAACCTTTTTTTTTTTTTTTTTTTTTTTTTTTTTTTTTTTTTTTTTTTTTTTTTTTTACGCGGGGAAATCAGCGACCCTGATTCACTGCCAGCAATGGGGCGCTGGCAGGATATGTGGGATTTCTACCCACTAAAACCCCGCGGTGTTCCTTTGCCACGCGCGCGTGGGACGGGAGAGAGGTGTCAGCGCGAGCATTTCGTCCTGCTCTCCCGTCAGCGTTTGCCCGATCGGGCACCTCCGAAAGTACATCGGAGGGAGGGGGGATGGTAGAGTCCCCCCTCTCCGGATGCGAGTGTGTGAAGACGTGCCGGAACACGGACACGTCTTTCACCGGGGGCCGGGTGAGTAGGTGAGCGGATCCCCATATCCGCTCACCCTCCGGCTGATCACGGGGGCGTATGGAGTTGGCCGTACAGCCTCCTCCGCCTCCCGGATCGTCTCCGACGGATGTCGTTGGCGAGGGCGGCATCCTCCCTCGCTCGTTCCGCCGCCTCCTTCAGCGAGAGGACGTCCTCGCTGAAGGAGATTAAAGCCTGCCAGGCCTCTCTGCTGCCGACCATGGACAGAACCACGGCCGGCAGCGAGAGGTCTCCACCTACAACTGAAGTCAGTTCGCTCCGTTGCTGGTCCCATGCCGGGCATTCTGCTAACGTGTGGTGCGCCGTATCCTCCGGGCCACCGCAGTGGTGGCAGGAGGGTGTCTCCTCGCGTCTTGCGACGTTGCACAGATATCTGCCGAAACAGCCATGCCCCGACAGAATCTGTGCAAGTCTAAAGGTGATCACACCCTTCCTGCGCCTGCACCACTGCTCCAAAACTGGAGCGATGGCCCGGATGGTGTGAGCGCCGGCAGTTGGCTCGGCGAGCCTCTCGGCCCACCGCGCCAGTGCGACTCTCTGCGCCGTACGGCGCACTTCCTCCGGCAGCGGACCAGCAACGCCCCGAGTGCGGGCTGCCGATCGACTTTCATAGACCGAGGACAGAACCTCGGCCTCCAGTTCCCACGGGGGGGTACCCGCCATAACACAGGCGGCGTCGCACGAGATTGTGCGGTAACCACGTATCACCCTGGTCGCCATCACTCGCTGAGATCTCCTCAGGAGCGTAACGTTGTGGCGATCCAGGGCGTCCGCCCACACAGGCGCGCCGTAAAGCGCCATGGAGCGCACCACCCCCGTGAAAAGACGACGGCAGCCGACACTCGGTCCTCCCAGGTTTGGCAGGAGGCCACCCAACGCCGAGGTGGCCCCGATCAGCTTAGGGCTGAGCCGCCGGAAGTGCTCATGGAATCGCCACCTGGAGTCCAAGGTGAGCCCCAGGTAGCGCATGTGCACTCCGACGGCGACATCCACATTACCGACTTTAATGTGGGCCTGCTGCGGTGGACCCTTCCGGGGGCCATGGAAAAGCATGGCCTCGGATTTGTCGGGTGCCACCCGCAGGCCCAACAACTCGATACGCTTGGCCACGAGAGCGACGCTCACCGTAGCCAAGCTCGTCACTGCCTTGTAGTCGTCTGCACACGCGACGACCAGCGTGTCGTCGGCGTAGCAGACGACGTGCACGTCCGGTGGTAGGGCGCCTCTCAGCGCCCAGTCGAATCCAATGTTCCACAGGAGCGGTCCTAGGACCGACCCCTGTGGAACGCCGCAGGACATTGTCCTCTCCAGGACGGTCCCGTCTCGGCGGGGACAGAGAATCTTCCGATCCCTCAAATAATCTCCGACAATCAGCTGGAGATACGCGGGCAATCGGTGGAACCGAAGCGCCTCCGTGATGCAGCTGAAGGGGAGGGTGTTGAAGGCGTTGGAGATGTCCAAAGACACCGCCAGTGCCACTCCTCCCCTTTCTACGGTTTCCTGCGCTATGTTCTTGAGGCGCAGGATGGCGTCGATCGTCGATCGACCCGCGCGAAAACCGAACTGATTGTCGGAGAGATCTGGCCCCGCCGAGTTCAACAATCCGATGATACGGCGGGCAATTATCCTTTCGAACAACTTGCCCGCCTCGTCGAGAAGCACAATTGGCCTGTATCCAGAAGGAGAGTCCGCGGGACGTCCCTCCTTCCTTAACAGGACCAATTTGCCCTCCTTCCAGATGCGAGGAAAGGACCCCGCTCGCAGGGCAGCGTCAAACACGGCCCGCCAGCGGTCCCCCAACTCGCCCGACGCCAAGACCCAGGCGCGACCGGGTATCCCGTCCGGACCGGGGGCGGTGCTCTTGCCGCGAAGACGGGCTACGGCCTCCTCTAATTCTCCGCTGGAGACAGGAGGAGCTCCGTCGTCCTCCCCGGTTCCGGCGGTCACACGACCGCCCATGGGCGGTGGAGTGTGCTCTCCCTGTTCAGGGAACAGCGTGGAGAGCACAACCCGGAGGAACTCCGGGTCCAACGTCTCGGCGACGGGTGGACCGTGCGAGCCGAGCTTGGCCCTGGCTGCACGATAGGGGCGCCCCCACGGGTCTCGGTCGAGGAACTCGAGCATCCGCTCGCGAGACCGCGCCTTCGCCTCCCGGATTGCGATATGAAGGGCTTTTCGGGCCCCTCTGTACGCATCGTAGAGGCGCGCCTCCATCTCGGGGTCCTTGACCCTACGCCTACGGCACCTTGCGTATTTGCGACGGGCGGCTACGCACGTGGCACGTAGATCTGCCACCTCTTCGCACCACCAGTGCACCTGTCTTCGGTGCGGACGTGGCCCGGCACGCGGCATGGCGGCATCGCACACAGTGGTCATGGCGACGCGCATGCCGAGCGCCTGGTCTTCGACCGACAAGTCCTCGCTGGGCTCTCGCGAAACCCAATCCTGGACGATAGCCGCCTCGACAAGGAGGTCCTTGTCGAGTCTCGTCAGAGCCCAGCGGGGAAATCGCTGGGACCGTCCGCCCCGATGACGCATGGACCGGTCGTCCGTGCGCAGGGTGCCGGCTATATCCATCCGGATGTACCTGTGATCCGAGAGAGTCTCAACGCCCTCCAGCACGCCCCAATCGCGGACACGGTCGGCGATGGCCCGACTCGCGAACGAGATGTCCACTATTGAGCCACCGTGTTGCCGAACGCAGGTGTTAATCGTGCCGCGATTGAGGAGCACTAGCCCCGCGGAGGCTAGGAAGTCCACGACGGCGTCGCCTCTTGCGCCCGAAACGGGACAGCCCCACGCCGTGGACTTCGCGTTGAGATCCCCCAGGACCAGAACAGGGAGTCGCGAACGCAGGATTACCCTCTCCAAGTTGCCGAGAAAGACCTCGAACTCGGCGAGGGCGCGGTTAGGGGAGAAATAAACTCCGACGAGCAAAACCGCGCCCCGCTCAACGGCGACAAATCCTTGGCCTCTCTCGGCCACTCGGAGAGGTGCAGAACCAGCGGCACCCACGATCGCGACCGTGGATGCCGAGTCCGATGCCCAGTTGGGGCGGGGCGGTACATAGTACGGCTCCGCCGCCACCGCGACGTCAATCGACCACTGCGCCATGGACTGGAGGAGGAGATCCTGAGCCCCGGCGCAGTGGTTGATGTTCGCTTGGAGGAGACGGACGTAAGGGACGTTGTCCATTACGGAGCCGTTTCCATCTCCTCCTCGCGCGTGGATTGCGCGTTATCCGTGGCGGCGGGTGTACCGTCCTCCTTGGCCTTTATCTTTCCCTTGTTGGCAGGAGCTTTGCAGCCTCGACTGCCAACAGGGTGATCCGCCCTTTTTTTCGCTGCGGCGCAGGGGGCGCAGTGGGGGGGATCTAAACATTGGAAGGCCTTGTGGCCTTCTTTTCCGCAGCGGAAGCACGCACCGGTGCGGTCCACCTCCGATTGGCACTTGGGGGCCACGTGTCCGGTCTGCAGGCACCGGAAGCAGCGGAGTTTCCGCTGGGGCAGCACCCTCACTTGTGCCGACACCCAGCCCACTAAAAGTCGCCTGCCGTCGGCGACTTTCTTCGCCGCTTCGACCGGACACGAAACCCACACCGAGCCCATCCCCAGTGGGCCGGCGCGAACCTCTCCGGTCTTTATAGTGTCTCGGGGGCAACCGCCCGCGCGAGACACGGCCTCCGCGACCTCCTCCGCCGAGACGGAGTCGTCGAGCCCAGAAATGCGCAATTCAGCGCACTTCTGGGGTCTCGTCACTTTGACGACGCCCGGCTCAAAGAACTGGCGGAGTTTACTCGCCAGTGCTTCCGCCGCGTTGCCGCTATCCTTGCCCGGGATTTCGAGTACCCGGGCGCCCGCCTTTGAGGCTCTAACGTGAAGGGAGCCGATGCCAATGGAGGGGAGGTCAAGCCTCCTCCTGGCTTCCTTCATAACGCTCTCATAGTTGGCGCCTTTTTCTGAGGCCTCGGGCCCCAGAGTGAGAACAACAGCCGCGGAGCGCGGAGGGCGGAGCTTCCTCCTGGCCTCGTCGCTTGCCTTAGCCTTGGCAGCAGGTTTGCTAACCTTGGCCGCAGGCATGGGAGCGACGGTCGCCTTCTTTTTTTTGGCCTTCTTCGCCTTACGCCCCACCACCAGGGACCACGGTACCTCCGTGGGAGCTGGGGCGGGCGGCGCTTTAGGGGCGGCTGGGGCGGCCTTTTTGGCCCTCTGCTGTGAAGCGGGCGGTGCCTTGGCGGGCGGCGCCCTGGCGGACGGTGCCTTTGCAGGCGGTGCCCTTGCGGATGCTGTCGTTGGGGAGGACGACAGCTCCACCCTTCTCTTGTCCGCCGCATGCGTCGGCCTCGCTCGCTTCTCAGGGAGAAGGCGATCTTCAAGTCCGGCGAAGCGGGCATCGATTCTGCGCGAGAATATCTCCAGCGCCTCACGCAACATCTCTTCGACCGGCGTCGAGGCGCTGGCTGCCGGAGCTGGGGCAGGAGCATCCTTTGAGATCGTGGCGCGCAGCTCACGCATCTCCCTCTCCACGGCCTCCACCCTGATCCTGAGGCGGGCGTTATCAGCCCGGAGGGCTGCCGACTCCTCACTCACGGTGCGGCAGACGAGCTCGTCCGTTATCGCCGTGAGCGAGTCCACCGAACGGTTTAAGGCGGCCACGAAGGTACCCTTCAGGTTGCCCGAGGATTTGGCAACCCGTGCAATGTTTTGCAGGTCCTCCCTGGCCCGGTCCCTCAGGACCTCCGACGGCAAGGCCAAAGGCATCGGCTCCTGTGACGGCGGTAAGGCGAACTGCTGTGCTCGCCTACGCACCATAGCGTCGGCGAGTTCCTCCTCGGCCAGCAGCCGTAGCTCTTCCTTGCGCTCGGCCCTCGTCTTTGCGCTGCCCTTGAGCACGCCTTCGGTGGGCGTATTTCCGCTCCCGCGTCCTGCCTTGGCGGTGCGCTTCCTCAGCTGTCTGACCACGGACTGTGGGTCCGAGTCAGACGGCGAGTCTTCCTCTGTCCTTTTCCTGCGGCGGGCGGGGACTGCGGCGGCGGAGCGGAAGCTCGACGCCGACATGTCGGAGTCCGCGCCCTCCACATCACTCGGCCCCGGCGAGGCCACTTGGCTGCTCCTGATCTCCGCATCGGACAACCGGTCGAGCAGCACGACCGGTTGTCTCGCCTGAATTTCCTCGGATAAGCCGGTAGTCAATTTCACATCGACCGGCCCGGTAACCGGTCGACGCCGCTGGCTAGGCGGATCGCTATCGCCGCTCGTAGTAGATTTCACACTCGGGAGGCGAGCTACCCCCGAGCGCCCGGCGTTAGCGGGATCGCAAGACATACTATTTTCGTTTGCTGACATTTTCATATTGATTTGGGAAGCGTACCTGCGGCCCTTTCCCAACAGACCGCAGGAGCGCTTGGGACCGGGTTCCCCCCAGCCATGCAGCCCCTCGGCACGCTAAGCTTGGGCTTCGGGTTATTTTTTATAGTGGTTTTCTTCCACGCGGCCCGACGCTCAGTGCGCCAGACCCCCGGCCCCGCGAGTGCGGGGTTACGGTTTGCCCGACGGTAGCCTAAGCCACGCGCCGCGCCCACGGACCTTATCAGGCCCGCCACCACGAGCCGAAGCTCCGCTGGCCCATCTCTGGGCCCCTCCAAAAGCGCTGGTACGCGCGCCACCACAATGTCTGGATGGACAGGATCGCCTGCTGGCCGACTCACAGCCCACGAGGAGACTCGTGAGCGCTCCGCTACGAGTTCCCGCGAGGGAGCTCGCTCGGAATGCTCGGTTGTACGCCTTCTTGGTCCCCAAGGCCGAAGCCAAGGGTAAGCCCCCCCACCACGTCAAGGTCGTGGCGTACCCAGGGGGGGAACCTAACCTAACCTAACCTAACCTAACCTAACCTAACCTAACCTAACCTAACCTAACCTAACCTAACCTAATCTGTATTCACCTTACCATACACTGACCTAACGTAAACCAACCTAACTTTGTGGCGACTTGTGTGGCGACCATTGCCAATCTATTTCGTGGCTCTTTTGCTTTAACTTGCTGAGGCTCATTGGTGCCTCGGGGAGCCCTCTTTACAACCCCGTTGGAATTTTCGCTCTAGCTTCAAAATAAAGCGTGACCTTGACACAAAAAAAAAAAAAAAAAAAAAAAAAAAAAAAAAAAAAAAAAAAAAAAAAAAAAAAACCGGGTCATCTGAATCTGTGATGGATATTATTAACAATGACTCCATTATGTTATCAATACGGATGTCACGATCCCAATCAGACATAATGTCCCTTTTTATTTTATTCACGACCTTCGACCAGTCTTCAGATTGAACATTGTTGATGGCCTATTGTAGCAGGGCCAACATCTTATTTGCCGTAAATGGCGGCAAAGTATTATTTTTGCGGCGTAACCTAAAAATGAACGGATTTATGAAGAAAGAAAAAAAAAAAAAAAAAAAAAAAAAAAAAAAAACCGGGTCATCTGAACATCTGAATCTGTGATGGATATTATTAACAATGACTCCATTATGTTATCAATACGGATGTCACGATCCCAATCAGACATAATGTCCCTTTTTATTTTATTCACGACCTTCGACCAGTCTTCAGATTGAACATTGTTGATGGCCTATTGTAGCAGGGCCAACATCTTATTTGCCGTAAATGGCGGCAAAGTATTATTTTTGCGGCGTAACCTAAAAATGAACGGATTTATGAAAAAAAAAAAAAAAAAAAAAAAAAAAAAAAAAAAAAAAAAAAAAAAAAAAAAAAATCAATCAATCAATTCCACTTGAAATACGCCTAATCTAATATCTGGTAATTTTTTTAAACTACCTACATGCTACGTTCGGAAAGCTGTTATTTTTATAAAGCTTCAAAATGGGAATTGAAATTAAAAGCATACCTTTTATTTGGCCCAAATTAGCTCAATAGCGTTATACTGGCAATGCGTTACGCGCCGATGCGCCATAGAGCAAAAATGTCACGGAAAAAAAAAAAAAAAAAAAAAAAAAAAAAAAAAAAAAAAAAAAAAAAAAAAATGAAATACCAAAAATTTTTGAATTATTTAATTAATTCAAATAATTTTCTTTTTAAAATAATTTTCATAACAATAATAAAGAGAACGAGATTTATGCTACGAGTATCGTTATCGATAAAAATGAATTGCATAACGTCACATCTCTAGTCACGTAGTACTGACAGATGTCAAGGTCATAATGACAACTGTCACCTGCACCATGCTACAGCGTACGGAGCGTAAAGGGAGGATAAACTAGAGTCGTCATTAGAATAATAATATATTTTCTTCCTACTTCTTTGTGCCTTTCTGACCGTTGTTGTGCCAATGGGTTTGTTGTTTTTACTAAAGTAAATGAAAATATGGATGGCACTGCGGTTTTTTTTTAATACTTTGCGTATATTTTCGTCACCTAAAATACAAACAAAATAGGAAAATATTACTTTGTGACAGAGACAAACATCCATTTATTGGACAGAGGTACAAATAGGTTGCAAAATGCTGTGTGATAAAATCTAAATAGCAACGGCAGTCTCACCAGTATAGGAATTCCTCATATGGTAATCATCAGGTTTAATATCATCAGGTTTAGGTTTAACCTGGAATATTTACTCGGCTGCCAATTTTTTCTTCGTAAAGCTTTTATCCATTGTTTTCTTCTTTTGATATCTTTAGGGAATATATGGATTCCCGTCTTTTTGCAATCCACAGCTGAACATAACGTCATGTTAATTAAATAAATTCAGTTCTTTTTGTTTGTTTACAAAATTACTATGGAAAATGACAGCTATCTGTGAGTTTTAAGGAACACCCAACAGTGCTGCCATCTGAAGTGAGCAAGAGGCAGTTTTTTACCCCATTGGTGTTTCATTTTAAATCTCTGCTACATACTACCATATGGGCACCGTGCGCGGCGATGACTCTGCCATCTCGTGACTCGTATCCGAAACTTTTACCTAAAGTGTCGGCGGCGGGTGTACCGTCCTCCTTGGCCTTTATCTTTCCCTTGTTGGCAGGAGCTTTGCAGCCTCGACTGCCAACAGGGTGATCCGCCCTTTTTTTCGCTGCGGCGCAGGGGGCGCAGTGGGGGGGATCTAAACATTGGAAGGCCTTGTGGCCTTCTTTTCCGCAGCGGAAGCACGCACCGGTGCGGTCCACCTCCGATTGGCACTTGGGGGCCACGTGTCCGGTCTGCAGGCACCGGAAGCAGCGGAGTTTCCGCTGGGGCAGCACCCTCACTTGTGCCGACACCCAGCCCACTAAAAGTCGCCTGCCGTCGGCGACTTTCTTCGCCGCTTCGACCGGACACGAAACCCACACCGAGCCCATCCCCAGTGGGCCGGCGCGAACCTCTCCGGTCTTTATAGTGTCTCGGGGGCAACCGCCCGCGCGAGACACGGCCTCCGCGACCTCCTCCGCCGAGACGGAGTCGTCGAGCCCAGAAATGCGCAATTCAGCGCACTTCTGGGGTCTCGTCACTTTGACGACGCCCGGCTCAAAGAACTGGCGGAGTTTACTCGCCAGTGCTTCCGCCGCGTTGCCGCTATCCTTGCCCGGGATTTCGAGTACCCGGGCGCCCGCCTTTGAGGCTCTAACGTGAAGGGAGCCGATGCCAATGGAGGGGAGGTCAAGCCTCCTCCTGGCTTCCTTCATAACGCTCTCATAGTTGGCGCCTTTTTCTGAGGCCTCGGGCCCCAGAGTGAGAACAACAGCCGCGGAGCGCGGAGGGCGGAGCTTCCTCCTGGCCTCGTCGCTTGCCTTAGCCTTGGCAGCAGGTTTGCTAACCTTGGCCGCAGGCATGGGAGCGACGGTCGCCTTCTTTTTTTTGGCCTTCTTCGCCTTACGCCCCACCACCAGGGACCACGGTACCTCCGTGGGAGCTGGGGCGGGCGGCGCTTTAGGGGCGGCTGGGGCGGCCTTTTTGGCCCTCTGCTGTGAAGCGGGCGGTGCCTTGGCGGGCGGCGCCCTGGCGGACGGTGCCTTTGCAGGCGGTGCCCTTGCGGATGCTGTCGTTGGGGAGGACGACAGCTCCACCCTTCTCTTGTCCGCCGCATGCGTCGGCCTCGCTCGCTTCTCAGGGAGAAGGCGATCTTCAAGTCCGGCGAAGCGGGCATCGATTCTGCGCGAGAATATCTCCAGCGCCTCACGCAACATCTCTTCGACCGGCGTCGAGGCGCTGGCTGCCGGAGCTGGGGCAGGAGCATCCTTTGAGATCGTGGCGCGCAGCTCACGCATCTCCCTCTCCACGGCCTCCACCCTGATCCTGAGGCGGGCGTTATCAGCCCGGAGGGCTGCCGACTCCTCACTCACGGTGCGGCAGACGAGCTCGTCCGTTATCGCCGTGAGCGAGTCCACCGAACGGTTTAAGGCGGCCACGAAGGTACCCTTCAGGTTGCCCGAGGATTTGGCAACCCGTGCAATGTTTTGCAGGTCCTCCCTGGCCCGGTCCCTCAGGACCTCCGACGGCAAGGCCAAAGGCATCGGCTCCTGTGACGGCGGTAAGGCGAACTGCTGTGCTCGCCTACGCACCATAGCGTCGGCGAGTTCCTCCTCGGCCAGCAGCCGTAGCTCTTCCTTGCGCTCGGCCCTCGTCTTTGCGCTGCCCTTGAGCACGCCTTCGGTGGGCGTATTTCCGCTCCCGCGTCCTGCCTTGGCGGTGCGCTTCCTCAGCTGTCTGACCACGGACTGTGGGTCCGAGTCAGACGGCGAGTCTTCCTCTGTCCTTTTCCTGCGGCGGGCGGGGACTGCGGCGGCGGAGCGGAAGCTCGACGCCGACATGTCGGAGTCCGCGCCCTCCACATCACTCGGCCCCGGCGAGGCCACTTGGCTGCTCCTGATCTCCGCATCGGACAACCGGTCGAGCAGCACGACCGGTTGTCTCGCCTGAATTTCCTCGGATAAGCCGGTAGTCAATTTCACATCGACCGGCCCGGTAACCGGTCGACGCCGCTGGCTAGGCGGATCGCTATCGCCGCTCGTAGTAGATTTCACACTCGGGAGGCGAGCTACCCCCGAGCGCCCGGCGTTAGCGGGATCGCAAGACATACTATTTTCGTTTGCTGACATTTTCATATTGATTTGGGAAGCGTACCTGCGGCCCTTTCCCAACAGACCGCAGGAGCGCTTGGGACCGGGTTCCCCCCAGCCATGCAGCCCCTCGGCACGCTAAGCTTGGGCTTCGGGTTATTTTTTATAGTGGTTTTCTTCCACGCGGCCCGACGCTCAGTGCGCCAGACCCCCGGCCCCGCGAGTGCGGGGTTACGGTTTGCCCGACGGTAGCCTAAGCCACGCGCCGCGCCCACGGACCTTATCAGGCCCGCCACCACGAGCCGAAGCTCCGCTGGCCCATCTCTGGGCCCCTCCAAAAGCGCTGGTACGCGCGCCACCACAATGTCTGGATGGACAGGATCGCCTGCTGGCCGACTCACAGCCCACGAGGAGACTCGTGAGCGCTCCGCTACGAGTTCCCGCGAGGGAGCTCGCTCGGAATGCTCGGTTGTACGCCTTCTTGGTCCCCAAGGCCGAAGCCAAGGGTAAGCCCCCCCACCACGTCAAGGTCGTGGCGTACCCAGGGGGGGAACCTTTTTTTTTTTTTTTTTTTACGCGGGGAAATCAGCGACCCTGATTCACTGCCAGCAATGGGGCGCTGGCAGGATATGTGGGATTTCTACCCACTAAAACCCCGCGGTGTTCCTTTGCCACGCGCGCGTGGGACGGGAGAGAGGTGTCAGCGCGAGCATTTCGTCCTGCTCTCCCGTCAGCGTTTGCCCGATCGGGCACCTCCGAAAGTACATCGGAGGGAGGGGGGATGGTAGAGTCCCCCCTCTCCGGATGCGAGTGTGTGAAGACGTGCCGGAACACGGACACGTCTTTCACCGGGGGCCGGGTGAGTAGGTGAGCGGATCCCCATATCCGCTCACCCTCCGGCTGATCACGGGGGCGTATGGAGTTGGCCGTACAGCCTCCTCCGCCTCCCGGATCGTTTCCGACGGATGTCGTTGGCGAGGGCGGCATCCTCCCTCGCTCGTTCCGCCGCCTCCTTCAGCGAGAGGACGTCCTCGCTGAAGGAGATTAAAGCCTGCCAGGCCTCTCTGCTGCCGACCATGGACAGAACCACGGCCGGCAGCGAGAGGTCCCCACCTACAACTGAAGTCAGTTCGCTCCGTTGCTGGTCCCATGCCGGGCATTCTGCTAACGTGTGGTGCGCCGTATCCTCCGGGCCACCGCAGTGGTGGCAGGAGGGTGTCTCCTCACGTCTTGCGACGTTGCACAGATATCTGCCGAAACAGCCATGCCCCGACAGAATCTGTGCAAGTCTAAAGGTGATCACACCCTTCCTGCGCCTGCACCACTGCTCCAAAACTGGAGCGATGGCCCGGATGGTGTGAGCGCCGGCAGTTGGCTCGGCGAGCCTCTCGGCCCACCGCGCCAGTGCGACTCTCTGCGCCGTACGGCGCACTTCCTCCGGCAGCGGACCAGCAACGCCCCGAGTGCGGGCTGCCGCTCGACTTTCATAGACCGAGGACAGAACCTCGGCCTCCAGATCCCACGGGGGGGTACCCGCCATAACACAGGCGGCGTCGCACGAGATTGTGCGGTAACCACGTATCACCCTGGTCGCCATCACTCGCTGAGATCTCCTCAGGAGCGTAACGTTGTGGCGATCCAGGGCGTTCGCCCACACAGGCGCGCCGTAAAGCGCCATGGAGCGCACCACCCCCGTGAAAAGACGACGGCAGCCGACACTCGGTCCTCCCAGGTTTGGCAGGAGGCCACTCAACGCCGAGGTGGCCCCGATCAGCTTAGGGCTGAGCCGCCGGAAGTGCTCATGGAATCGCCACCTGGAGTCCAAGGTGAGCCCCAGGTAGCGCATGTGCACTCCGACGGCGACATCCACATTACCGACTTTAATGTGGGCCTGCTGCGGTGGACCCTTCCGGGGGCCATGGAAAAGCATGGCCTCGGATTTTTCGGGTGCCACCCGCAAGCCCAACAACTCAATGCGCTTGGCCACGAGAGCGACGCTCACCGTGGCCAAGCTCGACACATCCTTATAGTCGTCTGCACACGCGACGACCAACGTGTCGTCGGCGTAACAGACGACGTGTACCTCCGGGGGTAGGGCGCCTCTCAGCGCCCAGTCAAAGCCAATGTTCCACAGGAGCGGTCCTAGGACCGACCCCTGTGGAACGCCGCAGGACATTGTCCTCTCCAGGACGGTCCCGTCTCGGCGGGGAAGGGGGGGAACCTAACCTAACCTAACCTAACCTAACCTAACCTAACCTAACCTAACCTAACCTAACCTAACCTAACCTAACCTAATCTGTATTCACCTTACCATACACTGACCTAACGTAAACCAACCTAACTTTGTGGCGACTTGTGTGGCGACCATTGCCAATCTATTTCGTGGCTCTTTTGCTTTAACTTGCTGAGGCTCATTGGTGCCTCGGGGAGCCCTCTTTACAACCCCGTTGGAATTTTCGCTCTAGCTTCAAAATAAAGCGTGACCTTGACACAAAAAAAAAAAAAAAAAAAAAAAAAAAAAAACCGGGTCATCTGAATCTGTGATGGATATTATTAACAATGACTCCATTATGTTATCAATACGGATGTCACGATCCCAATCAGACATAATGTCCCTTTTTATTTTATTCACGACCTTCGACCAGTCTTCAGATTGAACATTGTTGATGGCCTATTGTAGCAGGGCCAACATCTTATTTGCCGTAAATGGCGGCAAAGTATTATTTTTGCGGCGTAACCTAAAAATGAACGGATTTATGAAGAAAAAAAAAAAAAAAAAAAAAAAAAAAAAAAAAAAAAAAAAAAAAAAAAAAAAAACCGGGTCATCTGAACATCTGAATCTGTGATGGATATTATTAACAATGACTCCATTATGTTATCAATACGGATGTCACGATCCCAATCAGACATAATGTCCCTTTTTATTTTATTCACGACCTTCGACCAGTCTTCAGATTGAACATTGTTGATGGCCTATTGTAGCAGGGCCAACATCTTATTTGCCGTAAATGGCGGCAAAGTATTATTTTTGCGGCGTAACCTAAAAATGAACGGATTTATGAAAAAAAAAAAAAAAAAAAAAAAAAAAAAAAAAAAAAAAAAAAAAATCAATCAATCAATCAATCAATTCCACTTGAAATACGCCTAATCTAATATCTGGTAATTTTTTTAAACTACCTACATGCTACGTTCGGAAAGCTGTTATTTTTATAAAGCTTCAAAATGGGAATTGAAATTAAAAGCATACCTTTTATTTGGCCCAAATTAGCTCAATAGCGTTATACTGGCAATGCGTTACGCGCCGATGCGCCATAGAGCAAAAATGTCACGGAAAAAAAAAAAAAAAAAAAAAAAAAAAAAAAAAAAAAAAAAAAAAAAAAAAAAAAAAAAATGAAATACCAAAAATTTTTGAATTATTTAATTAATTCAAATAATTTTCTTTTTAAAATAATTTTCATAACAATAATAAAGAGAACGAGATTTATGCTACGAGTATCGTTATCGATAAAAATGAATTGCATAACGTCACATCTCTAGTCACGTAGTACTGACAGATGTCAAGGTCATAATGACAACTGTCACCTGCACCATGCTACAGCGTACGGAGCGTAAAGGGAGGATAAACTAGAGTCGTCATTAGAATAATAATAGTCGTGAAAATGAGACACATTTATGCTTTATTACCTATGAGGGAGCGAGACACATTATTAATTTTTTGTCTCTCTTTGCGTATGCGTTTCTATTGTTTGGCACACAAATCTCTTGGTGAATATACGAGTAGGTACGTTTTATTTTGCCGATTTTCATACTTCAAGTAGTTTTCAAGTTCCTAGGTATTGTGTTAGGTGTGGTACGTGTTGGTGAACGTGGTGAAAATGGTGAACTGTTCTATTTTAGGCTGTAAAAGCCAATCAGAGCGAATATGTTGAAAACATAAACTTTCATATGTAAGTACTTTATTTTTTGGTTAAATGCAATAATTTTTGCATGCATGTTCAGTAAACATCTAATTTATGTCTTGTTACACATTTAACAACTGTTTTAGATGATATTTTTACGATTTTTCGATCACAAAAGATCTTGTTTTGAGATTATAAACCGTACAAGTTGTGTAGCCATCTTAAATTATCGGTGACATTTAGCAATTACATGTAACCTAATATAGTAGGATTATACACATTTTAGGGATACCAGCGCATGAATATTTTTTTTCCCTAAATGTTGGGTAATGTTTAGTTTTACGCATTATATTAGCACTATGTGTTTTTGTTTCTGTAAGTAAATAGCGATTGCGTTTGGTTACAGTTTTCCTAAGGATCTTGGCTTGATGAAGAAATGGGTTGCTGCTACTGGTTGTCAAAATTGGAACCCTGAGTACACACGTATATGTTCGAAACATTTTGACGCACAGTGTTACCGGAAGATGAAAAAGTTAACAATTCTTCGACATTCTTCATTATATATGGTTTAGCGCGTACCCTTTGACTAAAACTCATGACATTTGTTTTAAGCAAATTAATTTTTAAATTATTGTTATTTAACCAAAATATAATCTTTCTTAAAGCAGCGTTATGTCATCATTATAGGTATCTTTGTCCCTGCATTTTATTATAATTGTGCTATGATCGGCAAAAAGACATATAGGATGTTCAACAGTTCTTGAACATTAGATTAGTACATTACCTCTTATTCCATCAATATTCGAGATTTTTCAAGAAGAATTGCATGGTCAAATGCTTCCGTCATATCCATGTATACAGCACATATTTGAGATTTAGTATCTACATTTGTCATAATTATATCTAAGAATTCAAAAAGTACCTCATTTATTGTTTTATTTTTCCTGTATCCATGTTGTTCATTTGTTAATATATTAAACGTTTTCATGTAGTTTAAAAGTTAATAAAAATGAAAATATATTAATAAAAGTTATCATATAAATTGTTTTATTATTCATATTAAGTGAAATAACTACTACTGAACCGATTTTGATGCCGTTTTAAGTTTCAAAGAACAAGGTTTAACTTTAATACGGCTATGTAATACTTTTCACAGCAAAAAAAATCTCTTCCCATGAGAAAAATTACGCGTTAGCAAAGTCACGGCCAAAAGCTAGTTACATAGTTAATACTATTTATGATTGTCATCAATGATGACTCATCATAATCCATATTTAATATTGCAAGAGTGAGTTTGTTTGCCATTCCGTCGCGTCGTATCGGAGTCAGAATGACTTGATTTTTTGAATAGGGATAATTGAAAGGTTGGAGAAAGAGGATACTTTTTACCACGGGAAAATGTGTTCCTGCGGGAAACTTACCACGGGAAAATGCGAGCGAAGCTGCGGGCAACAGCCAGTATTTAATAGTAATTTGATGTGATGATGATCAATGATGTAAGCTGTGTGATTTATAAACAGGGTAAGAAGTGTATGATGTGGCAACCCAAGAGTTCGTATGTACTGTGTCTCCATCCCTTTCCAGTGTACGCTCACCGCTTCTCTACGGTACGGAGTATATACGACGTCATACTAATTCCAATATGGCGGATCATCCAAGATGGCGGCCATGCACTTTTTGATAAATACAGATATGGATGTCATTTTTTTTTTAGGTTTCTTGGGATGCCGATTATGAAAATGTTTATTTTCAAATCCAAGATTTTCAAATTCATTAAAATTTACTTAAAATATCGATATCGACAAATTAGAGCATTTCAAATCATAACAACACTATGCGTGTAATACGCGCCATTTGTAAGCCAGATTACGTTGACCGACCTCCGGCATATAGCGGCAATGATTATAAGAATATGAAACATTTTACTTACCTGTGGAACGTTATGCCATCTTTTTGGTAACTAGATGTCCTAGACGACTTTCCACACCATTTTATAGCACAAGTAGACATTGTAACTTAGTTTTGGATACGAAACAAATTTTAAATTGATAATAATGGTGACGTGCTCACAGCTCGCAGACCTGATCGACACTAAAGTGGCGATATGATAGCGCGGTTTATATAATGGCAAAAGCATATATGTGTTGCGCGCGTAAATTGCCTTGATTCGGAATCTTTTTGGGGGGTTATCTGTGAACTGTAAGCTACCTTTAAATTATGCCTTTATTTTCAACATTATATTACCTATTTATTTATTGAGAACTCCCTTTTATCCGCGTCTTTTAAAGCGTTGTTCTTAAAAAAAAAAAAAAATACTGACAACATTCGATTTCGTCTTTCCAAAACATATACATATACGGTTGTAGCGTACTGCAAATATAACTTTATAGGTACACCGCCTTAACACACAAGTACACGCGCAATTTCTGCAAACCCAAGAAGTGTTAAGCGTTCGCGCTCTGTTTTTAAACAAAGACGCGAACATCAACCAGACAAGCGATACCAGTGTTTTCGAAAATGGTGATAAATTCATGCAATCGAATACACACACAATTGCATTCTATTGTTTTTATCGTAAAGTAACAATGGTGGTTTTGCTAATGAATTCATCCCTCACCTCTTTCCCCTCTCCTCTTGTACACTCATGTATGTGCGACAGATGTCGCCACTGTGTGTTGAAAACTGCTTACGGCGCGCGTGTGGGTCTGCTTAATACGTAAGAAGAATTGTTGTTTTCTACCATCATAAACCGCACCTGTGCCGTGAATGTATGGGATTGTGCTGTTGTGAACTTACCGTGTGAACATTCCCTTATCCCATTTACAGTTTTGACCTTATCCATTAAGGTAACATTTCCATGGAGGAGCAAAACCTCCAAGGTGGTCCTTCAACGTATTCTTCACATCTGCACCATCAAACAGTGACGCAAACATCTGAATATGAATCGGTGTATAAACGGAGAATTCCACAAGAAATACGAGAAATACAGCCGGGGCAACACTTACGTAATAAACGTTTCAATTTTCAACATTCCAATATCGACCTTGGGAAACACTCGAAGATAAATTTGGCACCGGGAAAGGAAAAGGAAAAGGAAAAGGAAAAGGAAGTCGGTAAAGGAAAACGATCGGGCGAATGAAACGAAAACATCAAGTTAACTCTTTCAGAGTTGATTATTATTGTTAGTTTCGTTCTTGGAACGTCACGCTTATCTCACATAAGTACTCTTCCCTACATCTAATCGGAACGATATCGGTTATATCACAACAGTCAATAGTGTCTTTTGAACTTTCACATCATAACAAAAATACATTAATCTAAATTGTACTTTTAACAATATACTTAACTAACATAAATACATTTCTCTATTCTTCACGAGGAAACAGGTAAATGCCACTAAGAATAAGAACTAAGATCACAGGTCACGCGAGGTCGCCGGGCGGCGGCCGCTTGCCGTCCTGGAGGAGTCGGTCGAGCTCTTCGTCCTCGTAGAAGACGACGAAGTGGTCGGGATGAGCGACGGCCTCGAAGAGCGAGCAGACGGAGGGCTTGACGTTGTAGAAGAGCAAGGGCTGCCCTCTGGCGTGGAAGTCGGCGGTGAGCTGCTGGATGCTCTGCGCGGCGGTGAAGTCGGCGCTGTAGATGTGCGTGCACTCGAGCACCACGGGCACGGAGCCGCTGGCGGCGTACTTGGTGACCAGGCGCTTCACGTAGTCCACCGAGGGGAACATGAGGCAGCGGTCGGGCGTGATCATCAGGTACTCGGCGCCCTTCTCCGTGCGCAGCGTGTCCACGGAGAACTTGGGCCGCGCCGCGTGGTACAGGATGAACACGATGTTGACCACCACGCCCGTCAGGATGCCCATCTCCAGCGGCAGCGTCAGGCACAGCACGAACGTGCCGATGCCCGGGATCAGATCCAACTCTGCAACGGCGTCGTTCGTTTCAATACAACTAATCAAAAATAGTATCAAATCGTTACCGACACGGCCGGCGGCCCACCGCCATGTTCGTTTAAATCCATACTAGGTAATACTGTAATGCGAAAGTAACTGTCTGTCTGTTACCTTTACACGACTTGACTACTCGACAGATCATCATGAATCGGAAAGGACGTAGGGTAGATACCTTTCATCCAGAAAAGAGTACTGTTCCCGATGGATAATCTAACGCCTGGCTATCTATTTTTCAACGCGAACGAAGTCGCAGGCACCAACTAGTATCGAATATATTTTTTTAATTGACGATCGGTACTGTGTCAAGGGAAAGCAGCTGGAAACGAATACACTGGTCTAGGATTGGTCAGGCGCGCAATAGTTGATTTCATATGGATAAAAATATTCGCTTTGTCTTTGTAGTAAAACTTAGTGCCCTATTCTCAATTCTCAAGTCGGTTTTTTTCCGCTCGGTAAGACTAACACTAGACGTCAACTAAGTATAAAATTACAGTATTCATTTCTGTTGAGAGAGTTCAACATAACTAGCGAAGTACATAATATTAAGACTATATAGTTATATGGTTTCAATTGGACCATTGTTCCGCATCAGTGGTTACCAGTGGCGCAATTGAAACCGGTATGTATCGTTTCCACCATTAATGAAAATACAAGATTTTTGATTCGGATCGGAGTGAGTATAAGGCACAGGTAAGACTTTTCGTGCAATATTAGTCATCAAAATACACTTTTGATGACTAATATTGCACGGTCGAAAAGAGGAAACTCACTCTTAGCTCTCCACATGGGCTTGATGACGTGATATTCGACCATGAACAGTATCGCCGATATGATGACCGCCGCCAGAGCCGCCTTGGGGATGAACTCGAAGTACTGGGTGAAGAACTGCAGAGCCAAAATGACCATGAGGCCCGTGTAGAGGCCGCTGAAGGTGGTCTTGACCCCGGAGCCGTTGGAGACGACGGAGCGAGCCAAGGAGCCGCCTCCGGGATACGCCTGCATGAAGGAGTTGCCCACGTTGGCGATGCCGAGGGCGATCATCTCCTGCGTGGCGTCGATCGTCTTGCCGTCGGAGAAGGCCTTGCAGATGGCGATGTCCTCGAGCAACACGATCAGCGGGATGACGAGCAGCCCCGAGCCCAACTCGGTGACCATGTCCACGAAGCCCGCGGTGGAGTTGTCGGCGCGCTCGTAGCTGAAGGGCGGCAGCCGCGGGACGGGCACGCCCGACGGGATGCCGCCCATCAGCCGCACCGGCGTCGCCTCGTGGCTGACCACGAACCAGTAGCCCAGCGCTCCGGACGCGATCACCACTATCGCGTTGCGGCACGTGCCCACCAGCCACAGGCACTTGCCCAACACCTTCTGCCTCGTACTGGGCCCGTTTTCCGAACCCTCGCCCAATTTTATCATTCCGATTTTCTAAAAAGAGAGAAACAAACCGTTTAATCATCGGCGAGTCCATTGATGGCTCAAGCCACACGTCTGGTGACCACCGCGCAACAGAAAAGTGATGCAACTGTTTTGTTTCGATAAGTCGTTAAGGGACGCCAGAGTCCATTTCCCTATCCCTTTTTAATCCGCTCGTGGCGTCGCTCGTGTCATCGGCGACGGTAGCCACATCGAGTGGACCGTCAGCTTATCTAACGACCTATACATAATAAAATATAAAATAGAGTAAAAGTCCTCACCCTCATGGTGAGTAGGAGTGCGATGCAGATGAAACCGAGTATCGGGTCCCAAAGTTCGGCGTCGTGCAGGTTACGAAAGATGGAGATCCACTGCTGCAGGAAGGTGCTGCCGGTGACCGAGATGGCGAACAGGTCCTTGACCTGCGAGGTGGCGATCATGAGGGCCACGGCCGATGTGAAGCCCGAGGAGACGGGCCCCGACACGAAATCGATGAGGAAGCCGAGGCCCAGGACGCCCATGAGCAGTTCGATGAGGCCCGTGAGGAAGTTGAGCAGGATGGCCTTCTCGAGGACCCCGCCGGCGATCTGCCAGGTGAGCAGCGAGGCGATGGCCGTGGGCCCGGCGGGGACGGCGCGACAGCCTCCCAGCACGATGTAGATGAAGCAGCCGAGGAAGGAGCCGTACAGGCCGTGCTGCGGCGGCAGGCCCGCGATGTTCGAGTACGCCAGCGACTGCGGGATCACCGTCAGGCCCACCGTTATTCCCGCGATCAGGTCTCCGATGGCCCGCTCCGCGTTGTATCTGTCAAAGTGGACGTCAGCATTTAGTTTAGTCAAGTCTGAAGGCGCACATTCGTGTAGTCAAATCGGAAACTAAAAATATAGAGAAAAGTGTTCATCATAGTGAGAACCCTATAATTAGTTTTCATTACTACTCAGCCAAGCTAAGTTTGCACCTCGCTGGAATGCGGCGCCCCGCCCACTTCCCCGCTCACTTTCCCTTGATCGTCCTGTCGCGTCAGTACGGTTAGCATCTTTGTCACCGATACGCGTCCTTTTTATGGTTTTTGTATTTGAAATTTTTGACTACTGTTCTTAAGTTTTTTGTTGAATTGTTGTTTTTATCAATGTTTTATAACACTACTGGACTGTTTTTGTTATTTTTTTGTTGAATTGTTGTTGTTATTACTGTTTTGTTAAACATATATTGCAGCCAGCTGCTTTACCAGGTTCAAGTTCTTCGCCACAGCCGCCTTCTTTGCCACGTCCAAGTACTAGTGCCCAATTAAGTCCACCAAAATTATTGACACCGGGTAAAAAAAAAATGCAAACGAAATGCTAAAAAAAAAAAAAAATTGTACTTGACAATTTTGACCTCTGTGCTCTGAGGAGTATTATAAATTCATTTTACACTCTCAATAAGAAATCCAAACTATAAAGAAAATTCTCAAGGTTGCAATAAGAGATCTGAATTATCCAGACGAAAGAGAAACCCTTAGAAAAATTATTACTCAGCAACTGGGCTACAAATTTAAAAAAAAAATGTAAGAACGCCCGGGTGGTGTTGATACAAAAACCCGATATCGCTACCTGGGGCGAAAAAAAGAGAACAATGGGCTTGGCGCCGACAAGAAACCGGTTACGTACCTCGACGAAACGTGGATTCATTCCCATTATACAGTTAATAAGTGCTGGCAAAATAGCAATATATATCCAGGTCAACGGTGGATTATTGTTCATGCTGGGGGAGAGAATGGGTTTATACCACAGGAGATTACCACCATGAGATGGACACGAAAAACTTCACAAAATGGCTTAAAGAAAAATTAATACCAAACCTGCCACCAAATGGAATTGTGGTCATTGATAACGCATCCTACAATTCGACCCAAAGCGAAAAGGCGCCAACAAGTGCATCTCTAAAAGGAGAAATGCAAGAATGGCTACGTGCTCATAACTTGGCCTTTGAAGAAAATATGACAAAAAGAGAATTGTATCAAATTATAGTAAGAAACAAGCCACACAAAAAAAATTTTGTTGAAATAATGAAAGACCACGGCCACGAAATACTGCGTCTGCCACCCTATCATTGCGAACTTAATCCAATCGAATATATATGGAATTTGGTGAAACAAAGGGTGGCAGACAAAAACATAAGCCAGATGGAAAAAGAAATTGAAAAACTTACGCGAGATGCCATAAATTCAATCACACCTGCCGATAGGAGAAAAGAGATAACGTACACGCATTGGTGTACGTTACGTGCCTAATTTTATCTATAAATTGTATACTAATTAATAATTATGTTGAGAATGTAACTGCAAGTTTAAAAAAATTGAATTCTAATGCAATATTTTTTAAGGTGAGCCATGTGGAAAGGCTCAAGCAACAATACTGGGACAGCGATCACCTCGAGGATATAAATCGACGAGAATTGATTATATCTCTTGGAGGAGAAGCAAGTGATGATTCCGACAGTTATATGAGTGAGAGTGAGAGCGAAAGTGAAATGTCAGGCATCCAACCAATAAATTACAGTAGTGATTCTTCTTCATAATATATATAACCTATAATACCTATATATATAATATAATGTGTTAAGACACCATTTAACTACGTCACAAATGACGTGATGACGAGCCAATCACAATGCACACGGCATCGCGACGCTTCGCTCCGATTGGCTTCGACACTTCATACAGAATAAAAAATAATTATAAAATACGTAGAGGACAGACGCATATCTACACCAACCAATTTTTCACGGTTTTTTACTAATATAATTTGCAGCGTTGTTAGTAATAATCTACTAATGTAAATTGTATAAAATTAAATAAAGACGCATATCTACATAATGTTTAAAATAATAAATGTAAAGTAAACTACATACTGTGTTTTGACTATATTTAATCAAATCTATCAACTAAAAATTATTTGGTATAACGAGGAACAATATATATTTAAATAGCTATTATTGAAGAGTACATAAATTCAATTTAATTTTTTAAAGTAATAGCGAATCCTTTTTTGCATACCGTACCTAAGCGTCAGTGTGACGTAATCGACGCGAGGTGCAAACTTAGCGCGGTCAGGTTATATTTTACGATTCTACGAATGAAAAAATGTAGGTATACAAACGTAAAGGGAACCAAAAGATTGTGTTGTCAATTTTTGACATTGACATAATGTAATAATTTTCACAATAAATATTGATTACTGGAATTGGCAGCCATTTGCTTATATCTACCAGAGGCGTCTTTAAAGTACCTAGTGTGCAGCTGCAGGGTGTGCGGTGCACACGGGCGCAGCGGTGCTATAGGGTCACTGAAGACTAGCTCTAGGTCGCAAAAAATTGCATTGTTCTGTTTCTGTTAGGATAGATACCAATAGTCTAGATACCAAACCGAGTGCAGTTTCGGAAGACCTGTGCTAACTGCACGGTGCTCGAAATTTTCAGACTTTTTTAAGCGTTTGGCTGTTAGAGATACTTAAAGAAGACAAAATTAGCTACAATTTGAGCGCAACTGCAGTTCTGTATGTCAAACAGATACAATACTTCAAAAAATGGTTGCCTTCTTTCGACACAAAATATCGTCTAAAATAATCATTCTACGAGGAAAATCATAGGAAATAAAGTTGTACAACAGTTATTTAGGTTTAATTTAAGCATAAGCAAAACCCTGTAGGATCAATGGTTCTCTTGTTATCAGGTAAAATATTAATAATGAATGAAATTGAACACAATCAATAATATTGTGAAATTTCTTATCAATATTGAAGTCCTACAATTCGTCAGGCTACATTTTGTGAAAAATTCGTTTTATTTATTATTAATATTTGACCTAATAACAAGAGAACCATTGGTCCTACAGAGTTTAAATTAAAGCTAAATAACTTTTCCACAACTCCATTTTCCTTTCCTCGTAGAATGATTATTTTAGACGTTTTTTTTTTTTTGAAAGACGGCTAACTGCAGAGTTCTAACTTTGTGGGAAAAATAGCCAATTTTCTAAGTATTGTATCTCGGGATCTTTTTGACATACAGAACTGCGACTTTGTCTTCTTTAAGAGTGTGTAAGATGAAAATTTCGAACTTCTTCGAGCACCATGCAGTTAGCACAGGTCTAAACTGCAATCTTGGTTTTACACTATTGGCATCTATCCTTAGAATGGGGCGCTGGGGTAATGATTGCACCCGGGCGCTGCATGGGCTACAGACGCCTCTTATATCTACAGAACTAAACTGATAAATCTCATCTTTCTTTTATGTCCCCATAACTTGGCATGTCTAAAGCCCCTCACAAACCACACACGGAGACGATATATTATAGAATATAATTATTTTGCCATCGTTTCATTGATGGTCGCAATATGTCTTGCTATACCATAATATGCAATAATAATTATAAATTACGGCATATTTTGGTGACGTCATAGAAATATTATTATAGCTGCGTGTGTGGTCACTCCAATATTTGTAACGAAAATATATCGTATATACGACATATTACAGGTACGTACGAGTGTGACGGGCTTTAGTGATTTGAGCGAAGTTGTCAATTAATTGGGTCAAATTGGTGAAAAAGGCCTTACTGCGGCAGCCAGGCCGAGATGGGAATGCGTTTGTGAAGAGTCTTCCGGTTGAGGCGGCGGCGCAGGGCGGCGCGCCATCCTTCGCTCGGGTGTTGGTCGGATACTGAAATGAGACCGACCAAAGGATAAGACGACTGATGGCTTTCGTCGGGTTATCGAGTCCTAGTGTCATAGTGTCATAGTGTCATGGTGTCGCTACTCACGGATGTAGTCGTTGCTGGCGGTCTTGTAGTCCGGCGCCGGTAGAGAGGCCGCCGACGAGTTGTGCTTGCGACGAGGAATCATCCTGAAACCATTCAACGCCACTATTATTATTGGGAAATCCGATTCGCTCACTGAGTCATTGAGTTACGGGTTCCCGGTAACTTAACAATAAAGATAGCGAACCTTTGGGACAATGGCTTAAATGGCTCTTACGAAACCCAGAGTTTGCATTGTTCATAGTGGCGACTGTTCTCTTATAAACTATAATGTTGAGTCTTTTGTTGGCGACCATTCACATTTAGTGGCCATGATAAGTATAAAAAATGCGTTCCAAATAATAAACTGTAAAAGTGGTAAATTTTGAGGAATTCTGTATGGTATATAATGTATATAATTAGAAAGTGTAGTTACTGTTAAAAGTGGCTTGAATTTTAAAGACTATAGAAGTCTTAAAAATACGCGAATCTATTTTTAAGACGTGTAGTGTGAAGTATTCCAAGATTTCCTTTGGATTTGGAAAAAAAAAACCACAATTTTTCGAAAAAACGTTTGCGTTTCATTTGACACATAATTAGACGATAATAATTATTAGGTGATATCGTTACAAATTATACCTATTACTGTAATTTGTTTTCAATTTTTTTTATGGCATTAGGAATATTTTGGAGGTGCTGTTGTTTCTCAAACGTCATTAGGTAATTTTGCTCATATCATTAAAAAATGTAATATAAAGGACCAGTCTGTCAGCCTGCCTGCCACACTTATTACAAAAAAACTAGTAAATAATATATTGCACTTAGTTTTTTTTTTTATTAATAGAAATTAATATACATATTTATTATATTAAACTTTTTTATCCATAAAATTTTAATGACAGAATTGAAATCACTAAATATAAAAATGGCAGATTGAACACGATGTAATTACCATAAATTTTTAATTCAATTATTTATTTTAATATATTTAGATTAAATTATGTGGGCCATTTTTAGATGCCTGAAAAAATAAATATTATTTTATTTTTTGTTTATTTTTAAAATATGTAATTTCATTACTAGTGGCATTTCCTAACCTGGATGAGGAGATTTCTCTCTTTATTAAATGATGCTATATTATACGCTAGAGAAGTGTCGAGTAGTTTACATTTGCTTATGTTAATTTGTACAACTATTATTTATTTGTTTGCCGTATAATAAGGTAAGTAAGTAAGCTACAGTTAACAAGTGCATAGATGTTTGTGTGTGTGTGCGCATTTAATTGTTGTGCATTTGAGTGTATTTTATCATTATGCTATTATTATTTTAATCGGCCCACAATTTTCTCTGTATTTTCTTTAATCATTTATTCCAGTCGTTTCGGTATTATTATTTTTCATTCATAATATATTGAGAATTTTTTTAGTAAATTACCGCCCAAAAAACCAAACTTTCAAATACATAATATTGTCTACGACTTGACATATTTGAAATTGATTTATTAATAGTGAATTCAGTTTCTATATAGACCGTCGCTCGAGTCGGACGAACTAGCTCTAAAATGATTTAAAATATCTGAGGAAGTTCTCCTATTCAGTTAAGATTTAATTTTTTATGTAATACTTAAATGAAGTCTATTAACCAAGCAGCGTGACACGTAATATTATGTTATGTCGATTGGCAGCGTTTCACCTCCCACTCAAGTTTCATATGTATGTTTTTGTTTATGCACATATAAAATTGGCAAAAATGACGGGCGTGCAAAAAATAATTAGTCTATAAATGTAGCAGTGATTAGTGTGTTTTGACTAGAACGACCGGAGCCGCACAAGGTACGGGTAAACAAAATAAAGACAAGACGACGTTCACGATTCACGTTTGCGGTCGCTGCTATTGTACCTCTCCGATTAGTCCTGCAATCACGTGACACCGACAAATCAGTACTTATAGAGAATGTCTGAGGGTAGGCGAACGTGAACTAACTATGTCGTATAATAACTCCGTGTGTCGTGATTGACGTCTCACAGCGACAGTCGACAGTCGACACTCGCATCAATGGCTCATTGAAATGAGTTCGCGTGCAAGTGGAACAGCGCATCATTGTGTCATTTCATCCCAAAGAGCAAAGTGCATTCTTCTAAATGATTTATTATGCATTCTTTCAATGCGCGATACACAAATTATTAAGAAAACGTCCATCATGAATCGATTGGCTCCGAGCTGTGGCGACGTGTGTTTCTATTTTAAATTAATAAGATCGGAAACGGCTGCGAATGAGCTGACCAATTGATCACGACACGTCACGTCACGTAACGTCAACTTGGTTGTTTTGTTGATAAATAAATTTAGCGAACGCCACTGCGAGCCATTGCATTTGCTGAGGCGACACTCGATATTAAACATGCAGCGCGAACAATAATTTATCAGTGAGTCGCAATTAGGAATGCAACCGATTGAGTTGATTGAATTGTAAGTATTCCTACTTACTTAAGAAAATTCATCTAACATAACATTCGTACCGTATATTTATTTACGAAAATGAATTAAATTATTATGGGCGACAAATATTCGCGAAAAAACAATTTGGGATTGTTTTTAAAAATTAACACACTATTATAAATTTCCGATTGGTGAATGAAGCGAATGAATTTGGAAAGTGCGTAAATGACTAAATGGCGTTCAAATGATGAATAGTTCTTTTGAACCGTCTCCGTCTCTTTTCCAGTTTTGGACTGTTCCTTAGAATCCTTAGATCAACCTGTAATTACATAAGCAGTTTTACCGCCAAAGTGCTACACTAATAGAAGTCTCTTCAACATAGGTACAATATTCTGTAAATTAATATCATTCATTTAGTTGTGTATTTTTATTGTTTTGTTTGTTTACACACCAACGGCATCACATAAGTGTTCATTAACTTATAAAAATCTATCCACTAATTTTAAATAAAATTAATAAAGTCAAATACGACGCCATTGACAATTAATAAATTTAGACAACTTAGATATATAGTATAAAATATTTATATTATACAGTAATAAGTATCGACCGAAAGTAAAATATAATGAAAAAATATAAAACAAAAACCAACTTATTAATATTATATTTTTTCACAGATAAATTAGAAAATAAATATAGACACCTGTAAGAGCCGGAGGCGGTAGTCTGGCGGTGGTTGCGCTGTTGGTGGTTGTGGCGTCAGTGTCAGCTGGTCATGCCGCGAGGGTGTCGGCGCGAGCGGGAGGCGGCGGGAGGCTCCGTGGCGGAGAGCGTGCGGACAGCGTCGCGTTCGGAGCGCGACTGACTGTGCGACTGAGCGTTGAGCGGTGAGCGGTGAGCGCTGAGCGGCTCGGATATGGCTCGGATGCGCATTGCGCACCACGCGGTTGACCCACCGGAGGCTGCGCGAACCCGCCCCGCGCACCCCGACACCTGTCGCGCCGACGGACCGGCGGACCGACGCGACGTCACCGCTACGTCATCGACACAGCTACACACCTATACACCTACACCTATAGCCAACGTAAACAGCCCTAGGCCCTAGCCCTCCCTCACTAGCCGGTCGCACGTGCACATGCTCTTGCACCGACGATATCAATTTATCATTATTTTTAGCAAAGCAAGTTCAACTTTGCTTGTGTTATAGTTATAGGCGACGGTAACCACCTACCATCAAGTAGCCCATAGGAGATAGAAAAGGTTCTGTAAAACATTGCGAGTCGCTTCGAGTGACATGACAATTTTATTTAATTTTCAAGTAATGTTACAACCGAATTAAAGGTAAAAATAAATATATCAAAAAAACTATACCTAGGTACTCTAAAAATATTGTCTAGATATAGTCTAGATTTTTATTGATGAAAGTGTGCAAGTGGTATCGAACTAGGTATATCCATACGAAATGTCATCAATTTGAGATTAGTAGTTTATCGGTGAAAAGCCAACAAAGTTCGTTATTTCGGTATTTAATTTATCGTACATATTAGTATAGATACAAACCTATAGATACTTACTTAGATGTTACCTCCTAGCTTATTTTTAAACAAAGAGGAACTTGAAATAATAAAATATAGCCTATAACTCATACTTTATAACTTATAGGTGCATAAATGATCTAACTAAGTATTAGGGGTTAAAGTATGAAATTGCCGATTTGTACTGAAAAATAAAAATTCGTTTTTTTTTTAATTTAACATATTTATTTAATCAAAATAATTACCATTATTATCTATACATTGCTGCCATCTAATAGGAAGCTCATTTATGCCTTTGCGATAGAACTCTGGTGATCTAGATTCGACAAACTGTGTGAAAGCATTTTGCACTGCCTCCTGAGAAGAAAACTTTTTATCACGCAGAAAATTGTCCAAATTACGAAAAAAATGGTAGTCCGTTGGAGCAAGGTCTGGCGAATACGGAGGGTGACGAATAGTTTCTAATTGCAGTTCCTGTAGAGTCTGCAGATCAGTCAAATCATGAGGCACCCATTTTTCATATTTTTTTATTTTATTGATTTGACGCAAATGAGTCAATATTGTTGGTAAGGTAACGTTAAACCATGCCGCTAATTCCTGGGTAGTTTGGCTCGGATCGGCTTCCACCATCTCTTTCAAATCATTGTTATTCACCTGTGTGGGCGGTCTTCCACGTGGTTCGTTCTTCAAATCGAAGTTTCCATCACGAAAGCGTTTAAACCAAAATCGCACAGTGCGTTCATTAGCAGACCCCTCTCCAAACGCAACATTAATATTGCGAGCTGTTTCTGCCGCGTTAGTTCCGCGTCGGAACTCGTATTCAAAAATCACACGAATTTTCGAAGTATCCATCTTTATTGTCTAAGCTGAATAAAAAAAACAACTGAAAGTTGATAATCGAATGTTGCACATTTTTTAAAAGAAGAACTACATAGGTACCGTATGAAAAAAGTTTCACTCAAAAATCTCAAACCATGAAGGTTCTATGTCAATTCGAAGTACCTATTACAATAAAACGGCAATTTCATACTTTAACCCCTATTATATTATATCAAATTTATCAATAGTGTCGATGTAAATATTTGTATTAATCCATGGTAATATAGGTCTTATTGTGTCTATTTTTTGTAAGATGTTGTGTGTGACTCTTTTTGCCTGTATAAATAAATTAATTTAGTTAAGATTCGCGAGGGCCCGAACTTTCAGAATTAGAACAGTTAGATAAATAAGTATACGAGTATGTATCTCATTCATTCCACTCCACCTCCGCAGACCACCTGCCGGTTGTTTTGTAGATAAGCTTATTTTGAACTTTAATGGGCTAATCTAACTTAGATCTAGCTAGAGGTATAATTTGCATTGTCGTACTATGTAGTAAATTTATTATTCTCATATTCCTAATACAATTACATAATTCCCATGGAAGAAAGCGTTAGGAATTCAATGTGTCGTAATATTTTTGCACGCGACAGTATGTTCTGACAAGTTAATTTGCTCAGGTGAGATAGTCACTGAATTATATCAATACGTGTGTACACAGAAGTGCGCTGTTACCAAATCCAGCGTGACAGTGACTCAGAATAGGCTCGTTTCCGCGTTGCGCTGTGGACTGTGGGCTGTGGACTGTGAGCTGTGAGCGGTGAGCTGTGAGCTGACGCTGTGGAGGTGAAGGGTGGTGAAGGTGTGAATGAATCGGGGAGCGTTCGCTTTCTGCACGCGTTGAACTCTTTTCAGAACGAGCGACCGGTGGTGGTGGTGTTTGGTTTGCATCATGTGATGCGCCTTGTTTGCCAACACTAATCGCTTTGTTTAAAACTAAATCTTAATCAAACGTTTGTTAACACGAATGCGAGAAAATATTTTGAAATTCGTTATCTGCGGGTGTGCGTATAGGTATGTGTTGGTGTGGCGAGCGGAGAGAGCGCGCGCGCAGGAAAGTGGCGACTGGTTTCCATGGAGGGGTGCGGAGGGTCGACCGCGAGTCATGTGACTCCGGGGGAGCCAGCACGTGTAAAGGGAGGAGGCGGCGAAGGGGGGACGGGAACCGGTCTCGCCGGCGCACGCCGCATGACTCATGCGCAGGCCACGGGCATTGCGGGCAACCCGCTACACACCACCCGCCACCGCCGCCACCGCCCTCCCCGCCGCCGCACCCCCGCACACTTGCAAACACACCTTCACTCGCATTGATAACGTCAACTTAGAATTAAAGCTCACATACGAGTATCTAAAACAAAATACAATCTGTCAGACGCTAACGACCTTAGAAAGCCATTTTCTACCAAGATAAGTGGTACCGTACCACCGAGTGATTCCCCCTTTTCTCTCGACTGGCCACACTTCTAAACACCGTAACTTCTAAAATTAGAGCTTGGTTAGCAACCACTTTTTTTGGTGATGTGAGAAAACAATTTACAAAGTCAATATGTAAATTTACATTTTACGAGATACGTGTAAGTAAACCTAATATCCAAAAATCTCAGTGCTTAATATAGATAGGAGTCGTATGAAAATCAAACAAAGGATTAAATTGTTAATAGAGGCGTTCGTAAGACACACATTGTAAATCTTTATTGCCGAACTACGACATAATCTAACGGCAATGTTTCCACTGAGTTTTGCATTAGTTAAACCTCTCTCTCTGATAATTGTCAGAAATGCGGGATTAAGTATATTATGCAAAGATTTAAATCTTTGATATTATGTATACTGAACGAGAGGCCCTCCTAGTCGCGAAGTCCTACTTACCATCGACTTTTGAGGAAAATCGTTTCACTGTATTTATCTCAATTTTCCGTCTATAACTAAATGAAAGGAAAACGCAAAGCGCTTGCGTAAACCAGATATACAGTTTTATCATGGTATTTCCGACCTTACACCACCAGCCTAACCATCTGACTCTGAGTAACATGGGGCAGTGTCTAGTATGTACTCGGACAGATGTCTTAAAAGGAGTTTCTTTACGAGCAATACTTCCTCATTTCAATACTCCAATGATAAAACATTAGCAAAGAATTCTATGTAGGGATCCCTAATCCTTTATCCTATCAAGATCGGCAACCCCCTATTGTGAACCTGCTTGCCAACCTTTATCTTACAATTAGAAGAGGACTAAATGGAATCTAATGGCTTCCACCAGTTAGGTATATTGTTGGGGTCTTGGGGAGATGTGAGCGAGACCTTAGTGAGCGAGATCACGAGGAACGATAACGAAGGTATTTGCGCTCGCTTCTCGTAAACAATCAACAACGCGTATTTCCATTATATGAGTGGCGTATTATTAAATGGATTACGGTTATAACACTTTAACGCCACGCAATTGAGGAACGAGCGACCGTACTTGTCACTCGTTTAAATAAATAAATAAATAAATAAATAAATAAATAAATAAATAAATAAATACTTTACCCGACTGAAGACTGACTGAAGACTGACTGAAGGCGGGCGTTGCGCGTTCGGATGCTCGGTTCGAATTGATGGAATGGAAGGAATTGATGGAAGAAAGAAGATCTAATAGTTGGGCGCCAGTGTAGCCTACCAAGAAAATAAAACGGCGTGATCGAAATTAATTAATATTTTTAATGCGCTCTGTGGTAGGCAACACGAATTGGTGTAGTGTAGGTCGTGGGTGGTCGGCCTATCTGTCTCCTGCCGATGCGCGTACGGACGATGACGACCTATCGTCATCATCGGCAGTTGGATCTAGTGCAATCCGAAGCTGGCCCGGGGGATACTCCTGAAATCGACAGTACCACGGGATTACGTTCTGGTACATCTACCCTCCGATCTGGATACTCCACGACGGCAACAGGAACAAATTACCTGCTTAACAGCAGTAGCATTGCCGCAGTGTTGCATAACCAGAACAGAGTTTACAAAATAATAAATATGAAAATAAATAAAGCAATAAAGTAATACGAAACAAAGCAATAAGAAATGTATATATAGAAAATAATTTAAGCGTATGACTAAGAAATAAAAATAAGCTATTTTAAAATGTGATAAAAAAATATAAAATTTAAAACTTACCCTATCGCGGGAGATTCAAATATTAAGCCTCACAATTAAATTAAAAAAAATACGTTGAATATCGCCTTTTAGTTTTAATTAATTCGCAAAACTCAACTTGCGCCGAGTAGCGTGGACTTGACTTTTTATGCGTGACTTTTTATGCGACTGCCTGTCGCAGCGCGTAATTTTGTATGGTAAATTTCTTCACCAGCGCGTAATTTTCAATCTACCGCGCAGTTTCATCTTACCGGTGCAGATGCACTCCGGGCGTATTATTATTTTAGTTATAAATTTTAAAAATAATTTATTATTATTTATGACATGTAATGCTTTGTTACATTATTTGTAAAAATGAAAACCTTGTGTACTAAGAAGATCTATTTAGTGAATGGAGGGGTGATCGTGACAAGGTCGTAATGCGCCGGCTATCTCACAGTCCTATCCAAGTCTCTTTTCCATCGCATTTTTCTTTCTTAGGAGCTAAGGTTATTTTAAGGCAGCTAAGGTTTCTTCGAAGCTACTCATCCAATAACTAAAATTCTTTGAATCATGTGAAGAATGGATTTTCTTTACTTTGCAGGCGGGTGAAGTTTCAGCTGCTGGCAGTTGTCGCAAGTGCATAATAATAGATTAGATGCCGTCTACCATTAAGCAGACCATTAGCCGTCATACGTCGTCCATCCGTAGATATATACCGCTTTCTCAGAGCGCCGACACCTTGAACATTCAACCGACAAAGGACTCGTTAAGATTAATGTTATGTATGTTGAGACACAAATTAGTATTTTCGATCGAAGTTTCAAAACTAATTTTGCACGCCCACGTCGGAGTGACCGATGTCGACTTTCCTTTTAAGCGGATTATGAGAAATGAGATGAATTAGAGGCGATTGAACGAAAGGCGCGTTGCACCCCTGTAAGGTTGTTCGCCTACGCTCGCAACATCCTCGTGATTGAGGCCGAGGCCGAAGCATTTTGTCTTCTCGGTGGCCTTCTGATGAAACGTCCTCGCACTATTCAGACCCTATACATGGAGCTGTGCACCAGGACTGTGCTTAAACAACCTTATCGCTAACATAAATAGCGCCATTACTATCCAGATCCAGACCAAAGTCAACTCTGAAAAATTCATTTCCAAAGTTGACCTTACCGGGAATCGAACCTGGGAATGGAACAGAGCATAAAGGCAAGCACCATAACCACTCATCTAACGGGCTCGTGATTTTTTTAGCAAATTCCAATCAAGGCTGAGATACCTTATCCTTTGTATAGATTACAGACTTTTTGAGTGAATTATTCGATCCCACGCCAACTACTTGCGATGTTGGCTGCATCAGTTGCATCATCCTCACTCGCACAGCTTCTGCTTCTTATTGTTAGAGGTTTGAATTTTAAACACCGGTGTACTTATAAAATTAATAAACATAATTTAGAATGTAGTTTGAAAAACAAACGAACGGGTTTTTTACAAATGTGTGTAAGAATATTTGAAGATATTGAGCAGTGTGTTTTAGAAATGGTATTGATATGGTCTTAATGTAATTTTGATGAAGATGTTATATTTGTGAGTTTAAATAGCTATTGAAAAACGAAGAGTGAATAAATTTAATATGTGGACATTTTAGAAAGTTTACTTATTTAATCAATTTAATGGGTCCCAGAGAAATATTTAATAAGTTAGAAGTAAATCAACTGAAAGATTTCAACAACAAATAAAGACTGGGGGGGATTTCCCTCATGTGGTTAGTTCACGTCATGCAAATTGGGGAACCACCACCAAATAGCGAATGGCGGAAAAGTATTTAAGGATATAGTTAGCAATAATAGTATCACGAGACTGGTAACCGGTAACGAAGGTTCGCGGAAATAAATAAAGTCCTTGTTTAAATTTAAAGAAATCGGCCAAGATCAACCACATATTCGGCTTATATGCAAAATATAAACAATTTGTGTGTTGCTCGTTCGTATGCTTAGGACTTTGGGTATGGCGTCAATCGCAACGATTGGATTAATTCCTTCCATAAACAATCCTTGCTCCATTAGATGATATCACGGTGTAACAATGTAAATTTAAAACACTGCTAAGTACTTGAAATTGATAGATACTTGAATTCAACTTGAAATTGATAAGGCCAACAAAACCATGAACAAACTCAAAAGGACGATGATAACATTAGACAGCAATTCAATTGGAATGAATCGACACCAAATTATCTGTTGGGTTTGGATTCTACATTCTACGTCATTGTCGAGCTGGTAAATATGGTAATTCTATAATTATGATCATATAATTTAAGCATCATTATAAACCGAATCATTTTTTAAACATGAGTACCGTAGTCAATAAGTTAATTTTTCCAAAAACTACTAATTGTATTCTGATTTTTTCTTACGATTGAAATGAAACCTATCCCTGCCAAAGTATCCCTGCTAGTTTGGTAGATATTGACTGTGACCCACTGACCGACTAAGAGTCGGTTTACCTACGGACTAACCAGTCCGTTTGTGTGTCGATCTGTAGGTCAGGAATGTTAAGAACAATGGAACTCTGGTAGTATGACGTAGGTATACAAGTCCTGCGTCCTGCGTTGCCTCATTAATATTTTTTAATGATTTTCCTGAGAAGTCCGAGACGTTTAAACGTAAACGAAGTTGCAAGTCGGTCGACAGGTCGACAGAGACACGCCATCGCCGTCTTGCAGAATTGCAACACGTGACACGGCCGCTCATTGTTTTCACACGTCATCGCTTTGTAGTTTGTACTACGAAAGACCATCGCATCGGATCGAAGTGTGTCTAATGATAGTTAAATATAACCATTAGTTAGGTTGTTGTAAATGATAAGCTGAATCATACAATTAGATCAGAAGCAGCGAAGTGTTATAGGTTATATAGATACCTACTTAGAAATAAATAAATTTCCCGAGCGACGAGTTTGTCTTTTGTGCGCGATATTTTTTTTTATTAAAAACGGGTTTCGTCTCGGGTGTTTTCCGATCAACAGAGCTATTCTATTGCGTCACTCTTTTGGGTACTTTCTGTACTTTTTGACCGTATTGAAGCGTATTCGGTAAGAGGCGTCTATGTATATTGAGTTGTGAGTTGTCAGTGCAATGTCAGATAAGAGACAAGGTTTGAAGGTATATCGGTGGCATCGGCGATATGTCGTCGAGAGATTATTGATGAGAAGGCGAATGGCCTTGTGCGGAGCTACGCCGCGTCAACTCTCATACATTATTTAGTGTTTATTTTCATTATAAAAATAAGGAAATTCCCATAATTGCGATATTCGAGTAATCATCATCATCATCAATACTAACTAATAATAAATCTGTAAGGGTCGGTCATGGAGTAAGTTACTTTGTTTTCAGAGATATCGTGTTTATAGGCTCTATACATGATACTGAAACTAAATTGTCAATTTTTAGAATTTTTTTCTGTATGTATGTATGTATGTTCCTCCATAGCTCTGAAACGAATTAAATGATTTTCATGAAACTTGGTAGATAAACATTTGGACGTACGGAACACAGGATAGGCTACTTAATATTTTTCAACGCGGACGAAGTCGTGGGCACCAGCTAGTTTCACATAAGTAAGTAATTCAAAATTCCCTACACACAAACCTAGAACCGTGGCGTCATCACAATTGAACTACTAGTTACCTATACCTAATTCTGCTATTTGGATTTAGTGCACATTGCATTGGGTCTAGTGAAGCTAAGAAGATCTGTAAAATTAGCTCACATTGGTTTGCCCCGTTTCAAAGTCTTTATCAGAGCAAAATAAGTATTACCTATATTGGTAAATAGACGCACTTACTCTTGAACTCAAATGAGATTTCATGTCACGATAATCCCTTACAGCGAATTTATCATTGACAGGTCTTAACGACGTCACTGCGTACCTACTAAAGATCTGGAAAGTAATCGTTTGAATCGTACATAAGTACATGTATGTTTGTATACATACAATACCATATATGCTGCCAAAAATTTGGAAAATGGCTTTTAAATATTGCTCGATTATTATTATTTTTTGAATTACATATATTCAAATTTGCATAATTTCTAATGTGATGTATAGGTACTTATGTGTTCATCAGGCGATAACCTTCTCTTACCATCAGATAAGATTGAGGTGAAATTTAAAAAGGACTCCCATTTCACGATACGAGTGCGGAACGCAAAATATACTTATAGTTAGGCAAGTAGAATGCGAATAACATCAAACATCCAACAACATGAAACGATAAACGGTAATCATCTCTCCACGCCTAAATAATAATGTATCATTATTTCCCAAAGAATACATAATAAACATCAGCAATAATCTAATGCGACGATGACGTCACGTCGCGTCACCACAAACTATCCTATTAGTTAAGACCATTAAAGTACCTACACTAGTACACTCGCAACTGAATTCCAAAGTCCCGTGTTGCTTTCTTCAGGTGGACTTCATCTTTATTAGTCCCATATTAGTCCAGTGCAATTAGACGTTGTTAAGGGAAAATGAATGGATTTGAATGATTATTTTATTGGCTAACAAAAAAATCCAAAAAAAAAAACCTAAACTGGATTCCGAGGTATAAACCTAGTAATTGCACTCGACCGCACTCGATAAACGAAAGGTCCGATTCTACCCGTGTTTTGAACATTGAGTTTTATATGGTTTTGAATGACTAATGTGCGAACATTTTTGGCCTAATATGTATAAACATGTTACGTTATAGTTTTCGCCGCGCGTCAGTCAAATAATAACTATTATATTCATTGTTTATATATGTAAATTCTTAATAACTTCGGAAAATAACTTTGGTTTTGAAAAGAAAATACGGGCTGTATTATAATTACTGGCTAATAATGTAGTTTTCTATAGGTGAAAGAATGCAATCTATAAGTACTAATATTATAAAGTGGAAAGATTTGATTGTTTGTTTGTTTGTTTGCATTGAATAGGCTCCGAAACTAGTGGACCGATTTGAAAAATTCTTTCACTGTTGGGAGGCTATATTATCAGCGAATAACATAGGCTATATACTATAAAGTTACGCGGGCGAAGTAAAAAATAAATCAAAAGCAAACAGGCAAACAACTTCCGCGGGCCTCCTTTCAAACAAATCTTCTATTTTGTTAGAAACAGTTTGCTACGCCCGCCGTACTTTAAACTTTCTTTTGATAAATCATTCGAATTCAGTTATAAACAGCTGCTGTACATAATTGGGCAACTTACTGTAGTAGGTACCTATACGTTGACAAAATATTTAACTAAGTAGGTATACTCATTTTATAAAACCTGCAACTAGGAACCAGTTTATCTTTATTTCTTAACTTCGAATTGCAGAAGTCACTACGTATTTCATCACCTTTATCAATTTGTACAAGGAAAATGAAATGTAAATACAAGAAGTCTTCATCTATATAAGTAACATGTATTGAAGGCGCAGTCTTCAACAGACCGATGGTTCATTACCATCGTCTTAGATATCATAGTACTTAGGTAGGTACAAATAGCCAACGATAAACAGGCAGGTAAGTTTTTGTAAGACGCAGTAAGCTGGCGTACCTAAATACTTATATTTTAATTTGGTATTCTGAGGCAAACACAAAAAATCTGGTTCGCAGTTGCCGCCGGCTAAAAAATGGCAACTCACTATGAAAATACGTAAGCGATTTTGAAGCAATAAATTTTAATTGTGCGTCCTTGGCACGGACATTAGGTATAATGAAACTCGTTTATATAATATGTATATCATTGAACGTGAACTTGATAGAGTACAAACAGTGAGTAAAGTATGTATAATAGTTTTTAACTTTGTAAAAGGTTTAGTAAGAAGAGAGGCCGCTTTCGTAAGCAAATTGTATGTACAAATGTCTGACGCATATTCCAAGTGCGCACGGAAGTAGATAGGGCAGGACTTTGTTTACAAATAGACCTCTTTTATAATTCTACAATATACACAAATATATACCTACTTATAAAAAATTACAGCTAAACGATGGGCTTTGATAGATTTGTGTATGTGAAAAAATAAAACATAATATAGGTACCTAATTTCTTCATTAGCCTTTCATCGACCGAGACCCGAGTCGTAGGTCGTAGTAGGAAAAATTATAAGAACAAGTTTGAAACGCAACTCATGAATATTAATTTGTGTGTTTTAAAAGTAAGTAACCACATTGTGAACTTTTGAAATGTTAGATTTGTAGCTTTAAGAAAAGAAGCTCGGAGATTGTTGTTTTGTTTGCTCATTGTGCGCATCACGGGGTCAGGGTGGTCAGGGTGGTCAGGGTGGTCAGGGTGGTCAGGGTCGACACTCGGCAGAAGCACCAGTGCTAACGCGGCAGTGTATCCCAAGCCTTTTCTACACTAGTAACGCAATCTAACGCACAGCCTGAGATAAAGCGTTGTCAGAGATTAATAACTATTTGTCTTTGACGATATCAGTTGTATCTCCATATTATGTGAAATGTTTGACACGATAATCACTGCTGCTAAAAACGAGAGGTGAAAACAAAGGTGCGACGTCACACTGTGACAGGTGCGCATGCGCAGTAATGGGTGGGTAATAGGTAATTCCCTGTTCTGCAAAAACACGTACGTTTTCCTCGTGTCGTTGGTATAATACGATTACAGCAGGCCGCAATACTTTGCTAAGCACCACCTAACAAATAATGCAATTACCGCCATCTATCGAGATATAGACTCTCCAATTAATGTACATTTTACATATTTATTCAATTAGGAAAAATTTATATAGGGAATAGGCATGTTTCTATATTTTATATTCTTATTCCTTAATTTCAAATGTAGGTAGGTAATGAGCATTTTTAATTTTATAAAAATAATATCTAAATAAATAAAAATCCAAAATATAAAAATAAAATACGAAACTAGCTTTAAATATCACTTCTCAAGGGTTGAAGTTTTGTATCAGAGAACATCTCGTAGAGGAATTTCAAAGTAGGTACAAGTTGTTACGAGTTCCATTCTTTATGTGGATGGACATTCGCACCAGTGCTACTACACAGTTTCCAAGTTTAAAAAAATTTAAACTGCTTTTGTGTAACGAATTTCTTCTAATAAATTATAGACTTTTAAATAGTGTTTCTAACATTTGCCAACAATTTATGCAAAAATATGGAAAACGAAACTGTTTTGTGTTCATTAAAACCAATATAATTATTATAATAAAATGAAATTTATTGGGATCTGATAACTTTTTATTTAGGCATTTCACTTTACAGTGAACGTAGCACTGTGCTATGAGACTATGAGGCTATGAGGCTACGAGGCTACGAGGCGCAGTTGGCGACGAGCCTTGAGCGCGCGATAGGCGGCCACGGCGTCGAGGCGCGCGCGCTCCCTGAGCTCCCTCTCGTCGCCGTCCAGCAGCCGGTTGAGCAGAAGGTCCCGTCTCCCCCCGAGGGGGAGCGCGCGGGGGGGCTTCCGCAGCGCGGGGGGCGCGTGCGCCACCTCCCCGAACGCCACGCGCTCGTACTGCACCTCGGGCACGAGGGGGGCGGCGGGAGTGGCGGGAGTGGGGCGAGTGGGGGGCGTCACCTGAGCCGGCTCCGCACTCGCCTGGGGCGGCTTCGCCTTGTTCGCTCGGCGTCGCTTCGCTTGGCGACGCGCGCGCTGGTCGGCCATGCGCCGCCCCAGAGCATCGCTCTCCTCCACTTGTTGCTGCAAACTTATACTTTGTATTACCTGCTCACTTGGTATCTTTGGCAATTGGGAGGTGTATGGCTCTCTTCTTTTGGGTAACTTAATTACCATTTATTTTATGTTCTTCGACTTGGCCTTAATTGTAATGTAACAACAACGAGGCGCATTTGGTTCATTTTCACTTAGCGTTCTTCTTTTGTGATAAATAAAAATAAAGTGTCTCTCTCTGTTATAAATAATCTCTCTTAGTTCTCAAACATTCGACTATCAAATGCAAAATATTTTTTTATTTCAACTGGTAGTTTCAGAATTTAGCATGTTCAAATAAATAAATGATCTCTTCGGCTTTATTGTATTATTTAGGTTATAGATATATTTTGATATACCTTATAATATTGTCATCAAACTCTCTCAGATATTAATGCAAGAACCAAATTAATATCAATGCCTTGATATAGGCTGTCTTTGATTAAGTAATGATGAGATGAATAAGAGCATACCGGATAGAGTTGGTGTTCCATGGGGTCGTTGAGAGTACGAATTGCACTGTTGATGCGGAGGGAGAAGGCTCTGCCGCTCTCTCCCGGCAGCCGCTTCAGGTCACCCACAGGATTCCGTTCAGCTGCCTCTCTCCTGGAATCTGAATAGTAGGCATTAAGGCAAGAGTAGTATCGGAACTGACTTTCCAAGTGAAGGCCCTTTTAAAACAAACAAGTCCAAATAATGTAAGATCATAATAAATATTTTATTCCAATAATAATACCGACTCATTTTTATTATGTAACAACTTCTTTTTTAAATGTAAACATGCTAACGACATTCGTTTATTTAGAATAGAATTGACAGTATGAATGAATATACTGTTTTAGCAGTAATGTCGCAACTCGGTCACCTCAGTACTCTAGTCTCTCATGCTTTAAAACTGTCCAGCAATGTCAATTACTGTCCGCTTGGACAATGCCGGCGTCATGGCGGAAAAGAGTCACAACATATTCTTTTTGTGGAATAATGAAGCCATTAACAAGTAGGACAAAATAAATTTTAGAACAAACTTATAGATATGTACAGCCTTACACAATGATAAAATATTTATGTTTTACGCCTTTGAAGACAATTATGTTTTTGATCATTTATATAAGAATATCATATTATTAAAATAAAAAGTAACAAGAATATTTAATGATACAAGAGTTAAAAGAATTTAATAATGTTCTCACACAGTATGACCACTACAAAAATACAACATGTACCTCTTTGGTTAATTTTATTTATTTTCTTATTTGGCTTCTTTTTATTTTGAAATTCAAATAATCGCGTGAGAGAACGTGGAACGGGCTGCTCATCGGGGTCTTTAGGTGGAGCATTTATTTTTCCCTTTAATCTGCAATTAATTTACCACGGGATTAATCTTATCAAATACACAAATGTTGTTTTTAATACACTATTACGCTGGTTATCCTTAATTTGAATAAATAATAATAATCTTTGTTGACATAATCAGCTGTAAAAGAGGTTATAATTGAAATTCTATTTACTGTTGTAAACGCAACGCCTGTTGTTTCAACGGATCCTTAACACCTCTGTGTTTTTTTGCAGGGATTTTACGACCCATTTTGCAGGGAGCTCTTTTAATTTATTTAAATAACTATAAATCTAATATTTATGCAGAAAAACACATAATAATTCACGTTTGTTTTGATATTCGCTTAGAGATAGATTGTGAATTAATGACACTTTGACACTTGATTCTGGATGACACTTGAGTTGGGATTGACTCACATAAAACATTAGCCACAGAGTATTTAAACACTACAAAAAAAGTAAGACAAAAAAAAAACTCGTCACTGCAATGTACTCGGGGGGGGGGGGTCTTTTTCTTCGCTATAATGATCGCCTGGAATATAAAATACTACTGTTAATATGTAGGCAAATATAGGCGGGACCATGGCGGGACTTTTAAGAATTGAAATGGGGAGTGGCCTTGTCTAATATTTAAGGGTAAATCTAATGAAGTTTTCTAACGAGAGGAGTCTTTGTAGTACCCAATTAATAAACTTAAGAATATCGTTTATTGGAAGCACAGACTATTAATATAAGTAGACACAACCGTGACAGATATGTTCTGTGGTTGCAGTGACAGAGTGTAATATTTTTGAGGAGGAAAAATATGTAATAGGATTGGTCGAATTAGCAAGGGTGGGAGCGACGAATGTCGTCAAGCTGCGGAAGGAGGGGGGCTTGTTTTTAGCAGCAAGGTCGTTCTTTGTGTCAAAATTTTTTAACTTGTGTTGTATGTAACAAATAACTAGGTAGTTTGTAATTAATAGTATTAGTGACTGTTTGTGTTCTGTTGCAAAGGTCATCGTGAGTGTGTGACACCGTAGTTAATAGTTTTCCTAATTAAGTAGCACATAGAACGTTCCAATGAGTCTGGGAGGAAGCCAGAATACAGAGAGTTCCAGTGCAGGAGTTTTTGTTCAATTTAACCAGGATTGCACGTAAGTTGATTGTTATAAATAGACACAACAAAAGCTGATATAAGCCCTTAAGTTCTACTCGTATCGTGATCGTGTATTCGAGAGTGGGCTTCCTGTCGATAACGAACGTCAAGGTTCCTGTCTGAACGAATTGCGACAACTTCCAACGTCACGAATTTACGTTGGATTTCGCTAACGAAACAAACAGTCGCCGTTGCTGTGATGATGCAATATGTCATTGCCAGCTGTTGTAACAAACATACGATGCTCGCATCTCTCACTGGTCACTGGTTAACAAACTCGATGGTCGATGGTAAATAAACAAATATGGCGTCATAGCTTTTGTTACTGTTATTATAACCCATTGTGCCAATACGTATTCTATTACAAGTATTCTACTGTAATCATTCGTTTATTTATAATTATAGTCTGATCTGGGAGCCCTATTATTAATATGGCCTTAGAGATTTTTGTGAAACAACTCATTGTACATTTACGAAGATTTTAGTATTATTAGCTAATATTCACAAGCCATGTTAGCCATGTGCTAACTTGATAACAAAGGATTATAAGCTAAACTAAATCAAACCAATGTATGGTTTGGTTTAGTTTAGCTTATGCCTAATGCAAATAAGTTCCTATGCATATATTTCAAATCTTTTATTTTAAAGACAAATATAAATAATAGTATTCTTAAATGTAATAGAATGTTGATATCATGAAGTTTCACTTATTGTATAGCAATTTACTTTTTAGAATTGATTTAGAAATGACAAAGTAATTTTACACTAGTCTAACAAAAAGTAATTAGTGATTTTCTATATCTATACTTAAGAAACGCTGAGTGTATTTTTCTGTCTGTTTTATAAATATTTGTTTACCAAACAATGTGTGTGTGAATTCAGAGGGGTTAGTGTTCTGTCCATCTGGATAGGATAAGGAGGTAGGTAGGAGGTAGGGAAATGTGCAGTACTCACCCATCAAAATACAACACTTCAGAAAGTACAATTGCCAGTTAAGAAATCAGTATGTCAAGTATTAAGTAGTAAATTGCATACTTACATATAGCGGTCCACCTCCATTATTGGTGCAACACTATGTTATCCTGATTACTCAAATTGACCATACAAAGGAAGAAAACTTTTTTTCATATTCTATTGTGAGATGTTAAACCCACTAAACCAACAAGTTTTGCAATTTTTTACTACTCCACTACTTTACCTGCTCCATACCATTTCAAACTTTTTTTATCAATGATTTGCGGGAGTGAGCCAACCTGGCATCCCATTAGTTTGTTGACTGAGAGATTTTTTATTTGAGTTACCTAAGAGCATTCTCTCTTTTCAAGGTCAAGTGACACTATTATTAGTTCACTATGATTACTATTATTCACTAATGGATTATGAAATGTTGGGGATGTGCAGGTCGCTGGTGGCAGGTAGCAGCGACGGCTACCACTTGTTTGCGCTGACGCCGGACGATGGCATCGAGGAGATCTACTCGAGCCGGTCGGGGCAGGACACGTGCCTCGTGGACCGACTCTTCAGCAGCTCGCTGGTGGCCATCGTGACCGTGGCCGCTCCCAGGTAGCGTGAACTTGACCGTCACCCGCTCGACGCTCGACGCTCGTCGCTTACGCAACGCACTCCCGAATTACATCGCGCGTCACCGTGCGATGTAATTCGCAACACTCCGCAAACTATATGCAAAATTATCCAAAAGTTTCCTATTAGACGTTGTTCGGAGCTACGCAACCGCGCAACCGAACAGCGTCGCTCGGCCATTTTCATGCTTTTCTTGCATTTTTAATTTACTGTCATTTAAATGCACGCTTTAATTTTAACTCCATTCTTTGGCGCGTACTCGCATACCATTGAACCATACCATATACAATCTACCAAAAGAACATACAATCACTCATAAATAAAGTGTAATAAACTATGGTTTATGATAAGATAGTTTGTTTGTTAATTTTAAATAAAGTGTGAATAAATAATATAATTTTATAAATTTATATTTCTATCTCGGCCCTCCCTTCGAACCAAACGGTAAACCAGCACCACCATAGCGTGCACACCGTTTAAGGGGTAATTAAGAGCAGGCCCCACGAAACAAATTCCTACGCTCGCTCCGCCCACGTCCCGCCACCCGAGAGTTACAAGTTGCTCGGCGGCTCTCTAGGATTTTTTTTAATATATCGCAAGATACAGCTTACGTAAGGTTGAATATTGCGTACATTATTTGAAGCATGATTTGGTATGCACTAGCTCGGAACTAAACAACGTAAGTCTCAAAATTGTTTTCGTTAATTATAGGAGTAAAAATAAAACTAACTTTATTTTATTTTGACAATCACTGGTAAACAATGTTTCCTTGCTACGAGCAGTTTTTTGGCGATATAACTCAAGCCGTTTAGTAGAAAAATGTAATATTCTCCGGAAAAGGCGCCGATTTCGATCAAAAAATGTATCGAATGAAAATCACCTAATTATGTTTCTGACTTGATAATCTACAGATAAAGGTCTCAAAATATATGTAAAGAACATCAATACTTCACAGTGTTTTCTTTAATTTGAATTTGCCGCGTTACCGACAGCCTAACGATATTTCACGACTGACCACTATGAAATAAAATATTAATGTTGGGGTATATTATAAACAAATTATAAACGAAACGAATGTGTGAGCTAAATTTAACAGTAAACTTGCAAGATAATTGTACAATTGTAAAGAGACACATTAAAGGCTTTGAATGTTGTTTCTTTCGTTTTCACAGGTTAGTAAATTATATAAACTTATAATGGTGATATTGTTATTGATCGAATTGTGAACATATTGTGTAAATAAACTTTCGTTTTCACAGAAACGCAATCACGCCTTTAACGTTTTTTATTTGAGTGGTTTCAATTATAAAGCAACATTATATATATATATATATATATATGTAAATTCCACATTGATCAGATATGTGGTTGACTCAGCACATTTATTTAAAGTTCCCTTAGTTTTATAGGGCCTGGCCTTAATAGCAAAATTTAATGGGAATACCATTTCTCCATTGTGGGAGAGTGAACTACAGTTTCATAGTCACTCTATGAACTAGTTCTAGTTTCATAGTCAGTATCTACAGTTTAATTAAATTGATTATAATTTTATTCATTAGGCTTCAAGACTAATGAATAAAATTATAATCAATTTAATTTGGCCTTATTTTAGGGACTTTTCTACCTTACAACATCATAATGTCAACCCCATCATCCCCTGAGTCAAATACAACAGATAAAAAAATCACCTAATATGTTTGCCTATATATGTTATATTTATGCATCAATGAATTGGGCAGGAAGCTGATCGTGTGCCACTACAAGAGGGGCACGGAGATCTGCAACTACAGCTACAGCAACACGATCCTGGCCGTGAAGCTGAACCGGTCGCGGCTGATCGTGTGCCTGGAGGAGTCGCTGCACGTGCACAACATCCGCGACATGAAAATCCTGCACACGATCCGCGACACGCCGCCCAACCCGCGCGGGCTGTGCGCGCTGTCGCCGTGCGTGGAGCGCTGCTACGTGGCGTACCCCGGGTCCGCGGCCGCGGGCGAGGTGCAGGTGTTCGATGCCGTGCACCTCAACGCCAAGTGCGCCGTGGGCGCGCACGACTCGCCGCTGGCGGCGCTCGCGTGGTCCGCGTGCGGTCGCCGCCTGGCCACGGCCTCCGAGCGGGGCACCGTCATCCGCGTGTTCGCCGTGCCCGAGCGCACGCGCCTCTTCGAGTTCCGACGCGGCGTCAAGCGCTGCGTGACCATCGCGTGCTTGGCCTTCAGCGCGTGCGGCGCCTACCTGGCAGCCACCAGCAACACGGAGACCGTACACGTGTTCCGGCTGGCCGCGCCTGCGCCTCCCGCCACCGACGCCGAAGCCGACGCCGGCTGGATGGGCTGGCTGTCCTCCGCCGTGTCCGCCGGCGCCACCTACCTGCCCGCGCACGTCGCCGACGTGCTGGCGCAGGGGCGCGACTTCGCGTCCGCGCGCCTGCCGCGCACGGGCTTCCGCGCCGTGGCCGCCGTCACCAACGTGAGCAAGGCGCCGCGGCTGCTCGTGGCCACGTCCGAGGGGCTGCTGTACGTGTACGCGCTGGACGCGGCCGAGGGCGGTGAGTGCGCGCTGCTGCACCACCACCGCTTTCTGCCGGGCACCGAGCCGCCCGCGCCGCCGCCGGCGCCGCTGTCGCGCGAAGGTGCGTACCCCCACTCTGTCTGCTATACCGCGATAAGGGCGCGACGCCCCGCTCGGACGCCATCGTCCGCGGGGGGGCGTCCTCGCCCGACAACCTTGTAACGTGTTTTGTGTGTATAGCGGCGGCCAACAGTTACGCGGGCGCGCTCCGCGGCCGGGACCCCGCGCGCATGACAGGTACTGATCCCGACTCATCACTTCTACGACACTAATCCCACCGCCATCGCCATCACGCCATCGCTTCTAACCATCGCTTTCTAACAGAATGTGTGTGAGTGAGTGAATGCTCTTGTGCAGATTCGGAGCGCGAGTGCGAGCTGGGAGCGGCGGCCGAAGCGGAGCCTCCGCGCGGCGCCTTCGACCTGCGCGACCACAAGCACTTCCCGCCGATGCGCGCTGCGCCCGCGCAGGAGCCCGAGCAGACGCCGCAGCCCGTCGCCGAGTAGCGGCGCTCCCCCACGCAGGCCTCCATCGCTCTTTCGAACACCCAAATCTCTATTGGTTCTTTTAAATTCAGCTTCCGCAGCTCACGGGAGTCGTTCGTGACTTGTGGTGATTCTCTTTAACCGGGACAGTAATAGGGGCAAACCTAAACCGACCTTTGCAAATTAATCGTAAACCATTCGTAACAGTAAACGAGTACTGTCCCGCTTAAAAGAGCTCACTGTATAACATTTTACTTTGTCAGGCATCAGGTGATTCGTCGCTTCCTACGTTTGTTTTAGGAATCCTAAGTCCTAGGGAATGTGCTACTCCAGCCATTGCTATGAGTCAAGTAGTATTTTAGCTAAATTGTAATGAAATGCACATAAATAGTGTTTAAATAATTATGTATAATAATAATGATAGTTGATTTATGTGATAGCGAGGGATTATTTTAATATTAATAATAAATACGCTTGCGTGTATGTCTGTCGTGTCGACTGTGAAATGTCAAAGTGTAAATATGAAATTGTACATAATATACTTAATAAAAATTATATTTTTACACTCGTCCCTTTTTGTCCTCCCTTCTTATACTTATACTACTCGAGAGCTAATATAACGACCAGATAGAAAGGTTTGTATGAGAGTTACCTACTACTAAAGTATAATAAGACCATTCATGTAGCATCCACCGCTTAGGTGGTTGCCTTGGGGTCCATTCTCTATTGAAAAAATAAGTAATTTAACAACCGGTAACGGTAACCACGCCGTTATAAGAACTAATCTTTACGGTGTGCAAGCTAACCGTCAGCCTGTCTTGCACTTATCTATACTAATATTATAAAGAGGATTTATATTTTTGTTTGTAATGAATAAACTAAAACTTATATAATAAAAATAAGACTGCAAATTGTTGTTAGGAGTGTAATAATAGAATAGATGAAGTATTATTAGTCTAATGCGGAAGTTATGTAGAATAGATCCGCCAACAAAATTGAAACTTGGCATCGAGCGGATTACATAACGTACAGACAATCCATAGAGTAAATAGTACTTACTATTTACTCTATGACAATACTTTGCACAGTAGTTCCATGACATTAGCGTAGGTGGCGCTTTGGGTGTAATAAAATATAATTTCAATTCTCTTTTATTTTTTTCTACTTTTCTTCATGCAATGGAAAATCTTCCATACAAATATTTTGCGAACATTATAAACTCATACTAGAGCCACTGACTCAAACACTTACAATATATTAGATAGAAGATGGCGCTACAATTACTCACTTCCAATAATTGAGGTTCAGTTTATTTGCTTATGAAACTTGCTAAACCATTATTTGATTAGTATAAAATGCATTTTATCATAGAAAAGAAGGGCTTGGGGATCAGGGGGAAATGAAACGCCAGCGAGTAGTACAAAGGGTGTTTAGTGGTGCGAGGGGGGCGAGGTCACATGGAGGCGCGCGGCATCGCGCACATCTCACACGCGTCGTTGCGCGGCGCGTTGTGGAACGTGCACAACGGACACGTCCACACGGCAGCCGGCTCGCCCGCGCGATCGCCCGCGCGCTCGCCCTCCGACTCGTGCTCCGACTCGGCGGCAGCGCGCGCCAGCTGCTCGAGCGTGGCGGGCAGAGGGCGCGCGCGCCATGCGTCCGCGGCGGCGGCGTCGCGTGCGCGCACCGCGTCCAGCAGCGGCGCCAGCTCCGCCTCGGGCAGCGGCAGCGCCTCGTTGGACGCCAGGAACAGCAGCACGTGCAGGTCGCTCACGGCCTCCAGGAACGAGGGCGCAGCCTGCAGGTGGCGATGCAGCGCCTGCAGCGTCTGCAGGTGTCGGTGCAGCGGCCGGTTGGCGGGCGGGAACTGCGCCAGCGGGCTGAAGGTGGGCGTGGCGGCGGAAGCCACGCCGCACGGCACGTCCACCAGCACGTACGCCACGGGCACGCGACGCGCTGATACGCCCACCTCGTTGCCGTATTCGTCGCGCTCCTGCCGACCGTTTAGATTAGTCTCCTCCTCTTCTTATCAAATATCATATCCACACAAAAATTCGATATCACTAGTCGGTTCCATAAACAAAATGTTTTTTACTGAAATACTAATAATACTGACATTTACTTTGTGGATGATGCCGGTTTCAAGAAAGTAACATCAAAACCGAATTGACTGAAAATTTTAGAAACAAGGCCATCGTTTCGATCGTTAAGTGCTGTCGTCTTTTGCGATTTTTGCTTACTCCAACGTCCGCGCATTTGTGACAAAATCAAAGTACCTTGTAGTAGACGTCCGGCACGTACTGCGCGTCGGACGAGTCGCGGATGTAGCCCAACTCGGGGGCGTCGCGAGTCGGCAGCAGGATGCCGTCGCGCACGAGCGCCTGGCACTGGCCCGACACCTGGTAGCCCTCCAGGTGCACGCGGTGCTCGCGGTCGCCGCTGATGCACACCGTCACGAACTTGGAGCCGAACACGCCCGAGGCTGCGTGGCGGCAGGCGTTGGGGTGGCGGTTCTGCAGGTGCGCGGCCATGATGCACTCCTGCGCCGACAGGAAATGCGAGTCGGCGCCGCGCGTGCAGCGCACGGTGCCGGCGGCGGCGTCTAGTGGCAGCAGGTCGGTGAAGCACCAGCCCACGCGGCGCAGGCCCAGGCGCGCAGCCAGGCGCTCCACTAGCGCCTCTCTGATGTCGGGCGCCAGCGCCACCGAGTCGCGCGTCGACGCCTGCAACGGCTCGTAGATGGCGGCGACGCGCGCGCGGATGCCCAGCGGCACGTCCGGGTGTCGCTCGTACTCGCCGTACAGGTAGCCCACGCGCTGGTGGCCCGTGACGCGCCAATACGCCAGGAAGCGCTCCACGAGCGCCGGGTGCTCCACCAGCACGTTGTCCACGTGCCGGTACGGCTGCCGGTTCAGCGTCACGGCTCCGGGCTGGCACGCCGAGCAGATGCCGCGCGGCCACGGCGGGTGCTCGCGACAACCTGCAACGCCACTTCTTACATCGTCGCTCCCTTTTGCTCCAAGAGGAAATGTTACCCGGCGACTACATAACGCAACATTTCCTTCTCACCATTTCCTACTCAATTGTCATTTTATTGTTGAATACTAGTCACTATAAAGTTCGCAGAGATTCTAGAAACAGTTTTGATACTACTCACCGTTTATAATAAATAATAATTAGAGACCAGATTATATATGTGTTTACATGTTGCATATAGGTATGTACATACACACATTCAAACACTGCCTAATACAATTAATACAGTTAACATGGAACAGCCCTTATCTGTTTATAAAAATAAAATAAAACACAGACTTTTTATGCACATAATAAATATCCACGCAGATGGCATGCATATTTCAAGCTTATTATGTTGCACATAACTTGATTTGTAAAAGTAATCGACAGAACATTTGGTTTAATCAGAAATAATAATAATAATAATTAATTGAACCTCAAAATCAATCACATGCAAATGAATGTTTTTCAAATGCTAATTTCAATGATAGTGATTTACTTTTATATTTAGGTGTTTCACTTTTATATGTAGGACAATATTATACACAATCTCTATTGACTTGCAAATGTTTTTGTTACTTTTGAACTGACCTGGTTTAATTTTACAGGAGAGCTCCTCCAGTGAGACAAACTTGCCCGATGTGATCTTTCTAAGGTATGCGTGAAAGGACATGTGTTTGATATTGTGCTCCTTCAGGTATCCCTCATCCCAGGGCTCCAGAGGAGAACAGTGAACGCAGCACCCTTTCGAATTGTGACGACACCTGCAACATCACAAATTCACTAGTCCAGCTCTCCCTACTGCGCAGGCACTAAAAGTTCTAACAAACTCACAGCTTTTCATCTCTCTGTCTTTGAATAGCACCAGACATATTGTACAATATTAAGTCCACTTCGTCCTCTTTTAGTGGGCCGGATTGCGCAGCGTTACCCTTTGATGATACGGAAGGTTCAGCCGAGGGGCCCGCTTCGGCCGTTTCTGGTTTAACCCTTTCGCTAACCTATTAATGTTAAAAATAATATCAACGTAAACAAGCCCCGTGTCTGTTAACTTCTCTAGTTCTAAATGAGGCCAATGGAGACTCACCTCACCGCTGGTAGACGGTTGTTCAAATAAAACGGTCCCATTGACGGGACTCAGATAGATCATGTCGCCGTGGTGCAAGCCGCACTCGCGGATCGTGCGCCGTTTGCTGGAGACGATCTCTTCGCGGCGCTGTCTGTCTTTGTGCAAGGCGAAGCCGAACGAGTTCAATTGTAAGCTCTCATAGACTCGCTCAAACAGCTGTGACGTCACGTCGGTGTCCAGCACTTCGATGCGCGACGTGCCCTCCGACGACTGCACGCGCAGCATCTGAACATAGCAACCGCGACATCCAAGTGACTACCTACCTCCTAAATATAAAATATTCAATACAAAAAGCAAAATGCCACACACTGTCGTTACGTTATCAGCGGGACAGGTTAAAATGTTACATATTTTAACGGAAAATATGCAATATCATCCAAATACAGTATAAAAATAATGCAAACAAATACAGTGGCCTGCTAAATACAATCATATGTTTGGGCTATGAATGTTATGGTTTGTTCAATTAAGTTGTCTCTTCTGGAAAGAAGCGAAAAGTGCAATAATTTTAAAAAACAATAATTTACCAATTTCTTCGATCCTGACATTTTATTTTACACAATCATTCAATCTTACAAATCAAATCAAAATATTCCTCTTGCTGCACTTGCTGCTTGTCTTATCATATCACACAGAATATAATTAATAATTATGCTTGTCTATGTGGATTTAACTGTCAAATCATGCTGTCAAAAAACAATAGACATTTAAATTCAATTTTAATATAGAAATAGAACCTAGAAACAGGTACATATGTAAACCAAATAAAATTATTACAAAAAACTGGTAAGAGGTCACTGTTTTGGATATAACAAACAATTATAAGGAAGGACCATACGTTAGTATCTACTATTTAGTTTGTGGAAGGACCCATACGGTTTCCGAATGATTGACAAAGTTGCTGGAAGGAGCAGTTTCTTTCGAGCACACGTATTATAAGAGCGTTGTCGTATTACCATCACATAAAATTTTAAATGGTTTAATAAATTTATAGCAATGAAAAATGCTTTAAATAGATAAATTTTAGACTCCCTATTTTTTAAACTGGTAACAATTTATTATAACTGACATTTTATATATTTATTATTATTATTATTGTCAGTAATTATTACTATTATTATCATGTCCTTGGCACAGATTGTTATGTTATATTCCAATTTCCATGTTGGTCTTTGGTATTGATTAAACGTCAAAGCTCTTGCTAAAGAGTATATATGTTCCTTGCGTCAAAGCAATGACTAAAGTTGAATTGTCACACGTCTAGACAATGTTGCCAACCCTACAGTTTTAACTGTAGATTTACAGTTTTTTAGACATCTTCTCAGTTTTCAGTTTAGGCCTTCAAATCTACAGTTTTTTAATAAGATTCTAACTCCATCCATTTTATTTGCTGTATAGTTCGTACTCTAAAATTGTTATGATAATGATAATGATCATAATTCATGATTATATTTTATTTCCAAGTTTATTAATCTGATTAAAAGTTTGTCGATCAACACGTGAGTTTTTGTTGAATAATTCCTTCCCTAATCCCTATATGCGTTCTATCTATTACTAGTTACACGGAGAAAAAAAAGTTTGAGTTTAGTTGAATCAACTAAATCTGTGATTCAATACGTTCAAACAAATATTTAGTTGGTAAAAATTCAATATTTTTTTGCCTGAATAATATTTTGGTTAACCGAAGCACATAAGCGTGTTATTAAAAAGCTGTAGGTTTACTGTTTTTTATGTTAATATTTACAGTTTTCTACAGTTTTTTTTTAAGTATTAAAAAGCTGTAGGTTTACTGTTTTTTATTTTTATATTTACAGTTTTCTACAGTTTTTTAAAGCATATATATACAGTTTTACTTTAGGGTAGGGTTGGCAACACTGCGTCTAGATGTCAAAAACAGATGACTATGAACTATGACTTTTTAAATTTGCGTTTTATTTGTTTGATCAAAATTATGTATTAAAAAATAATGTTTCGCAATTGTCTTATCCGATTTCAAAAAAATATATTATAAATAATGAGACGAGAAGTAATATATTTTGCGTAAGTATTTTATTAATTGAAAATAGTCGCTTGTTTGTTAAAACAATAGCTATATACAAAAAATTTCACAATATTTTAGTTGAATCTTATTTTAACAAATATTGAATCTCATTTTAACATGTAAAAGGAGCAAAGACGTATTGACGCATTTGTGCGCTCATGCTCATGTATAGTATAATAATAAGTGTCGCATCACATCGCTCGTCGTCATCGCGACTTCCCGACAAGTTAAGTTTTATAAATAGTACGGTATACCTTTATTTAACTCACGGCACGTTTATCTGTCTGTATGTCTGTATTGTATGTCGGCTGCGGCGTTATTTTATTTAGTCAGCGTTGACGACACGATGTGGGTGGATGTGGTCGTGGTGGTGGGGCTCTAATCGGCCGTGGGTTCGATTCCAGCCGAGTGCATACAATGCAATGCGTTTCAGCGTCTTGTGCCAACTGTGAAGTTATTGTATTATTTTATCAGTGACATCGATTCAGAATATACAAGACCAGTTATCCAAGGAAATTGAGCCATAGCAAATGGACAACCCCCATTTACTAATTGATTCACTTCATGTGTACATATTGGAATATTAAAGGGAGATATAAATCATGTGAGTTTTTATGATAATCAATAAGATAGATGATGTCGGATTATATGTAAAAGTTAACTAGTATTAACATGTATAGAATAACTATTAGCTGTATCTAAAACTGCCTAAGACATTGTCTAACTCACTTTGTCTAACTAACTCACATTTACATTAATATAAGAAAGCAACATAGAGAAAAGTCACATCTTTATAATTTTGCTTATGCTTTTAATTAATATATATATAAAATATAAGTCTATATACATACAAATCAATTGCCACAGTTATGATAGAGCATCACTCAAGAACAGCATGACAATTTATTTATGCTGTTTTTTTTTGTTGACAATATTTCTATAAAATCTTTTTTTTTGTAAATACCTTAGGAAAAGTTGTATATTTGAATAGTATTTTTATATGAATTTGATAGGGCTCAGGTCAGCAAGTAGGTAATAATATTTGTTTTGGTAATTGTGCTAGTCCCATTTAGTCCCTTTGGTTTTGTTGTTACCTTTCGCCGAGTGGGTTACCAGACAGTAAGAGGTTTGCCAGTGACAAAGGTTATAATGGGAACAAGTATGAGGAAATAATTATAATAATACAAAGTAATTCCTTGTTTTCAGATTTTGATTTAACGAGAAGTTAAAACACAATGTCTGAAGAAGAGGGTGTTCCGGTAGACTTATACATATATGACCTGAGCAATGGCTTGGCCAATATTATATCCTTTCCACTTTTAGGTGAGTATCTATTGTATTAGGCTATGGGGGTCGGAATTGGGAATCGAAATTGAAGCCCGAAAATGGTTTCCTGTGCAGGTCGTCACGTGGAAGGCGTCTGGCACACGGCTATAGTGGTGTACGATCAGGAGTACTTCTACGGCAGTCATGGAATATCCAACTGCTCTCCGGTCAGTGTCTAATATACTTCATATATTGTAGTTTCAAGCTATGCAACGTCTGCATTATTGGTACCTACAGTGGTGGCAGGACAGACTGTGTTTTGCAGTCATTCGGGCAGTCCCACTGTGGCGTTGCTCGTGTTATAAGTGACGGTAGCCACCTAGCATCGAGTGGGCCGTCAGCCCGTCTGCCAATTTTAACATATAAAAATGCATGAAATCATCATACAATTGCCACTCGTCAGCAATTTAGAATGTGTAACTAGTAATAGATGCAATGATACAGGTACAATGGAAAAAAATAATTTAAGAAATTTTCAAAAGATCACATGGGTAGCTTTGTTTGCTTTCGAGTGTATAAAGTTGGTGCATGCATATTTGCATAATGGTAATATTAGAAGGATATGAATAAATAGTGGCGCGTTCGCGTTATTTTTATAGAGGATCCATTCGCCTCTCTGTTTACATTCCGCCTCCGACAGTTTTCACGGCTCGTAAACATGTTTCTATTTCGGTGAGAGATCTCTCGCCCATACGAGATGCCAAACTGGAGCTTTATGGAATTCTGACTTCCTTCCAATTTAATTGCGTGTCGCGTTTTTGTTCTTTATTGCAACAAACTACTAGTAGTTCTTTACACGACACATAACTATTTTTAAGTGTATAGCGACCTCCATACGCAAATGCACAAAGTAAGATTGCAACGTTAGTTATGTACGGAAGATGTAACCAACAAAACAATTGATACAAACGTAAAGTACTTCTTCTTCTTCTCTTTTAATGTCTTGGCTCCATCAGATCTTCTCCGATGATTTTGCCAGCGTCATTAGTAAAAATAGCAATTTGTTATAGCCTTTTTTAAAATAAAAAAGGCAAAATTGAAATTAAAATCAAAAGTAGCAGATCCCGAGACTAGTTAGTCAAGTCTATAATTTTTCTTAGTTTTCCAAAACGGGAAACGTAAAGTAAAGGTGTTGATTTGTTTGTTGAAGGTAATCAGTGAATGGATTTCAAAATGACATACACTATTAACAATCTATATTTGTATGACATAGAGTATTTAGAAAAGGGCAAGTTCCAAACAGGAGTTTGGTCTCTTTGTAAGTGTGCAATTGTGCACTGAGACTGACCAAAGTATTGATCATAAATAGCTACTACAAATGGAATATAATTATTATAGATACAATGGGAGACCTATATACCTAAATCTGATAAGACAACACTCTAGGGAAATGTATTAGGTCATCACTTGTAATTCTGTCGTTGTTTAATCACTGGCTATACACGTCACACGTCACAACGAACATTCTATACTAGATGATACGTGTAATACTTTTTTATACTAAATCTTGTCGAACGACGCAACGCGATTTTGTACTTTGTAATCTTGTCTGTAAGGTTGGATTTTCTTGAAATGAAATCACTACTTGCTGAATAAGTAATACTCACATCTTACTAAAATAATTATAAAGGGAATTTGTTTGTTTGTTACGCTTTCACATCTTAACTACGCAACCGATCAGTCGTAAGTGTGTCATAAATGTGTTTAGGGCGGCACGATACTGGGCGCGCCGCACAGCGTGCAGCGGCTGGGGCGCACGTGCGTGCCGTTCCAGGTGTTCGTGGAGTACGTGCACGGGCTGAGCGGCGGCGACTACGCGGGCGCGCTGTACCACGTGCTGGAGCACAACTGCAACCACTTCAGCGACGAGGTGGCGCAGTTTCTGTGCGGCGCGCGCGTGCCCAAGCACATCGTGGCGCAGCCCGAGCGCGCGCTGTCGCCCGAGCAGCGCGAGCAGCTGCAGGCGCTGCTGGCCGGCCTCGCGCCCCGAGGCGGCGGCCTGTTCGGCGGCGGGCGGCGCGAGGCCAGCCCGGACTTCGTCACGCTCAACTCGCAGATCGAGGAGGCGCGCGCGCAGGCGCACGAGCTGGGCCAGCGCCGCACCTCGCTCGCCGAGAAGGTGGCGCGCAAGGAGCGCAAGAAGCGGAAGAAGGAGCAGCGCGAGCGGCGCCGCCTCGGCCTGCCCCTCGAACTTATCGACGACGATCGCCCCGAAGACGGTAACTATAATACGTCGTTCATTTTCAACTATTCTAGCACCGGCTCGGAGAGCTTCGAGTGTCGGCGTATCGCGGAAGCGGATTCTTTGGATAGCGTCTTAAATTCTTCATAATTAATGTACCATCTCTTCTTGACACAAACATTATGTAGTCAGCAAAGAAACGATGTACTTCTTTATGCATAATGTTTTGAATATAACAAGCACATCATTATACGCAGGCACTAAGGAGAACCATCCGCTCCCGTATATGCGATACGCCGGTAAGCACAGATTAAAAAGAGAAAAGATTTCATTTTTTTTTTTGTATGTTTGTTAGTAGTAATGGATAACCTCGAAAACTAGTCTCAAAAATTCTTTCACCTATATAGAAAGCGAGTAGTCTTACTTTTTGCCTTTACTTTTTAGCCTTTCTCATGAACTTTTAGTTGTAAAGCAAAAAAGCAAAAAAATAATTTGTAAAGCAAATAATTGTTTCAACAGTTTCGTTCAAAAATATTTCAACAGAGATATTTGTTTTTGTGTACCTAAGACGTTAAGGTTTAAAATGCACGCGTGATGTTGCTGCTGCTGCGTTATGACCCTAAACGCGTCGTAATAAGAGTCACACAATGGGCGAAAAATACATAAAATGATTCATCAGAACGGTCCGACGAATGCGATTTATTTTATGTAGGTGAAAATTATTTTTATTTTTATTATCCTAATAAATACGTCTCTGTAAATAACAATAGTATGATTTGTACGATGTGTGTTAATAAACACACGAGAGTACCTAACCTACCGTTCGCGATCCGCGTCTATTCCTGGGTCGCCGCAGTTGAACGCTCCGCAAGTGGGTCAACTCCGCGGGCGACTCCTCCGGAAGAGGAGATGGCGACGGGAGCACTCTCTCGCTCGGTGCAGGTGCCTCCACCTCGAGTTCAGGGACAAAGTGGAATCGAACGCAGGAGCAGGATAAATATAAACGGTTTTGGCCGTCGGCCAAGCGGCCGCCGCGCCGCCCCGGACGCCCCAGTCCCGTCGCAGCCGCCGATCACTGCGCACGTAGTAGCGTCGAGGCCGGAAATAGATTGAGACAGTTGGACTGCGCAGATATGGCGGAGGCGGTGGCGGTGGAGGAGGCGTCGCGCGCCGGGCCGAGCGCGGCGCTCGAGCTGGAGGAGGAGGAGCGGCGGCAGGAGGAGGCGCGCAAGCGCAGCCGCCACCCGCCCATCGTGTACAAGGACATCGACGCGGCCGACGAGTACGCGGCGCTGGAGGCGGCGTTGGGCGGCGTGGCGCTGAGCGAGGAGGAGCGGCGCAGCCTGGAGGAGCTGCAGCAGTACCTGGTGCAGGGCGAGGGCAGCTGGGTGCTGGGCGACGACTTCCTGGGGCTGGTGGGGCGCATCGTGGCGGACGCGACGGTGCCGGGCGCGGCGCGCGAGGCGGCGCTGCGCTGCCTGGCGGCGGCGGCGCTGCGCGAGGACGTGTCGCTGGTGCTGCACCAGGCGCGACGCGACCACCGGCTGCTGGAGTACGCGCACCGCGTGGACGCGGCGCCGACGGAGGAACAGCGCGCGCTGGCGCTCTTCTTCTGCAACCTGTTCGAGCACGTGTCGTCGTCGGAGTGGCTGGTGTACATCAGCGAGTGGGAGCACGAGGGCCGCGCGCTGTCCAACATCCGCGTGACCACGAAGGTGGCCGTGCACGCGCTGCTGGCCGAGGACGAGCGGCTGCGCGACCTGGGCACCGCGCTCGTGCACAATCTGGCCACCAAGGAGGTAAAGACTGTGGTCTGTATCGCTCTCTTCCCCCCTCTCTCTCTCTCTCATATTGCATTTTGCACTTCATATACGTTTATTTATTTATGTAGTTCACAAACAAATTTTTATCTAAGATGCGTCCTTCACCCGTCTGTTTAATGGACGGAAAGTATTTTATATCAAACTTAATATAATATACATATAATAAAATCGTTAATTGTCTGTGCGTTTGTGCACGGTAATCTCAGAAGCAGCTCGACCTATTTAAATACTGTTTTCAGTGATGTGTTACAGCAAGTTTCAGGTATCATTTAGTGTTTGTTTTATTCCTATCGGTTTACAAACAAAAAAGATATCGCGAATGATTAATAAAATTTAAAATTGCACTTATCAGTAGTGTAAAGCAATAATATTTCTATAACGCAATATGAGATGTGATAAGCGATATCAATTAACATCCTATTCATGAAAGTCGTCATAGAAACGGAAAATACATCTAAATCTTTTATCACTTGCGTCTGCAAAAGGTATTTTATGCATAATTCGTGCGATAAGGAAGAAAATAAAAAATAAGTACTTGTAGTACTTTAAAAATAGTTTCTTCAAAAACGATTCACAGAATCTTAGAAAGAAGATTTAGTTCAAAAAAAAATCACATCTAGTGTGTAAACGGGTCATCCTGAGTTTAGACATTTGCATTCAACAAAATAATTATTTAAAGTGCCAAATTGCTGTTTTCGTTCGTTTTGTATGAGGACGAATCAAATATGAACCGGACTTGTTTTAGAACATTTTAGAACATAGTTGAGTTGTATGTTTATAGCATTGAATTATGTTTATAACATATAACTCAATTATATGCCTTATGTTTATAGATTTGTGAATAAATAAAGATTTAATTCTACCGTAAATGAAATTTTGAATACGACACATTTTTCCCACCGAATCGGAAGGTTTTTAATCCCGTCATTAAAAAATGATGCACGTATAATGAAACACAATGTGCCTCAACAAATATTCCACCTCCTTTTGATATCGTGCCAAAAAATTTTCACACAACACGGTTTGCTTTCTGATCTTCTGACCCACCTTTCACCTTGCCGACACTTTTCGGTAACCCAAATCATCTGAAATTTCCCTAATTTCCCATATTGTAAGATGTCACCGTGCACGGGTCTCATTTTCGCACTCACGTGAACTGTGCAGTTAGTCGATGCAAAATTTCAATAATAATAATTCAATTTCAATAATAGCTGCTGACAGCTAATCTGCTCTCGGGAGCCGAACTGATTTACTCCCGTCCACTTTACATCCCCACCCAACAGTCTACTTATATCAAAAGAAAAGTCCGGTTAATATTTGATTCGCCTTAGTATAATGTTATTGAATATAGACCTGATTAAGTTGAGTTTCAATTCTTTGAATGGTTTATTATAATTTGTTCGATTAATGTGAGACCACGTGTAGACGATAAACGAGAGAATGTTATTGTATATTATCATTCATTATGACTAACTAATCAATATATCGAAAAGGCCACTCGCACCCGCATCCGCATCTCATTACACGGAGCGACTGCATAACTTAACGGAAATTATAATTTAATCTCGCTGAATCTCGCAGGAAGATTGCCAGTTTACATATTGATATTTGAGGAGCGAGCTGTCGCAAGGTCGCGATTGTTTACAGTGGACTTACGTTTGTCTGAAATGAAACAAAGCTGTCAAGGTTTGATGCAGAGCGGCGCTTGTTGCAGCGACTGGGAGTGGGGCGAGCGCTGCGCGGGGCGCTGCCGAAGAGGGCCAAGATGAAGGTACCGCGCGGCGCCTCGCCCCCCCCCCCCCCCCCCCCGGCGCCCTTTGGCGGTCCTGAACGGAGTCCTCTCGGCAGGTGTTCGACGACGTGTGCGTGGAACTGGCGATGGCGCTGCTGCAGCTGCTGTCGCAGGCGCCGGCGGAGGAGCACCTGTTCCGCGCGTGCGTGGCGCTGGCGCGACTCGCGGCGCACTCGCAGGACGTGCCGCAGCTGGTGGCGCTGGTGGGGCCGTCGCCGGCGGCGCTCAAGGGCGCCAGCGACCGCGTCGACCAGCAGATCGACCTCATCCTGCAGCGCGCTCACTAGCCTATGCCTATAGTTATGTTATCGTTAATAAAATGGTTCACGGGAGAAGCTAAGGACGGCGTTTCATTGCTCCTCGAGTAAATAATAATATTATGATCGATACGGAGATAAGGCGCTCGCGCGCTGCCAACGCTGCGCATTCGCGCCGACGCGTCGACGAGAGTCGGTCGAGTGAGTGTGATGGAGTGGAGTCGCTGGGTGCCGCTGCTGCGCTGGGGGAGAGGCTACGGACGCGCGGACGCGGTGGCGGACGCGGTGGCGGGAGCGACGCTGGGGCTGACGCTGGTGCCGCAGAGCCTGGCGTACGCGTCGCTGGCCGACCGGCCGATGCACTTCGGCCTCTACTCCGCCTTCGTCGGTCGGTCTGCTCTCACTTATACATATTTGCCTTAAAGTATAATTTCTATAAGAGGCCGTCGCCCAAGAACACGACGGAATTCATATCTTTGAGTTTGTTTCCATAGCAGGAGGCAATTCAGAAAAGTGAGTGTTGCTATATCTATCATCTACATCCAAAATTTAATTAAAGAAATATTTGTTATCAATCGCATAAAACCAGATTCGTAAATAACTATAACATAAAAAATACCGAGGTCAAAACTTGATAATGACAACTAGACAATGGGCGCTTCTTCCTTCACTAAAAACAAACTATCAAATAAAGGTTCATTAGAGCAATGTCACTTTGTGCAACGCTTTTTCTCTTAAAGATAGATAGATAAGGTCTTGTTTCACACTTCTTTGTGCAACACTTATCGTGATTCATTAGTTTTTAAAGGCGACTATTTTACTGGCTGTGAAACTGTTTATTTCCACGTACGAGTATGTTTACTTACACTTTGCACCTGTTCAGTATAGGCAAGAGGTCAAACATTTTATCTGTTAAGATTATTTTACCGTGAACTTTGAGTAATCGACAATAAACGTATCAGAGAGTTGATATTCAAAATGGTAAACATTTTGTTTGGTTTGGCATGGCTCATCATTTCCGACGTGTCTTGAAGTTATTCAATATCTTGACAGTATTGAAATATATAATTTCTTAAATGGTTTTAAAAGAACCGTTGAACTACAAGAACTACAGTCACGAAAGAAATGTATTTTTAGAATAACATAGGTAACCTTTTTTAGTGAAAGGTTTTTTTAAAATATTTGTCTGCTTGTGCGCTTCTGCACACTAATCTCGGAAACGGCTTAACTGATTTGAATGCGGTTTTCGCTGATGTATTGGTTACCTGGATACTTTTTATCGTAGAAAATTGTTTGGTTTCGATGTTGCGAGCGTCAGCTACTATATTCGAATTCGTTGGATTAGTTTATTATGTTTTATTACGATACCCGGACGAAGTCGCGTGCAACAGCTAGTTTATAGTGGATTTTACCCGAATTGACAGCATAAAAGTTTCCTTGGTAAATCTTTTTGCTTCTATCTACGATGGTAAAGTACATATACTGTCCAACTTTGAGTTTAACGATTACGTAATAAATACAAACAAATTTTTTGTTTAATATGTGTACATACAGAAGATAAGAAAATGAAATGTTATAAATTTTAAAATTTTCCTGATAAATGAACACTTCTCGTAAACAGTAGGTGTTGTAACAGTAGGTCGCCTGACAGCAGGTGTTGTAAATGCGAATGTTTGTGATGATGAATGTCTATGACATCGATGATCTATGAATATAAATAATAAAATTGTTTGTTATTCTTTCACGCAAAAGGGTCAACGAATCTAGATGGAATTCGGCACACAGATAATTAAGTTAACAAGGTCACTTTATCCTTTTAAGAATCGTCTAAAAATAAACGGAGCGTACCTATAATATTATAGAAGTAAATATCTACACTTCTATACTAATATTATAGAGAAATGATTTGTAAGTATGTTTGTAATGAATAAACTCAAAAACTAGCTAGAACGATATTAAAAATTCTTTCACTTATAGAAAGCTACATTAGATATCACCGAGTAACAATAGGCTATATTTTATAAAGTTACGCGGACGAAGTCGTGTGCAACAGCTAGTAAGTTATATTAAAAAAATGGTAGGTATATTTTTTCAGTATTATCTATTAATTGTTATTCATTTACATGTGATTCAATTACATTAGTAAACAATGAATAGGCAAATTAATTTAATCTTAGGTCTGTAAGTAAACATTGCACAGACGCGCATCGTCTGATTCATCGAAGATGAACGAACGTTATCGCGAGTAGGAGTAGGAGCTAGGACGATAGGTCGAGTGGGCGGCGGCCGTTAACGCACGCGTCCGTCCCCAGGGACGATGCTGTACGTGGCGCTGGGCACGGTGAAGGAGGTGTCCATCGGGCCCACCAGCCTCATGGCGCTGCTGACGCTGCAGGCGTGTCGCGACCTGCCCACCGAGTACGTAGTGCTGCTGACCTTCCTGTCCGGATGCATCGTGCTGGCCATGGGCGTGCTGCGGCTGGGCTCTCTGGTGGATCTGATCTCGCCGTCGGTCACGTCGGGCTTCACGTCGGCCACGGCGGTGATCATCGTGGCGTCGCAGCTGAAGGGGTTACTGGGGCTGTCGTTCGCGGCGGAGTCGGTGGCGGACAACATGACCGCGATCGCTGCGAACTGGCGCCGCGTGCGCCTCAACGACTGCCTGCTGAGCGCCGGCTGCTGCGCGACGCTGCTCTCGCTGCGGAAACTTAAGGACCTGCCCGTGAGCGCTAAGCGCGTGCGCCTGCGGCGGGCGCTGTGGCTAGTGTCGATCGGGCGCAACGCGCTGGTTGTGCTGGCGTCGGCGACGCTGGCTTACGCCGTGCACCGCGAGGGCGCTCCGTCCTTCGCGCTGTCGGGCCGAGTGGAGTCCGGGCTGCCGTCGGTGGCGCTGCCGGCGTTCCGCGCTGCGCCGGCGCCGGGCGCGGCGGAGGAGGGCCTGTTGCAGATGGCGCGTCGACTGGGCCCGGCGCTGGCGCTGGTGCCGCTGGTGATGGTGCTGTCCAACATCTCGATCGCGAAGGCGTTCTGCGGCGGCGGGCGCGTGGAGGCCTCCCGCGAGATGGTGACGCTGGGGCTGGTGAACGTGGCGGGGTCGCTGGTGCAGGCGCTGCCTTCGTGCGGCGCCTTCACGCGCTCGGCCGTCTCCCACGCCAGCGGGGTCCGCACTCCGGCCGCCGGCCTCTACTCCGGTGCTTTGGCGGAACACCCGCTTCCATACTTTACTAATACTAATATTATAAATGTCAAAATAACTGTCTGTCTGTTACCTTTCACGCCTTAACTAAACCGATCATCATGAAATTTTGCATGATACACGTTCTTTACTTTTCTTCTTTTCAATTTCTGGTACCTAAATGTTTTCAATTCAATGCTAACACTTAACACAACTACTGATTTTTTATTATACCTATTTCAAAACACAGTATTCAGAAAACCACATTTTGGGTCTTGTGGGGCATGGCAGGTAGGTTGCTGACGGTAGTACAGCACGATAAGTGTGAACGTGGATCTTTTCAGGCGTAATAACGTTGCTGGCGCTAGGGTTCATGACGCCGTGCTTCTACTACATCCCGAAGGCGAGCCTGTCCTCGGTGCTCATCTGCGCCGTAGTGTTCATGGTGGACGTGTCGGGGCTGAGGGAGGCGTGGAGGCGGGACCGCGCGGAGGCCGCCGTGCTGGCCGTCACCTTCGCGGTGAGCCTGTGGCGAGGGGTGGAGACCGGGCTGGCCGCGGGGACGGCCGCCAGCGTCGCGCTGCTGCTGCGCCGCCTGATGCGCGCGCGCATCGACCTGCACGCGCTGCCCGCGCCGCCTGCGGCTGTGTTGCTGGCGCGACCCGCGATCGCGCTGCTGTACCTGAACGCCGAACGTTTCGCGAGTCGCGTGCGACGCGCCGCGGCCGCCGAGGCGCCGGCTTCGGTGTTGGTGGACTGCCGGGATCTGGCGCTGATCGACTGCTACGCCGGACGAGTGCTCGAGCGCCTCTCCGGGGAGTTGGCGACCGCCGACGCGAAGCTGGTTCTGTTCAATGCGTCCGGGGAAGCGCTCGCGAATGCGCAGCGTCTCGAGCGCCTCGAGCGAAGAGCGCTGGGCGCTTCCACTCCGCTCGAAGCGCTCGACGCGCTCACGTCGACAGCAGCGCCGCCTGCGTCCGCCGACACCGTCTCGCTCATGGACAATGGCGCGACCCAAATTATTGTAAATAAATAGAAACAAAAAGAGATTATAAATATTTAGGTATAATAGAACATTAAAACTTGCTGTATGTATTTTTCTTTTTCGTCCTGGTTTGTTGAACCCGTTGGTCGAACGATATATTTTCAAATAAACGACTTATGAATAGTGGACTGCGAGCCAGCAACAGACTTTCATGACCAATCAGTTCTCGGTCGTTAACTCGTCAAATGCTTGAGAGAGTTGTATCATGAAGCCCTGTGAACGTCAGCTGCCGCTCCGTGGGTGGGTTCAGCAGCGGTACTCTCCTATTAAATGTGATGATGAAAAATCACCAGAAAATATTTACTGGATGTTCATTCGTCAGTACTGTACTACTGTAGTTTCGCGTGTATTCGCACTAAATGATACTAAAACCACCTGCACCGTACCGTGGTGATGGAGCCGCAAGTAGCCTTTATACGACTACAATTAACAACAGCTTACGATACTGTTCAAACCATGTAAGAAGCCATCTAGTCACACTTTGGCGCCATCTACTAAACTTTAATAACATTAAACTAGAATGAAATTTAATTTAAACATTCGATTTTATTGACTATAATACCGTCCTACAGGCATTATCTCGGTAAATCTAAATTAAATCGTTAATTAACTTGCAGTTATACTTAGTAAAATGTTAAAAAGCAAACTTAATCCTTACGCAAACGTTTCAATAGGGAGAAAATAATTTGTATACGGGATCATTAAAATTAGCGCCCAAAAAGTAACGCGGTCGTCAACCTCGTGACGACGCGTGTGACCAATGTTATTAATATTTAAGATAATCTGTCATCATCAAAGAAAAGATGAGGTCAATATATTTATAATACCGGATCTTAGACCATTTTAAGACCCTTTTTAAATAAAGATCATGACAATACTAGTTAGTAGTGCAGAATGGAAATAAATAAAATTCCCCACGACCGACACTGCGTAGTGTGATCTGGTGGTAAAGTGGGTACTGTGCATTGCATGCCTATTTTAATTACGAATAATATTTTTATTAAGTTACCCACAGTGCCCACAGGTATCCCACCGGACCACATTACTTACGCACCCTGGAAGGTATTGTAACAATCTTACAATACCTACAAACTTTTTTGTTATCTTACAATTCATAAACCTGTTCAGTTTTTCTTAATATCTCTTAATGCATTTATTAAAAAAATGCCATTGCTACACACCTAATATTAAATTCCCGTACCCACCGTTATAACAGCTCAAATCAAATGGTTTCCGTTACGTAAATTATCTATGTTTATTCATAACCAAGTAGGTAGGTAGATATAATAATCGTTCATCATTCGAAGAATATACTACTCTAGCGTTCATCATTCATTTCCTTCGGGGTGGCCACTTAACAAAATAATGGTAGAAATTAACATTCTTTATTTTGACGACTGGGTCAAGTCCAAGATTAATCAGTCTTTGCTAGGCGCTTGTTTCATTAAGTTGTACATTATTTGGACCCGCTCGTTAATCATTTTAATTAATCTTAAAATTATTTAAATACGTATTTTGATAAGCCCGTTGTATGAGTGCTAAGCGTACTTGCCTAACGACTCAATGGCCCCGGGTTCGATTCCTGGCGGAGTCAACTTTGGAAATAAACTTTTCAAAGTTGGCTCTGGTCTGGATTTGGAAAGTAGTGGCAGGGCACACTGCGTTTTCGCAGTCATTTTGGGCAGCCTGTCTGGTGGCAGTAACCACCCCTTACAGAATACCATCGTGAAATAACAGCATATGAACTGTTGTGTTTCGGTGAGTGAGTAAGGGATGCCAGAGCCCATTAGGTGCCCCATTCCTTCCTTATCCCTTATCCTCAACCCTTCTATGGTAGGCAGTGCACTTGCAGCACCTATGGCATTGCTTGTGTTATAGGCGATGGTAGCCATCTACCATTAAGAGGACCGTCAGCCTGTCGACCTTAAAAAAAAAAATCCAAATTCACAAGACATTTGAATACCTGCTAAAATATAATGTTAAAGTGTAAGTGATCACACTCATTGTTTCATTCACAATCATAAAAAAGAGGTACTTAAGTATGTTTTTTATTCTTTCGTTATTTTATCAATTTAGTTTCATAAACGTAATAACAAAGGTGAAAATGAGTACATATCTCTTTCATTCTGTCGGTATACGGTTCAGAAATATAATTTAAAACAAAAAGTGTTTGAAGAAACTGGCAACACTTCCAGCCGTAAACAAGCGTTTCGGGGCCGGGCACGAGCCGGGTATTTCAATAATCAATCGTTTTATCGTTCGTTCCTTTATTCGAATTCACTCACTCATTCAGCACTCAGCACTGTGCATCGACCGCGAGCGGCCGGCAGTGTTGGTTGGCCGTTCTTATATTTCCAAACAAAGAACTTGTCTGTTAAAAACATGTAAATCCTGACACAAAACTTGTTAATAATAAGTTTTAGTATTTTAAGTATATTAGAATCACACAAACCCGTGCGTCCAATCTAGTGTACAATTCAGGAATATCGACCTCATTTGCGAGTGTTTATGTTTAGTGAAGTGCTCTTACAATAATACCTTTTGATGTTTGTTTTGCAAACAGAAAGAGTTTAGGTATAAATAGTGCGAGAGGAGATATTCCGTTCGATGAATATTGGAGTTGCGATTTGTTAAAATGTCGGCGTCGGGAGGCAGTGTCGCGATGCGGTGGTGTCTGTTGTGCATAGCGGTGGGCGGGTGCCTCGCAGCCGACTCGTTCCTGGACGACATCAGCCGGAACCTGCACTCGAAGATGTCCGATGTGGTGGACAGTGCCAACGTCACCTACTCGACGCCCGTCATAAACGTCACTTACAAGGCGCACGTCGAGTTCGATATGCGGGCCATGGGCCCGCTCTACAATGCCACCGAGGTGGTCATCGACACCATAGCCAACAAACAGGCGTATCCAGAAGGTAATTTTCCACCACTTGTCAATAGATCAATCTTTGACGCCTGTACCAGAGCAACAGTTCTATATTTAAATCTTATCTGTCAAGTCAATATGAATTCTTTGTATGAAACACCATATTCACCGTATTCACGGTATCCACGGTATACTTACGGTGTTTATGGAGTGTGTGAATGCAGAAATGTCACATTATCATACAATATGGGCGTGCAAGCCTCACAACAATGGTAGCATTTATGGAACAATGCACATTTCACATTATGTGAATTGCTCATTGCTTTGCTGCATTGCACTTGGGCGTTGATGGGGAAGTTAAATACCAGAAACCACACTTCCAGTCACTTGCCACATAAGAATGCAGACTGACAAGGTTTCTTCAAATTGCCATCAAATCCAAGAAACTCCATTAGTTAATCAGCTGTTTCTCTATAATTTTTGACAAAGACTGACCGACTAGTAAGCCTTGTTGTTTGTTATGTCACTATAATAATAATAAACGCTTTATCTCGACTATGTTCGATCATTATGTTTATGTCTGATCATTATCATTATTATTTTAAGTTGACTTACTGCTGTTTTCATTAGTCAGTAACTGAAACATACAACAACAGTTCAGGTACCCACAGTGAAGCCCAAACCTCATAGTTCCTCATAGTTGCATAGAAGCAGTCTACTCTGAACTCAGCGAACGTCCCCCACGCACAACAGAACCTTGGCAGCCCCAACAGCACCCTCATGTTTTTAAACTGTCCTTGGCTGCACCGTCTCCAAAATTAACTAATTTATAATTTGTAAATAACCCTAGTTAATGTATGAGTAATTTTCTTGATTCTCACAAGTTTGTACATGTAGGTATAGTCTTGAAGGCGGTTTTTGCTTTTATAAAAAAAAAAGTTATTTTAAATTGCACATGGATCTTATCAAATTTTTATTGAGCTTTTGTCAAATTCTGTACTGCTCTGTTCTGTGTATTTTAGTTTAAACTGACTGTTGTATCACTGTATCCCCCGTTTCCCCTTTTATGACAGGGAGAATGTAACACAATACCAGTAAAATACTATCAAGTCACTTCAGACCACACCTTTCCACTCAACCATTATTTAATTGAAACATAGTTTATTTGCATCCAAAAAATAAACTTACACATGCACGCAAAAAGCAATTTGTTGACATAACATTGTATGGAATAAGAATTGTTTCATCTTTTTCTGTTTATAAAGTAACAAATACCTTCCCCGCTCATTTGTTTTACTTGCAGTGTTTGTCTTTGGTTCAACTAGTAGTTAATGCTCTTTGCAGCTTCATCTGATTGAAAATAATTTTATGACAAAATCTAGGCTTTTTAGTCTAATACATTCCCCTCATAAACTGTGACACCCTATGACGCCAGCTAGTTACCACCCTTTTGCAGAAAATGATGAGCAAGATGTATCGTATCTTATCAAGGTATGCAGGAAACCTATGAGCATAAGAAAAAATAACTTTTACAAAATTGAAAAACTATAATACAGTTTTGATATGGCTCTTTCACATTATTATAACTCTTCCCGTATTTTTTATCCTCTTTAATGAGGATCAATCTGGATTGACTGGTTGTATTAATATTCAAATCATTTATTTACAAGTAACAATGGGTCAATGTGAACTAATATTTTTAGGATATTTAAAAAACCTGGAGAAAAACAAAGACTTGACTTGCTAGTCTTTGATAGTTAGTAGTAGAGTAGTGTCGTATGGTGTACCTATTTAAAGAAAGAAAAATGTTCAGTAATTTATCTGATGTACTTTTCTGAATTTCTTTATATATATATTATTTGAGTGTAGTGGCATTGCTGGAATATTGTTCTGTTTTTACTTTAACTACTTTTTGTCCCATAAGCTGCTAGAGTTCGGATGAGAACAATGATTAATGATTAATAAATATGTGTTCCATTTGCAGTGTCTTAGTGATCTGCATGTGGTGTTAAATTAGCGCGCATCTGTCGTCGCACTGTGTGCGTCGGAGTGTGGTGCCACATTTGGCGAACGTTGTAGGTACTTGTAGCTCGTGATTACACAAAGAAATAAGCTCAAACTGATCAGTTTTTATTGAGTAGTATTGAGTTAGAGTGGACACCTAGCAGAGGCAAAGTGCACATTGCGTGGTCGAGTGTACTTGGTCGTTGACCCCGTCGCCCCAGCTGCACAGCGCTGATGACGTGACGCAATGCCACTGCGACGCACAGACACTGTTCTTTAGGTAGGACGAGATAAACATGAGCGTCAATCGACGCCAGTTAACTAACTGTAACATTTAATAGCCAGCTCTGTCTGTCTAGCTGTTTGTGTCACTATATACCTATTACCTACCTAAATAGTGTACGAGTATGATTCTACATTTACAGAAAGCATTCGAAAATATATTATCAAACGAGAACAAGGTTTAATTTGCTATAGTTAACTACTATTGATGCCACGAAATGATTGTTTTTTTGTGAGTTTAAATTATTATACTAATTTCTAACGGGTTACTAGCTGTGCCCGCGACTTCGGATGTACCTAGTTCGTTGTTTAAAAATCTCACAGTAACCTAACATTTTTCCAGGATAAACATATTATATAGGGGTAGGTATGTGTGTCCAGGTAATTGAACTATCTGTGTGCCAAAATGCAGTCGTTTTTGCGTGATTGAGTAACAAAAATCTAAATATGCAAACTTTCGCAATTATTTATTAGGATGAACGCTCATTAAAAATAAAGTGAAGATACAGATATTTAAGTTTTAGATGAAAACCTCTATATATAGATGCTCCTGGTTATATTTTTAGAATTCACTATATACATTTCACCTTTTCTACGATATTAGAAATTCTTAAAAAGTGTTTTCAAACCAATATCCAATTTTTTTAATAATTGTTTTGCAGGTAGAAAAAGTATAACACGAGTTTCAACCTTAATGTGTTCGAAATGTTATTGTTTTTCTAGCTAGAGCATCTGTGTAATTGTTTAACGGAAATGGAGTACCTAGGTACTTGTGCTCAGTCGTCTTTATCACACTGCAGCTGTGTTTTGTCTTGTCTGTCTGTTTATGGCGCGCGCGGCGGGGAGAGTGAGGGAGAGGGTTGCGGGCGGCGGGGCGGACGTGTTCCATTTTTTATTGTTGCGACTTGCGCGTTCATTGTAATGACTGGATCACTATGGATCATCGGGTCTCAAGTGTTCGTCATCAAGTAATACATAATAAAAACAGGATAAACTGACATATTATACATGTGGTTATATATGTGGTTTCCCTTTACGAGTTTACCTTATGTATAACTAGCGTAATGACCCAATTTTTTTTTCTGCAAATCCATTTATAATATGAAAAATGTGAAAGTAACTGTCTGTTACCTTTTCACGTCTTAACTACCCAACTCAACCGATCACATGTATATAATACACGTTGTCAGGGATACAAGAAAGGGATTATTCTCATTAAGAAGAGATTCGCAAAAAGACAAACACACAATTTGTTTTTTCATTGTTGAATTTATTAATGTACTTTTTACTTCCAATATTTATAATTAATCATTGATAATCCCAACTGAATTCCTAGTAAAAAAAATACATTAAAAAAAAAATCAATTTCTAATAAAAAAAAAAGTAAAAAAACTAAATTTGTACCAGTGTTTGTAAATCGCCTAAATACCAACAAGAGATCAAGCGTTATTATATTACTAGCTGGTGCCCACGACTTCGTCCGCGTTGAAAAATATTAGGTAGCCTATCCTGTGTCCCGTACGTCCAAATGTTTATCTACCAAGTTTCGTGAAAATCAGTTAATTCGTTTCAGAGTTATGGAGGAACATACATACATACAATACCTACACTTACAGATTTATTATTAGTATTGATTACATATTTCCTTTTTTTTTCTCAAATCGGACAAAGTCGCGGCAGCAGCTAGTTATATATAAACCTTCAATTAGTGAAAAACCGCATTAAAATCCGTTGCGTAGTTTAAAAGATCTAAGAGAACATACAGAGAGACACCTTATTTTATATGTATTATGTAATGTAATAAATAAGACTATGTACGAGTATTTTTATATAATAGTTTTGTTCCCTTTGTATTTTATTTTTTATATTCTGTACTGAGTAGCGGTCAAATGTTATCGGAGCGTCGATAACTGATGGGTGGTCGTCTGTCCGTATGTGGTCGCCAATTTTATTATACATGTTCTTTTGATTCTGATTAGTCTGCAAAATGAGCCTGCTTCGTGGACAGTCATTAATAGTTGACCGGCGACAGTTTTATTGAGTTGAAACTGTACATACATTATATACCTACTTTTTGTTATGGTTATCGCTCGCCTTCCCAGAATGCGACTCGCAAGTGTATTCTGTTTCTTGTCAACTGATACGAAAACTTAAATAATAATACAACGGGTGAAAGAAAGACTAATAAATATTATGTTTCTCGTCAAAGTAATCTTATCTACGAATGTGTTAAACTATTGTTTGAAAAATATTATTGTACAAATATTACGCATAACAATGTTTAAACTTTTTTTTTTCATAGAATAATGATTCAGGATAAAAAAGTCACGATATAAGTGCGATACGCATATATGCACCTTCGCAGTCTCATCTCACTCCGAGTGGTGATTGGGTGATGACGATTGTGAAATCGGCGCTGAGTCACACTGAGTCCGACCGATCGAGCCTTCAATGGCGACGCAACATAGTCGAGTGCAGCCTTAGCGAAACGTTGAGTCCACTTTCTAATCCAGGCCAGTAGGCGGCATAGACTCTGTGCCAAGGTTAAACGGACTTTTTAAATCTAGTTTATCTCCCGCGACCGTTTCAAATGCCTACATTACCCGTTCGTTGGGAGATATTTTAAAATAATAATTTTTGTTTATTCTCATTATGTTAGTAACAACTTATAATGTACTAGCTGGTGCCTGCGTCTTCATCCGCGATCAAAATTTTATATAGCCTAAAGCCTTTCTCGATAAATGGACTATCCAACACAAAAAGAGTTTTTCAATTCGAACCAGTAGTTCTTGAGATTAACGCGTTCAACCAAACAAACTCTTCAGCTTTATAATATTAGTATAGATGTTAGTACTTACATGAACCACATGAACCATACAACGGTTCAAGTGACAGTCAAGCCTCTCGGCAAATGCGCTCAGGATTCAGTTGGAGAGCGCTGAACTCCAGAAACCAGGGTCAGTATAGAAACAGTCAACCCGCTACTCTGCGAATCGTAGAAGTCCTAAACGCATCATTGTACTGAACTCTCAGAGTGCTATACTGCCTCCGGGTGTACTGTGCCCACAGGCTGCTCGTGTAGCAAGACTTACAGAGTGCTCTAAAAAGAGTCACTTTAACTAATATCCCACAAACTCATTATTGATTGCACACGAGCATCTCTATGTCTGCATCGTCTTTCGGGTGAGAGGTTACCCAATGTCCAAGATATTTAAACATTTTAATTTGACTTAAAACTGTATCGTTTAGTGATTACCGTTTGTAAAATGCCTACATTACCCAACACAAGTTAACTGACCTAAAAAGCGACCCGCGCAATAATAGTTCGAATGCAATTCGTACACTGAGAGCCGGATGACGTTCATCGTACTCTAATTGGCTCTGAAGAACTGATGAGACGCAGTCGTTGTTACTAAAAGTGTCTTTGGTCGCTATTCATTTGCGTTCTATTAGTAAACAACCTTAAAAATTGGCTCATTGGTCAATTTGCACAAATGCATTAGTTAATGCAAATAAAGGTAGAAAAAGTACAGCAGCTCACAAATTCGATAAAAGCATAAAAAATAATCTTGTTAATTTCATTCTATAATCTGTAAAAAAAATGTTACGTGGAAGGAAGGAAGGAATAAGTAATTATGGTCGAACTCGATTGTCGTATTTTTTAACTGGTCTTCCTCTAGTTATGCAATTCTGGTAATTCGCTGACTCATTCTTGTGTTTTTAAATATTACCAAGCTCAATTCCAATATTTAATTTTATTATACACTTTCAATTGAATAATTAAAATTGTGTGTGCGTTGTGAGTCTTTTTTTCCTGTTGAAAATATGAAGTGTGCGAATCGACTATTATCCTGAAATTTGGTAAACAATTTATGAACGTGCGTGTTATCGCACCTACACAGGCCACAGACATAACTGTGTACGGATGTTTGTCGGCCACTAGCGACCGCAGTGGCCTCTCTCTTTGTCGTCTCACCTACATTATGTTCACTGTCAACGTTCAATGGCATGCACACCCAACCCAACACACCATACCATACTGATACGGCTCAATGTCACCACTGCACAGAATTCATTTACCAGGCAATCATATTTCCGGCGGCGAAGAGAGGCGGCGCATGAACTGCGTCTGATATCTTATCAATATCTGCGTGTTGTAAACAAAACATAGAAATGCACCGGGGACGCTGACGCGCCGTCGCCCCTCCCCCCTTCCTCCATCGCTGATAACGAGCGGCTGCCACTGTATTCATGTTCGCCTAGTACTTGTTCAGGCGCATCACCGTGAAAATGATTTTTCATTACTGCGTCACCACACCCAAGGCAGAGAGGTGTGGTGTGGCGATGGAGTGGATTGATGGTTTCTGCGTTCCCGCGGACGTATCTGGGTCGCACCTGCATTGCGCCCGAATCGTCTCTTGACCTCTTTCCTAATTGGTGCATTGCGTTCTTTCCGAATGCGCATTTCTTCCATGATGGGTGATGGTTTAAACTGGGTACGCATTGGTTAATGTTTACGTGGGGTGGGCTGAGGTCGAATCAATTGCAAACGCTCCGGTCCGTTGGCGTTCCGCTCTATTTTTGTCGCAACTCACTTGGGGATCGTTATTCATCATACGTTTTCCTGTTGCGCGCACAGAGAGACGGTGTATGGTGTTTCTTCATACCATTATGTTAGTTAGACGGTGCTCGAATATAATTCCCCGTTAAAACTTAAAACACTCACCTCCATGTTTATCTATCACAACATTTACTCAGTAACTACAATTAGCAGTAAAACTAGATAAGGTAGTAATCTAATCAACTGCTTCAAGTGTTTGATATTATTTAAATATGGTTTTATTACGCGATAACAATAGCCGACCAGTATGGTTGGTGAGCTATCGCCTGCGGATAAGGATACACTAGCTAGGGACTATCTGTTACAATTCAGAAAGCCAATTATTAAAATATTTTGGAGACATTTATCACTTCGAGATCCACATCGTTCAACTCATAGAATGGAGGTTTTAGATATTATTATTAATAATAGAAAAAACATTAGTAGCACTATTAGTTTGAACAAAACATAATATATAATAAATTGCGGCATATTTCCAAGTATACTTTTTTTTCATATACATATTAGATAGAAATTAAAAAGGAGATTTTTTAAAATGATTACAAAAATGTTTGAAAAAAAAAATCTAAAAATTTCATTTGTAAAATTATTAATTTAAGCATTTAGTGCATGAGATGAATAAAAAGTTCAACATATTGAAACTAACGACTAAAGAAGTCACACAGTGACACAACGTCGTAGTCGTTAGCTTTTTTTCGAGTTTTCATTCATATTCATAATCTAACCGACCTAACCTAACCTAAAGATACATATCATAGAAATAGACAATACATTATAAAATAGTGGGCCAAGGTTGGATACCTGGGGAACGCCTAAAGGTACCGTTATGAAGCCCGTACTGGGATCCTCCGACATCGAAAAAGTCGCCTCTTATAACCAAGAAGAAAGAGTGTTGTTGTTTATGATAATGCATAAACTTAATAGATAAATTGGCATATAGTTCAAGATTACTTGTAAGGCTGATTGGCCTCTCTGAGAAAACCGTGTTTTTTCCTGGTATGTAATTAGTGCTTCGTCCTTTAAATGTGTCTATATGCCTCCTCACAGAAGACCACCGTGAAATAACAGCACTTGTGACATTGTCATGATAAAATTGATTCGAAAGCAAAATTAATACGGCACGGATAGACAGACAGCAAGATAAATACTTATTAAACAAGCATACTATATCATAACTATACATGTATATGCTTGTATGATTAAGCAGAGTAATATTTAATCCTTTGTATCGAGTTTCAAGAGTGTCAAGGTTCCATATTTAATAAAATAATATCTGCGTTGGTTTGTGCGGGTTAATTTAAGAAAAACGAACCATTGCAAGCAACGAGTGTTAGTCATTCGAAAGGCATTGAAGGTCTTTCACCATTGTTCACGATTGTTGCTCTGCGTCAGGCCATTCACCAATCTATACAAATATTTCACTTTTAATAATTAATTGCTTTATTAAATTGGCTTCAGTAAAACACTTTACGCCAGTCTAATGATGAATCCTTAGAAGAAACCCCGAGAGATACTCCTGACATCATTATTTCACACAAATAATAGTACAATATTAAATTCTAAACATATCCTACTAGGGACATTTGAAAAGTTCTTAGCCTAACATGGTTAAAGTCATTGGTTTTTTTTATAACTACCCTCATTTTGTAGTTACATTATTTAGCAACAAGTATGCACAGTTTAGTTTATTCACAGTAACTCATTGTTCGTTTACACGTGATACCGTAAGTCAAGTCAGAGCTATTTTTGAAAATGGATAAAATTGAACATCGTACAGTGATAAAATACCTGAATTTGAAAGGTTTAACTCCAAAAGCTATACATGAAGACATGTCTGCTACTTTGGGTGAGACCGCTCCTTCGTATGCGACTGTTAAAAACTGAGTGGCAGAGTTTAAACGTGGTCGTGAGACCATTCAAGATGAGCCCCGTAGTGGCCGGCCTTCGACTGCTTCCACTGATCAAAACAAAGAAAAAATCTGTGATTTAATTTTATCTGATCGAAGATTGACTGTCGAGGAGATAGCTAAGACTGTTGGCATCTCATCTGAGCGAACACATCATATAATTACTACTGAACCTGGATTCTCTAAGGTGTCTGCGCGGTGGGTACCGAGACTGCTTTCAGTGGAACAAAAACGCAACCGACTCACAACTTCTCGCGACTGTTTAGAGTTATATGAAGCTAACCCAATAGAATTTGTTGAAAGATTTATAACCATGGATGAAACCTGGGTTCACCACAATACACCCGAGACAAAAGAACAGTCGAAACAATGGAAAAGAGCAGGATCGCCCACCCCAAAGAAGGCAAAGGTGGTTTTATCGGCGGGCAAAGTCATGGCATCCGTTTTTTGGGATGCAAAGGGTATAATTCTCGTGGATTATTTAAAAAAGGGTGAAACAATAAACTCCGATTACTATTGCAACCTGTTGCGTCGTTTGAGAGAAGAAATCAAAGAAAAACGTCCAGGTTTATTGAGAAGAAAAGTCTTGTTTCATCAGGACAATGCGCGCGTTCACACGTGTGTGCAATCCATGGCAGAAATCCATCAATGTGGCTTCGAATTGTTACCTTATCCCCCATATTCACCGGATTTAGCACCGTCCGACTTTTATCTGTTCCCAAAGCTGAAAAAATTTTTAGGTGGTAAACATTTTTTTACAAATGAAGAAGGTCATAGCCGCCGTGGACGCTTATTTTGAGGAGTTAGACGAAGATTTTTTTAAAACGGGTATCGAAGCCTTACCGGGTCGATGGAAAAAGTGTTTTGAGCTTGGAGGAGAGTATGTTGAAAAATAAAAATAAACTCAAAATCGTGTGGTTTCATTAAGTATGTTAGGCTAAGAACTTTTCAAATGTCCCCCGTACTATGAGCTCACGATCGTTTAATTCGAGGCTTCATTATAGCTTCAGTAATAATTAGCAATTCTAATAACATTTAGAACATATTTGAGTTTGGTTTTGATTACACTTTTCATTTTTTTTATACCTATGGTAATTATCTCTTAAAGTATATTATAAAATCGTATGCACATGAATCCAAGGAACTACTTATCTTTTGTGGACGTATTTTATATGTAGACCTAAACAGAATATTTTCACCCGAAACTTGTTGCAAGAAAAGTTTCTTTTTTGTGTCTCTGAATACAAGTTACTTTAATTAAGGTCATTCTAATAACTGGTCATGTCTCACGAAGGAATATATCAGGGCGTTGAAAATTGTTATTGCAAAGTGTATTTGAGTAGCGCGCGCCGTTAATACGACTTGATTTATGTCATACCAATCATCATTTCCTTTTAACGACTTACCGCAGCTCTGCTAAAAAGAATTATTTATTTTTCATTGTTAATCGCAAGTAAAAAAAAAATTTGGATTGGAATATGCCAAAAAACAATTTTGAATATTCTGCCTTTTCCAATTCTCCTTTCCCAAAAAAAACATTATACATTTATTAAAAACATCAACGAAATTGGTCCAGCCAGTCAACGAACTGCCTCTTCCTAATTTAAAAGACGCGATAGCCAAGTTAGTCGAGCGACATATTTATGCAGCGAGACGAACACCCAAAACTAAATTCCACGTGGAAAAGGTTTGCACGGTCTAACGGCGTGCAAATCGCATTATCCTTCGCCTCGACAACCATCGCACCTTTACCCTGAGAGATCGATAAAAAGGCGTCAAAGTAGCCATTTTAAAACGACCTGTTAATCGCGACGTGTCATGGGATAGCTATTTCTGAGAAACAAACGCGATGATAATGTGTCACCTCCAAACCAGAAAGAGCTCTAAGAACAATACAATACAGGGTGCGACGCGGCTCTTGTCTAGTTTGGTTGCATATCGCACACGAGTTGAGGCTTTTATGTCTAATTGAATTCAATGTGAGTTGAATTTCCGTAAAAAATTATTGAAACCGCTTAAAAACCGGTCGTCCTCTGTGGAGCAATCTGCGCGGCCTTTCACTGCAAACTCGTTTCTCTATTGCGATTGCGATGTGCTTGTGGCGTCAACACTCGACGCGGCTCCCCCAGGGATGTAATAAAAAAGCTATGCTATGGCTGTTCTTAAAACATTTAAAGTTAAGGCTCGTTTCTTGATCTTGTTCTGACCTCAGAATGCCCAGAAAGCTGAATAGTAAGTCAGATTTATATGTTAGTGGCTAGCTACTGTAGTGGTCTAGTTTTAAATGCATCAAACACTGCTATTTACCTTGATGTTGCATTCAGTAACCTTTATTTTATTTATACTGCTATTTTTAATGCTACCCTAGCATTCGTAAATGTAGGTATGTATTATATTTCAACTCACAATACAACGCCATCTAGACAAACCTGTTGCGTAAACAGTTTACAAATGTGATCAGAATGACTTCATTCTGTGATAATTTAACTTCAATAATAAGCTTTTATTTTAGTTTTTATTAGATCTATATCTATATGATAACAAAGATAATAAAATAATACTGAATATACTATCAATATCTATGATTAATAAAGCTGTACCATTGGTATTTCGAGCTGCGCAAGAATTTGGACCCATACGATGCATCAATATGTATCATCCATTCTTCTATCTTAAAATATTTTATTATCCTCAAATGCTAGCCGTTAAAGGGTACAACCGAAAATAGCCGTATCGATCGGATGCATCCGCCGCCGTTACAAAGAGGGAGCGCAATCCACCCTCCACCCTCCACCCTCCACCTCCTCACACTTTCCACTCGGAGGAAGTAAAGGGATGAGCATTGAACAGAGCGCGCATAGCAACAGACCTATTTACTGTTCCCACTTCGCCACCATTCTAAAATATTGCCTTCATTTGTAATCAAACAATTCATACCGCACTACCATCTCCCGTATGGTCTAGTGGCTAGGATACCTGGCTTTCACCCAGGAGGCTCGGGTTCGATTCCCGGTACGGGAAGACTTTTTTTTAATTCCATTTTTATTTACAGAACATTTTAATACTGTTTATTTACAGTGAGCATGAAACTATGCTAAGAGTCGTTCTGTGCGATATTAGGTCACGGTTGCACGAGTGCGTCCGCACAAGTATCACAAAGTAGATCCGGAATTGGATGCAGTACTCGGTAATATTTGACAAGGCTATGAGTGTGTTCTGATGCAATTGAGCAGCCTTGACTTACTCTACATCCACACCGAACATAATTATTTAATATTTATCATAGTTGGTGTAGTGTAGATGGTCTCACGACACACAGTGAGATTTACAAGATAATTCATAAAGTATCTGAATACAAGTTACAAGATACTTTCCATCAGTTTGGAAGCAGGCTCTCATTACTCCTATTCCAAAAAACGTATGAATGTATCTCAATACCGACCAATATCTAAAGCTAACCTATTCGGTAAAATCTTTGAAAAAATTATTACTCGTGTTAAAAAATTATATTTCCGCTAACCAACATGGCTTTTGTAAAGGGCGCTCTGTAGAAACTAATATGCTTATTTTCACTAATTTCTTGGTGGAGAGCATGGATAACAGAATGCAGGTGGATGTCGTGTATACGGATTTTTCAAAGGCATTTGATAAAATCAATCATGATTTACTCATAGAAAATCTATGGGCTATCGGAATACATGGTGATCTACTGCGCTGGATAAAATCATATGTTAAAAACCGATCCCAAGCAGTTTCTATAAAGGCTTACGTTTCAAGATTCCTGGAAATCCCCTCACGAATTCCTCAGGGATCACATTTGGGCCCACTATTCTTTATTTTATATATTAATGATATTGGAAAAGATGCAGTTTTTTAAAACAGTTACGACTATTGATGATTGTTTGCAACTTCAATCAGATCTAACACGAATATCTGAGTATTGCTCATCAAATCAACTATACCTAAACCTTGATAAATGTTCTGTTATATCTTATACCCGCAGACACATAACCCTCTTATTTTTGATTATAAAATTAATGATATATCCCTGAGGAGAGTTACATCTGTACGTGATTTAGGTATCATAATGGATTGTAACTTATCTTTTAACTTACATATTGATAACATAGTTAATAGAGCTTTTCGCCAACTTGGATTCATTCTTAGGATTTCGAAACCATTTAAGCATCCCCATACTCTAAAATTATTATATTACAGCTTCGTTCGATCGCTTTTGGATTTCGCTTGTATTATGCTTGTCATATTGCTCGCATCGAGAGAATCCAAAAGAAATTTATCAAGTCGTTGGATTATCGTGGAAATTGTGAATACATATCATATAAGAAAACTCTGACCCGTCACTCACTAACTACTCTTGCAAGTCAACGAATAATGTTCGACCAGATATTTTTGTTCAAAATTTTAAATAATTACATTGATTCCCTTCAAATTTTGGAAAAAATAGCTTTAAGAGTACCCAGACCTGGCTCCCGTTCACACAAACTTTTCTCTATCCCAATATATAAAACGGTTTACACCGGGAATAACTTTTTTAGACGTAGCGTTGACACATACAATGGCGAATTTGTGGATGTGGATTTATTCTTCGGTAGTTTGACTAATTATAGGATTCAGATACGTAATAGGCTTTTGATGGCTCCTTGAATGTATTTATTGTGTGTTTTCTTAATTTAAATTTTAAAATTTTGATTGTCTATTTGTATTTAGTATTATGTTTAGGATTTTGTTTCAGTACTGTACCTATGTATCTATTTTGTTTAATATTTATTTTTGTGTATGGAACTCTTAAGTCTATAGATATTTTTGTATATTGTAAAAAATTATGTTAATGACTGTTTGTTTCCTGTATATACACACATTTTACACATATATAGAATTCCTAATTTTTTATTATTATAAAATAAAAACACGATTTTTTAATCTTAAGGTTTATCTATTTTATTGTATTGTTTATGAATTGTAAATGTGAGAATATTTTATATTTTAAGGTACATAAAAGCTTAATTATTAAGCTTTTTAGCTGATATAACTTCCCTGAAAAATTATCTAAATGATAGTGAAACCGCATTAAAATCCGTTGCGTGATTTAGGTTAGCGGTCATACAGACAGACGCTGAAAGTGACTTCAATTTATATTATGTAAATAGATATACTCGTATCTAATCAAGATATATTATATCCCCCACTAATCCCAATGACTTCGCTCGGTTCGATCTGTTGATACTGTTTATCGGTTGTCTCATAAGTCGTTGTGGTTCCAGGGATAGTGACGGTGACGGACGGGTTCGTGGAGTTCGGGTCGGCGCGGCAGCACTGGCGCGAACTGCTAGTCCACTACGCGGGTCCGACGGCGGTGATGGCGGTGGCGGCGCTGCTGGCGGCGGCGCTGCCGCTGGCCGGGCTGTTCTGGTGCTGCTGCCGCTGGTGTCGCACCGGGCGGCGGCGGCGACCCTTCGACCGCAAGTACGACGCGTGCCTCAAGGGCGTGCTGGCCATCGTGCTGATCGGGCTCCTGACGCTGTTCCTGTTCGGGCTGGTGTGCGCGTTCGCGACCGAGGAGCAGTTGGAGCGCGGCGCCACCGAGGCGCCCGCCACGCTGCGAATGGCGCTGCGCGACTCGCGCGAGTTCGTGAACGCCACGCAGGCGCACGCGCGCTGGCTGCTGGTGAACAACTACGAGGAGCTGCGGCGCTCGCTGGACGCCATGCTGACGAGCGCGGGGCTGGCCGTGTCGGTGCACCTGGGGCAGTTCTCGCGCGCCGTGTCCGTCACCACGCTCAACAACATGGTGCAGCGGCTGGACGCGGTGCAGGCCGACCTGCGCGCCGTGCACAACCTGACGGGCTCGCTGCGCTACAACGCCGAGCGGCTCAACTCGGGCCTGCGCAAGGTGAAGGCGCAGCTGCTGCAGACGCTGGCCAAGTGCGAGCAGCCACAGTGCGTGCGCCTCCAGCAGAAGTACAAGATCGGCCAGCTCGACACTGAGATCCAGTACAGTCAGGTACCGGCCGTTCCATCCACTGCCACTCCACTCCTCTCGCCACTGCTCTAATCACTTTCCATGTGTTTTTCACGCTGCAAAAAGATGCTGGATAAATACTTTCCCACGGTGAGTGTTCCTGATTCTAGAAAACGATTTGATTGAACTAGCTTCTATTTATTCTATAAAGTAATAAAATGTTATTTAGTTTAGATTCGACGAACCCAAATAGCGAGCTTTTTGTATATCTAGAATCTATAGACTCTCAAATGGGTCAAACTATAAATGAGGTAAATCGCTCGAATTGCAGATGCCCGATGTGACGGAGCTGCTGAACAACGTGACGGTGTTGCTGGACAGCAACATAAAGGCGGAGGTTGCCGAGGGGCAGAAGGTGTTCAACGAGATCCAGAGGGGCATCCAGCGCTCCGTGGAGGAGCACATTCCGGGCGTGCGCGAGTCGCTGGAGCAGACGGGTCGCAAGCTGGCCGCGCTGGCCGACCGCATCTCGGACGTCGCGCGGCAGGCGGACGAGGCGCTGCGGCGCTGGGACGAGGCGCCGCGGCTGCTCGAGGAGACGCACGCGCGCTACGGGCGCTATCGGCGCCACGTGGGCCGCGCCGCCGCCGCCGCGCTGCTGCTCGTGGTGGCGCTGCTCGCGTGGGGGCTGGTGTGTGGCGTGTGCGGCAAGCGGCCCGACGCTTACGGCGCCGCCGACTGCTGCAACAAGGGCGCCGGCGCCAACTCGTTGCTGTGCGCCATCGGCGTCATGTTTGCGGTGGGCGGCGCCGTGGCGCTCGTGCTGCTCGTCTACTTCGCGGTGGGCGTGGCGACGCAGCGCTTCGTGTGCGACCCGCTCGAGGAGCCGCGCGGTAACCGGCTGGCAACCGACCTGGACGCCTTCGTCGACCTGGAGAAGGCGTTGTACGACGAGCGCGCGGACCCCGACTTCACGCTGACGGCGGTGCTGCTGCGGTGCCACGCCAACCGCACCGTGTACGACACGCTGCACCTGCAGCGCCTGTACTCCGTGGAGCGGCTGCGCGAGGAGCTTGGGCGCGAGGTGGAAGCGCGAGCGGGGGCATTGCGGCCGCACTACCGGCCCCCGGCGCCGCTGGCCATCCTTAAGCCCGGCGCGCGCGACAAGCTGCAGCGACTGGCCGACACGGGGCTGTCCGAGTTTCGCTTCGACCGCATCCTGCAGGCGCTCGAGACCAACGTGACGTCGCTGGCGCTGGACGCGCTGGCGGCGCAGCTGGACTCGACGGCGCGCTCGCTGGAGTCGCGGGCGGGCTTCGCGCGCGTATCGATGGAGCTGCGTGACGCGGCGGCGCTGCTGGGCGCGTACCACGCGGACATCGTGCTGCCGATGCTGGAGCAGACGCAGCGGCTCAACGGCACAGCCGTGCAGCTGCGCGACGGACTGCGCTTCAACCACTCCTCGCTGAAGGAGGCCATCGCGTACCTGATGTACGAGACGGCCACGGCAGAGGCGTTCCTGAACGCGGCGGGCCCGGAGACGGTGCGCAACATGACGCTGGAGTTCGCGCACAAGCTGGGCGCGCTGCTGGACGAGTACCTGGTGCGCGTGGGCGAGGGCGCGCACGAGAGCGTGGGCCGCTGCGCGCCGCTGTCGGCCGCCTTCAACGCGACGCGCGCCGCCGCCTGCCGCGGCGTCGTGCTGCCGCTTAACGGCTACTGGCTGTCGCTGGCGTGGTGCGTGCTGCTGTTCGCGCCCGTGATGCTGGTGGCGGCGCGGCTGGCGCGCCTGTACACCGCGCTGGACCCCTACCCCGGCCCGCTCGTCGAGGCGTACGTATCTCCATCGCTCCGCCATCGCCATCAGTTATCGTTTCGTTTCCCCCTCCTCGCGGCGCCGAAGTCGAGGGAGCGGTCGAAGAGCCTCGCACACCTTTTCTTTTGTTTGTCGATCACTCACCGCCATCACCGTCGTCGCCGCCGCGACGCAGTCGGCCAAGCGTAACGCGCTCATCTTGTTGACAGCGAGTATGAGCCGATGCGCCGACGCCACCCGCGCGGCCCCTGGCGATGACCCCGCGCCGCCTCCGGTAATACACACACACACTCACTACATTCGGTGTGCTTTCGCTCTTCGACCTCATAGACGCTCGCACGATCCTCCCGGTGTGCTCCCGACCCTTCATCGTGACTAGTTCCGAATCGAACCCGCATGTCCCGCCGCTCCTCTGTTCGCCTGCGAGTCCGTAGCGCCCAGTAGTGCCCGTTCCTCATTGTCGATTAGTTTTTATTTAATTTTCGGTTCTCTCATCGCCAGTAGCGTTCGTTCGAAGCTTCGGACCCCTTCCGGACCCTGACCGTGTGTTGTCTGTTGTCTGTTGCAGCGAATATTTGTATGACGCGTACGCGGACCGCGATAACGTCCCCCTCGCCAAGTAAGTGCTTCCCGCTTCCGCTTCCGCTTGCGTCCCGCACCGACGGCCCTCGGCTCGGTCCCTTTAGTTTTGGTTGCTTTGGTTGGTGGCGGGCGATGGGCGGAGTGAGCATGGCGGGTTCTGTCGCAGCGGCTCGAAGCGCAGCACGCTCGACATCGAGGGCAAGATCGCCGAGTGGCGCGGCCGAGGCCCGCAGTCCCCCCCGCAGTCGCAGTCCCCCCCGCAGTCGCCCACGCAGCTGCTGCTGGAGGGGCAGGAGGTGGTCTGCCAGCTGGTGCCGCCCGCCCTCATCGACGACCTCAAGACGCGCCTCGAAGCCAAGGACGAGGACAACGAGTCCGGGATCCACGAGTCCGACTAACGTCCTTCGTATCTTTAGCTCATCGCTAGTCTAGTCGCGGTCCAACCGAGTTAGTTTAAGTCTGTAAGGTTTTGTATGCATTTACACATGTTGATATTTATTAAGGTAACGTAGCGTCCATATCAATCGCACATAACATATCCTAAGTATAGGCACTGCAGGGAATTGACAGGAGCGAGGGACGTCGCTCGGACTCGCGGTCCGTCGGTCTGTTTGTCCGCAATCGAGCACAAGTTAGTGGCCGTCGGTGTGTCGATGTTGTGCTGTGTTCTAGATGTTTACATATAACCCTACATTTGCATGACCCATTGCCTCTTTGGAACTCTAACTTACTCTATCACTGCCTCTTAACTGTTTATAAAACTAGATGTGTAACATCTTTCTTCTCTGTGTCGCGGTCGCGGTCGCGGTCGTGGTAGTGCATTCGTGCGAGAAGGCAACAACTTTTCTTAAATTAAATGTGCCATATAGTCTAACATTTCAGTGAACCATAATATGTAAACAGCCGCATTATGCTCTTGTTACCAATTTATTACCAAGGCGCGATGTCAGATGTTACACATCATTGTGGCTACTGTAAAGCTCGTTGTTGTTTTTTTACACTTTAAACAAAATGCGAGTATTGCTTTCAAAGCATTACTCGCTATTGATAAGTGACGAGCATTACTCGTCACTCATTTGATACTTATTGGTGTTTTTCTTATATTGGTTGTACTATAATTGTAATTGTATGCAATACTCGTCCAATATATATTACAAACGTGAGGTAAGTTTCCCCTTTTCCCTTTAGATAACTAGTTCCTTGTGTAGTGAGCTTTCATTTCGTCCTAGGTTTATATTATCGCCTAATTCTTTATCATGTGAAGATTCCTAATCTAAAGTTCATTTGATTTCGTAACTACTATATTTCTGAGGTTCTAAGCAGCTCAGAAATATATAGGAATGGAAGCAGGCCTCTCCTAATTACTAGGTCGCAATTGCCAAGTCAAATATCCTTAAGTTATATTGAGTTTTCTCTTTTATATTTCTCCCATGGCTTCCACAGTTTCGCAAGACCCTACAGTATCTTATATTATAATAGCCAAACACGTAACGATATAGTTAATAGCGCAAGTGTAGATTTGTTCAATTACGTATGACAATTTGAATTATATGAAATTTGCGCAACAGTATGGTTACGTGGGTGACTGCGAGAGCTGTATGATAAATACCCGTGTTTAGCAAAATAGGCCCCTACACGGGCACGGGTAGAGATCATACAGCCTTAGTTGCGCTTTAGCTTTCTGGCTGTCGATTAGTTGAGAGTAGTCTGTTGGTTGTGGAGGCTAGTCGGTGGTGTTTGAGTAGCGCGGATGTTGCAGCGCGTACAAGGCGGAGAAGCGCTCGGGGCGAGCGCGGGGCGCTCGGGACGAGGCGGAGGCGGCTCGGGACGTGCCTCGGGACGGCGCGGGCGCTCGGGACGGGGTGCGAGCCGTGGACGCGGCCGCCGCACCTGTCGCGCGCCGATATAACGACATGGCGCCCAAGCACTGGGAGGAGGGGCCTCCTCGCTACCACACGCCCACCGAGTACGAGCGACCGCCGCCCTACTACTATCCGGGACCGCACGATCGACAGTAAGGTGTCGCTGACGGAGTCGGACGCCGACCTGCTCAAGTACTGACCGCCGAGGGATTCGGTTGCATTTAATCTTAGTATTAACGACGACGACGAGCCGGCGTCGCTTAGGTTAATTAAATGTGTACTCGTTAAAGTGACTCTAGTGAAATGTATCGTTACTGCCATAAGTCCGCTCACTCTTCCGTAGACGACCTTGTAGCGCGTAATGCTCAAGTATGAATAAAAGATAAATAAAAGATAAATGAAAGGGGGAGCGTTTTATTTCACACGGCGCCGGCGCCGACCTTTCGCAGCAGGTCTTGCAGCTGGCGGGGGCAGTCGGCGTGCAGGAAGGGGCGCGGGCGGACGCCGCGCAGCACGGCGGCGATGGAGGGCTTGACGTTGTAGAAGATGAGCGGCTGGCCGCGCTGGTGGAAGTCGTCGATGAGCGCCTTGATACCGCTGGCGGCGGTGAAGTCGGCGGCCTGCACGTGCGTGGCGTCCAGCACGAGCGGCACGGCCGCGTCGCGCGCCGCCGCCTTGCGGATGGCGCGGCGCACGAACTCGGCCGACGGGAACGCCAGCGAACGGTCCACCACCGCCATCAGGTACTCCACGCCGCCGCTGCTGGCGCGGGAGACGCGCACGGACGGACGCGCCGACGCGTACAGCAGGAACAGCAGGTTGACGCCTATGCCCGTCACGATGCCCAGCTCCAGCCGCGCCAACAGGCACGTGCCGAACGTCACCACCGCCGGCACCAGGTCCAGCTCTGCCATAGCACAGTCACATTTCACACTTTAGCGATACGTCTAAGGTTCCTTTTAGAAAGGCCGTTAAGTCCTACTCCTACCTATCTTACATTTGCACCGGCAATCCAAAATTAACCTTAGGCTTATTGCTGTATACTACTATTTCGAGTGTATATATTAAAGGATTTTTTACGCTTCATGCAGGATTGTGAATGGTCAGCGTTACGCAGTCCCTTAACTCTAGATGACTTGGTGAAAACGAGCATTAGAGTACCTCAAGACGACTGATTTTAGACTAAATGTGGGAAATAGTAGTAAGTAGATAGATATACAGCAACTCTAACTGTTTCGAGGGTTACGATCCATGGCATTAGGGATTACAATTTGAATTTACATTTGTTGGCCCAGTAATAAATATAATTGCACCTCATTTAGCAACCGTGTTCAATTGCTGTTACATGTGGCGAATTTCCTAATCTAAAAGTCGGATGATACAACGAATCCCGCTAATTATAGACCGATTTCAATACTTCCGAATACTAGGTACCTACTACGGACGCAGGTGTTGCACTATTGAAAAATATATTTGAGGAATGGGAGAACTCGCAGGACGCCTTTGACTGTGTCCCGCATGGCCCGCATGACACTTTAATAAGGAAATTGTGCCATTATTGAATTAGGAATAAGGCTCTCGATCTTCTGACTTCTTATCTGAGCCATAGAATTCAGAAGGTCTCGATGTCGATGGTAAGAAATCTCTGGATTCTCTAGTTAAAATGGGCGTCCCTCAAGGCTCTATTCTCGGTCCGTTTTTGTTCATAGTTGATATTAATGTTTTACCTCATTCTGGGAGTAAACACAATATTCTATTGTTTGCTTGGGTGCTATAATGAGATAAATTATGCACTTTCTAACGTAGTGTAAATAATCTTTTAAATGCCACGAAAACGAAACTTGTCAAATTCAGAACCCTTAATGTTAAAAATATTGGAACGAATATGATTTTGGGTAGTGAAAAATTGGAGCCCGTGGAATCGACAGTTTTTTTTAGGTATTACCGTAGATTCTAAATTACAATGGAGTCCACATATTGAGAAATTAATTAAAAGGCTTAGCTCTGCGGCTTATGCAGGCCTAACAAAAGTCGATACAGCAAGGATTGTCTATTTTAGTTCTTCCATAGTTATGATGTGTTATGGGGTTCTGCTTTAGGGTAGCGCTGCGGACATGGTAATACTATTTTCATTTTACAAAAAAGGGCCATTAGAGCCATCTATCAACTAGATCCGCAATCTTCCCTCAGAGAAAAGTTCAAAGAAATAAACATTTTAACTATCACAGTATATTTATGGTAAAATTTTATTTTACGCATAAGTGTCATTAAAACCAAACTCCCTTTGAAAGGCTATTATAAAATCACTGATTATTTAAGCGACAATGAAACCTGGATTTAAGCGATTCGGAGCTCATGCTATGTTTATTATACTTTGATTTTGTTTATAAAGTTAAGTGTAATTGTTTTAATTTTATATTTTAAAGATGACAAAAAGAATAGTATCCTGAGTTTCTTCTCAGGATCGTCATCTTGGCTTTTTTTCCGAAACTCTGGTAAATTTAAATTTATAGTGACGATCATAAGAATCTCTTGTAGAAACCTAATTGATAAATAAATATTTTGATGAAGTATTAGTATATTAAAAACAAATCTATAATAAAAACATATCAAGATGTCAAAAGAAATTACAATATTACTGAGAGAGTAGTCGGAGTCTTGGCATAGCAAAATTAAATATAAAAAAAGGAAATGAAAAAGAATAATCCAGTTAGAACCAGCTAGAACAAAGTGAGTCGATCTGAGTTAAAAAGCACTCACTCTTGGTCCTCCAAATGGGCTTGAAGACGTGCAGCTCCATCATGAAGACGACGGCGGCGATGATGACGGCGGCGAGCGAGGCCTTGGGGATGTAGTAGAAGTAGGGCGTGAGATACTGCAGCGAGAGCAGCACGAGAACGCCCGTGTAGAGGCCGCCGGCGGTGGTGGCGACGCCGGACGCGTGGTTGACGGCGCCGCGCGACAACGCGCCCGACACCGGCATCGAGTCCACCAGCGACGAGGCCACGTTGCACACGCCCAGCGCCAGCATCTCCTGCGTGGCGTCCACGTGCCGCCCCTCCGAGAACACCTTCGCCAGCGCGATGTTCTCCAGCACGGACAGCAGCGGCACCACCACGATGGCCGAGCCCAGCGTGGAAGCCATCTCGGCGAACGTGTACGTGTGGTTGCCCACCGTGGCCGCGAACGGCGGCAACGCGAAGCGAGGCAGCCCCGCCTTCACCTCGCCCGTCAGCACGAACGGCGTCCGTCGCTGCGTGTCGAAGTAGTACGCCAGCGCCGCGCAGAACAGCACCACGAGGATGTTGCGCGTCGTGGACAGGAACCACAGCGCCTGCGCGAGCGCGCCGCGCACGCGGCTCGTCTCCTTGGACGACACCTCGATGTCCTTCACCTTCTGCGGATGGAGCGATCACTCACTCACTCACTCTCGAGTCGTCCACTGAACCATCGCAGTACTCACTGTACTCACCCGCAGCAGCAGCAGCACCGCGATGCACGAGAAGCCGAGCACCGCGTCCCACAGCCGCGTCTCGCCGATGTGCTCGTACATGCCGACCCACACCTGGAGGAACTTTCCCCCCGGAAAACTGAGTCCGAGGATGTCCTTCACCTGAGTGGTGGCGATGATGATGGCGGCCGCCGACGTGAACCCCACGGACACCGGCCCGCTGATGAAGTCTATTAAGAAACCTGAAACCATCAAAACTGCCTTTCAAATAATCAACCTACATTATATTTTCTTTTACCGAAGCTGTTTAAAAAGTACCTACATTGTTTGTAGTACCAAAAGTAAAACAATTAAGTAAGAAAATTAAGTAAAACATTTACAAACATTACCTACTTATTATTTTTATTTTTACTTATCTCGTTAATTTTAACCAAATTAGGCACGACTTGTAGTCGAGTGAAAATATAAAATGAGACAGTTTTCCAAGTGATTCAATGCACACCTTGGAATGTCTACTTATTTACTGTGAAAATACTGCAATTAATTACAAACAATGGCCAGTCTAAATAAATTACTGCACGAAAGTGTATCACTAATCTCTGCACTAGGAAACCAATTCTTTTTTTTATTTACAAATTAAAGTAGGCATTAGATGAGTGTTTTTGTTACAATTTGATTTAAATTGGCTGAAAAAGTTGCTTTAGCCAGAAAATATCTAACGCAAATACAAATTAAATAGGTCTTCCACTTAATATAATCTATTATATTTCATTTAATTTTTATCATACACTCAAATCACGTATATAACTTTAGCAATAAAAAACAACAGTTGTACCTACATAGGATAATTAATTCATTTATTTCCAGTCAACTGGACCCATATTTTACATTTTTATACATTAGTTATTAATATTTATCTAAACAGTTCCTAATTTAAAAAAATGAAAGCAATTTTTTTACTATGTACTAACAGTAAGTAATAAGGTATAATACAAGATGAAAGAAAAGAAAAAAATACAACAATATCGGATATACCTAAGTATAGTACAATATTGATCATTGATATAACTTTGTTAGAGCTAACAAGTGATGCACATTTTTTACGCACGTTACCATTCGAAATAATATATCTTTGATTATAACAAATTGAGTCTAGCAGCCGTCTCCTGAATCCTGTTAGGTTAGGCCAAGGAACTTATATGAATAATCATTAAACATAATTAAAAATTATAATTTGAATCAAGACGAGGCGACTTGTAACTTACGTATACTTATGAATAATTAATTCATTGCAAATTGCAATTTGCTCGGTCTGTTTATTGCTTTACTATTAAAGCCTTGGAGATAGTCTTACTTTTTAGTCTCAGTAAGACGACGCGGTGTTAGGATTAAGTTAATACATAGTTGACAAGATGTGCGCCGTCAGCGCATCTAAATATATAGGTAGGTACTATCAAGAAAGATAAGTATCGCAGTAGGAAATGCACCTGTTAAAGTCTACAATTATTGAATTCTTGTAAGAACAATAGAATTGCAATGTTGTTTCATGAGAATATTATTTTAAACGGGAAGTTGACGATTGAGGGGCTAGTCACACGTATATGCATGTCAATGACAATATTTCATCTTGTCAAACGTCCTCACCTCTTAAATGGAAATGCACACATAGAAAATGCAGTGTTTCTGGCTTTTTATACTTTCGGCTGTTGGGTTTAGGCCACATTATCATATTTGGTACGTAGGCCACATTATCATGCTGGAAGCGGACCCTCAGAGGTGTGTTGATTTATCAGAAGAAAATAAAATTAGTCTCCTAACTTGTCTTCTACGTTCCGATCGAGACAGATAATAGTTATTAACAGACAGACTCGTTAAAATTGGATTTTTTAAGCAAAGCCACGAACAACATAGTTTTGCTTTTTGCTAGAGAGAGATGATGCAACGTCAGCGTCCGGTGGTCGACGTCCGACGACAGGTGGTCAGTGATGCATCACGTGACGACCTTCGCCATGAACGACAAGTGGAGTGGAAACATTTGAAAGGAGAAGCGAATACGCGGCTCTGAGCGAGTTCACTGCGCGCGAACCACACGCTCAAACTGTTATGTTGTAAAATAATACCATCTCGTGTTGCTACTGAACCGAACAATGCTTCAATTGGAATATTTGGTGTAAAAAATTGTAATTTCCATTGATTATGGAAATACGAGTCGCTAAACTGTCTGCACGGCCGTCACGTAAATCACATTGGTAACACTTGAATATCATAATTGTGTTTGAATGTGAATTGGTCACACTCGCAGAGTGAGCTATGCCGTAGAGAGAACTTACCTAACTGTAGTATTCCCATTAAAAGCTCGACACAGCCCGAGAGGAAAGCCAGGAGTACCGCGAACTCGGGCCCCAGGCCGTGGAGGTTCTCCCTGGTGAGGATGGCGGCTATGGCCGTGGGCCCGATGGCGGAGTCCTTCACGGAGCCGAACACCGTGTACATGAAGCACGCCATGAAGGAGGAGTAGAGGCCGTACTGCGGCGGAAGGCCCGCCACTCCCGCGTACGCGATCGCTTGCGGGATCACCGTCAGGCCCACCGTCAGACCTGGAAACCCTCTCCTCTCAATATCTAAATAGCCACCTGTTTAGATCGCCCCGAGCCCGACAACCTTTTCGTGCTGCAAGAAGCCGGATTCGTGACAACGGCTATAAATATTACCTACATGGGAAAACGTGAACGAGAAGGGAGCCCACCAATTGCAATCTACAGTTGTAGGTCTTTGGAAGATCTACAACTCTCAGGTGGACAAAAGCAGCAGTAGAACAAATTTATTGAGAGTTGCTACAGTAGTCACCTATAAACTGTCAAGTAATCTTATTATTTTCTAAAAACTTTTACTCCTTTTACTCTATATTAATTAGGTATTTTCACTTTCACTTTTAAACATAGGTAGGTATTATTTTTTTATATCAAGATACATTTTAATATCGATTAATTTTATACATTATCACATACAAATATGTAGATATACATATATACACATACCTACATCACCTATAGTCAATTGTATGAAACCTAGTAATAAAAGAATTAATTTCTTTTCCGCACTTAGAGCTTTCAAAACAAAAGTAAAATAATTCTGTTGGCATTCTCTCGACTAAAGATAATTATATTTTTATTTATATATAGTTAATATATATAACCATGACTTCAGATCTTCTATCTGATAGACAAATGTCTGAAGAATGTCATACTGTTCTTTATCCTGAAGAATGCGGAAAAATTATAAATTCGGAGTATACAGCGAAATTTCGATACCTTTTTTATTGATTTTTCTCATTTGCAAACAACATTTGATGTAATAGCCTAAGTGAATGTTGGCTTAACTACTATCAAATCAATCGATGGGTATATATATGTATGTAATAACACAACTAAACATATTAATAAGTCAGATGGTGTTTTGCTACACTTTATATCGATCCCCGTCATTCAAAAATACTTCAAGATCACGAATCTTGTTTTAGTAGGTGACAAAAATATTAATATCATAGGTCCTTCACTCTTTGAAGAAAGTACATCGACTTAGCACTTTGCATCAATTCACCAACTCGTGACCAATCTTGTATAGATCACATTTTCGCACCGGTGACAATACATGCTGAATCTATACCTAGTTTGTCCCACAGATCTCACTGATCATAATAATATCACCGTAGTAGGTCTCAAAACCTCTAACTATAAACCCGATGTTATGAAAAGATTTAGAATAAAGACTGATTACACTGCTCTAATAGCACAAATGGAAAAAAATAATTGGGCAAAAGTCATCAATGGTTCGTTCTATTGATAAAATTGTTACTAACTTCTTACACACTTACAAATGTAACATCAAAACATTCTCAGCCTAATCCTAAGGAATTTATTCTTTGGATGATGAATGTCATTGTTATAGCTTTATAAAAGAGTGCAATACCTGCAATGATATCCGCTAAGCCCTTCTTGATAGAATATTTGGGCAGCCATTCGAGCACGGGCACTCGCCTGTAGAGGCTCTTGGCCGAGCAGCATGCGCGGGCGCGTCTCGCCGCCTCTTCCCTCCATCCGCCGCCGCCACTTTTCGCGGGCAACCCGCTCTCCGGCAACGACGAGTTTTCTGTAACAAACGACTGCCATTTTATTTGCTCCATGTCTCAAACGGGTGGTTACTGCCGCCACACATGTGCTGAAATAGATGACGTAGGCTAAACCTTAACAATTGTGGTTATTCTAAAATCTTAAAGAACTCCACGGTGGCTTATCGTTTCTGTAATTAAGACTATGTTAAATCCGTCACGTCTATTTTTCCGCCAACGGATTTTGATACGGTTTTCACTAATGAAAAGAGCGACTAACGAGGATGGATTGTGTATAGCTAAGCCGGGAGCGGGTTGCTGGTATATCTCTTATAGGTAATACAATTTTATTATTGCCATGTCGAATTCATACATATTTTTTAACTAATTTAACAGAGAAATGTAAAACTCTGGCAATGTAGCTAGTTACTGCAAAAGAGACGTATCTTTAGATCTCCTAAACCAGTTGTTCAAATTATCTGAAAAAAAATATGCTAAGTAATATATCACAGTTAATTTTTTAAAAATTGTTGCTACTTTTATCTATGTTCCAATTTCTAACCAGTGACTCGAATTTAAGGATTTTTTCACATTATAGATAATTTAATTTCTAAAAATACTGTTTAAACCTCTATAAAATGAATGACCGAGTTAGAAACGGTCGGCGACTACAAACTTAGATAGTCTTATAGTAAATTTGTATGGCGGAACCCTCAGGCCACAAGTGCTGCTCCTACTTGTCCGCCATTTTCAAATATTTACTCACGTGTGAGTGACGTTTCTGTGCCTGTGTGTGACACAATAAGCTGGGCGTTTATGATTTCATTTATTAGTTGTTAATTATAACACATTACATATTATTATTATTGCTTTTTAGTCACACCTGCGACGCATGTCGACGCAATTCTCGAATAATCGAATAATGTATTGAATCTTTTGTATTCACATTAATTGCAATAGAGCCAATACAGCATCGGTGTCAGACACAATAAGTGCAAGGATGTGTTTCCGTAATTAAAACATGTTTGACGAGAGCTATTAGCATAAGGAAAGCGCAAACGTGAGTCCGTCGCCTGCTTTCTATTTTATTTTAAATAGTTGTTTGTTTCTCTAATATCGAGTTTATACGGAACGCTCCTGTGGTCCGAGCGAGAGCTGACAAAAAGTACGCCGAGTCAAGGAAGCTTCAGTCGGTTGGTTGCCTTCGCCGCGCAATTATACTAACTCAAAAAACTTAATTAATCTCGAGCACCACCTCTCAGGAAATTGACATGGTCGCCTCGCAAAAACACAAATCACAATCTCAACTTATGAGTGGTTAACATGTTTGTTATACCAATAACGTTTTGATACCATCCATGTAACTATACATATTTGAAAAAAAATAAACATAACATGCATCACGTCAGTCATTTACAAAATGACAATAATTTCGAATGAAATAATAGAGATGACTATAGAGTGAATGACAATTTATATGGACGACACAAACAGGAAATCGTTATCTATATTACTTTACGTTTTTTTACAGGGTTTTAATGTTATATTCTTCATTGGACGAGTTACACGTTCGTGCATAATGGAATCCAATGGTGGGAGTATTTTTTGTACCCATTTCTGATTACACGTTTAATGAATGAATATCCTAATGAATAAATTAGTATTTCCAGTCTGATAATAATAGTATAATGATCGGGTAATTATACAATTTGAACCACGATCGATTGTTAGTAATCGACAATCGATAATTCGAGATGATTCGATGCATTCGCAGTAATCGCTTCGAATGGCCAATTGTGTCATGTCAGTTGACGTGGTGCTTCTGTGGTAATTCTATTCAAACATTGTAATCCAATAGTAGGTATTAAACTATCAAAACGCAAAAACTCCATTCATTTAATACGGAGAATTGAAAGTGACACGATTTTTATATCCATTATAGGCACTTACGTATTACATTTCATTCGCTTGTTCAAATAGAAAATCATTTCGTTTCGGTTTTTTTTTTCTTCTACTTGCTCACTTATTAAAGTTTTGTTACAAATAGCAAAGCAACTATTGCATTGTACTTAATTATACCTATTCAAATCATTGACCTATATGTAGGTACATAGATAATTATGACTGTATATCTACTGATAGGTATTTAAAGTATTTAAGATACCCAGTAAAAGATTTAAAATTAAGTACCTATTATTAATTCATATTTTTATTCAACTAATTATTATTGCCTGTATTAAATCTTTATTAAAAAAAAGGGAAAAAAGTGTAAGAATGGAATATAAAAAGTTTAGCACCTGACACACCTGCCTACCAAAAATCAAAAATTACACACAGAGTATTTTCATAAAAATCTACTAGACGACACGTTTGGTCTAGTGGTTAGTAACCCTAGCTGTTAACCAAACGGTCGCGGGTTCGAATCCCGCTAGGGGCAAATGTTTATGTGTTAACATTTACCTTTGTACCTGAGTCATGGATGTTTGTATTTATAATATGTATGTATTTACAAAAAAAAAGTAATCTATGTATTATATCAACTGTCTCGTATCCGCAATACAAGCATTAAGTTGCTTATAGTGTGGAACTAGATGGTGCTGTGTGGAATGTGTGAAGATATATTATATATTATATGTTATCTATACCTACTAATATTATAAAGAGGAAAGATTTAATTGTTTGTTTGTTATTGTGGTACTGGACCGATTTGAAAAATTCTTTCACTGTTGGGAAGCTATATTTTATAAAGTTATGCAGGCGAAGTCGCGTGCAACAGCTAGTCTTTAATATTCGTCTTTTCGTTTTTTTGTCTGGGCGGTAGGTACAAATAATAGAATTTAAAAGTAATGCTGCTTACTCGTATTAATATTACAATCGATTATATGTGGTAGAGCCTGTTGTGACACTGCTACAAGACAGTGTGTTGTTTGATAAGAATACTACATAATTTGCTGTTTTAAAAAGTGTGAAAAGAGAAATTCGCTTAATATTGATCGGTAGGTTGTATCGGCCGTTTATCGTCGTGAATAATGTTGTAATTGTCGCTGAAATAAAGGCCGCTTGGCCTTGCCCACTGCTTGCCCGTTGCTTGCCCGTTGCTTGCCCGCGTCCGCGCCTTGCCTCTGTCACTGCCCACTCGACAAACCACGTGTTGCGTGGTGCGTGGTGCGTGCTGCGTCCGACCGTCCTTACCTACTAACTACCTATACTATAATCAAGATCAAGACCTATACTAGATCAAGGCTTTACCTGAAAGATGGAAAAAGTGTATTGGCGAATATGTGGAAAAATTAAAATACTTTTGTCAGTATCTTAGTTCTATTTTAGGGCTATGTTCAATCAACTTTAAGTAATAACTTTGGAGTGAGCAAATGAGTAAAACAAATGAGTGAGTTTTTTTGAGGAAAGAATTAATATTTCCATGTGATATCCAATTTATGTTAAGTACCTACCTACTTTAATATAGTGGAGCGAGCTATGCTCGGAGTTTCTTTGGTGGATAGGACCAGAAATTCTGAAATTCACCAAAGAACCAAAGATAGGGTCGTGTTGTCGATGGGAAGCCCTGAGGCCAGGTGGACAGACGATCTGAAAGGCTTTGCGGAAAGTGAAGGATAGAAGACCGTGCGTGGTGGAGAGCTTTGGGAGAGGCTTGCATTCAGCAGAGGAAAGAAACAGGCTGATGATGATAATAATGTCTGAATATTAAATTGAAAAACTTGTTATTCAATTTGTTTTATGAATAACTTGTTATTCAATTTGTTTTAGCGAGGAAGGAACATATGATTGGTGTGATGCATACTGAGAAATTTTAATATCGTTCGCAAATTGGCGCTTCTCACTTTCGTATCTACAAGGGCAGAGGGCTAAACGAGACTCATTTAATGCCATGTAAGAAGCTTGTCGTAGTACAATTATTTTTCAAGTATTTAATAAAAAAATAGTAAAAATAAAATGACAATAGAATTAAATATCTGCAAGGTTTATATTTCCAGTAATCGCCTGAAATTTGAAATGCCTCTCAGGGGTTTTTGAAGTAAGGAGAGTGGTACCTCTTCTATATTTAGTTTCGTTAGGATAAGTAGAAGGACACAAAAAATTGTTGAAGGGGTTGAAAAATCTTGCACGGCCAATTGCATTGAGTTAATGGACTGAGTAGTTGAATGGGCGAGTGCCCATTCGGTTTGTATTAAAATTTAAGACTAATAATTTTACCAATAAATATTTTAATAATAAGAGATGGATGACGACTAAGTTGACTATTATTTTAGTTAATTACATTTAAAATTATACACGTAAACAGAATACAAAGAGTTCGGCGGTTAATGTATTCTCAGTTATTATTGTTTCAACTTAAATTGTAAGAATTAATTAATAGAATAAAAGAACATTTTCTTCAGGAAAATATACTTATATACTTAATGATTATCATACTCAAACGCTAGTAAGTACTTTTCCTTACTTGAAACTTATAAATTAATCAAAAAACTTAAAGGAACTCTGCGGTCACTAAATCTCTCATAAACTGGTACAATTTTGAAGTCCAATCTGTAGTAGTGTTTCTAAAATAACAATTGACTCACTGGCATATGTGGGCGAGCACGTGGACTCGTGGCAGGACGGACAGGCCTCCTTGAGGTCCAGGAGCAGCGCGGGAGTCGGGGCGAGGGTCGCAGCAGGCCGAGGGCACAGCTTGCACCCGCCGTTGTACTTCTCGCACAGGCACACGTTCTTGTCCAGACCCTCCACCTTGAGCTCGTTCAGGCCGAACCTGTCGCACTCGTGCTTGGCGAGGGAGGCCGCCAGGCGGTCCGTGTGCTGCAGGAACTGGCACGGGCACTCCAAGTTCCTGTTGGATTCCATCTTGTAGTGGTCGTTCTGATTGGTGTCCGGCTCGGGCCTCTCGGGGCCCGCTCTGTCGGTGCTGCCGGTCAAGTACGACGTCAACGTCACCTCGGAAGACGCCCGCACGGTGTTGTTTAACTTGTATTTAGTCATTTCTATTGTCCCGTTCGCGAATGAAGAGAGAGCACTGTTTAAAACACCGTTTTGAAAAGCGATGCGCGGGACATTTTAAAACAATTTTCTCATTGCGATTACGCTTCGAAAGTCAAGGAGCGATCTGCGTGTCCACTATCGCTCATCGTCAATCAGTGGTCTGTGGCGCGTGGCGCGACGCGCGTCTGCGATCGCATCTCATCGGAGAGTGATGGGATCACGGCGACACTGCAACAAATATAAGTACGACATCTATTACTTCGCGGTTTGTTAACTAAGTAATACATACGAACCAACGTGCAAAATGCATCTACTCCTACTAAACTAATATCATAAAGTTTGTAACGATAATGCCAGTTACTAAACGGATTTAGATGAAAGGCTCCCTCTTAGTTTATTACCTGGATTGACCTATAGAATTCTTTTTAACCTGAAAAATGTTAGGTGCCCGAGGGATCGTCTAAAAATATAAAAAAATGGGTCCCACTCGTCTCCGCAAAGCGATAAAGACGTCACACATTTTTTCAGCTCTTATATTTTTCATTTTTCAATGCGGACGAAGTCGCGGGCACCAGTTGGTAAAAAATAAATAAAAATGGTCTCACATAAAAATAAAAAAATAGTTCCCACGCCCGAACAGGGACTTGAACCCTGGACCCTTGGATTAAAAGTCCAATGCTCTACCGACTGAGCTATCCGGGCTATGAAATGACTGTTGAAATTCCTCTATATATTAAGTCGTTGTGACTTTGTGGAAGTAGATGTTTCAATAATGACATTTCATAGTTTTTGAATTTAATATTTTTGTATTAATTGTATTTAAAAAAAGGACCTAAATTGAATTAATTTCAAAGGGATCTTTGAAGAGGCGAGTTTAAGTCTTATTCTGCCAACGTGCTTGTTCCTCCACCAAATCACGTTGCACTCAATCAATAAGTGAAGAAACAAATCGCAGTCATGTGAAGATAATATTATTAGAACGCTGTCAGCCTCGTTCACGTGACACAAGGCGGACTCTGTCTGCGGATGGGAAATGGTAAACGGTGTTATTAAGGCCCACTTTGCACCGACTAATTACATGCGTCCGATAATGCGTCAAGTTCAAAGGCGACACGTGGCTGTATTACTTACTTTGTGGGCACAAAGAAGGCTATTTTTTTATAGAAAATACATAACGTTAGCTGTCCATATGGCGGTTGCATTGCATTGCATTACTAATATTTATAAACGATTTATTGTGTTAATCGTGTAAATAATAAACAAAAATTAATATTGTCTCGTCACGCACGAGCGAATGTAAGTATTCTCAAAAGTGAATTTTACAGTAAGTTTATTGCACGTACCTGCTCTTTAAAAAATAGCTGCCTAAGCAAATATCATAGACAAACTGAGCAAAAATTTTGTACAATTAGGTATATTGTAATTATTATTGAACATAGTGCCCCCCACTATGGAAACAAACACCTATTCACGTTAAGATAAAAATGCTCTTTATTGAATAGTACAAAATGTTTGTTTGTTGCAGTGCAATAGTTTTTTTTTACATTTACCGCCGGTTCAAAACGAAATCTTGTTCTCATTCAAATTGCTATATAAGATCACAATAAACAAAAAAATCAGCCATCACTCCCGAGCACCTGCATCTGTCAGCCCTTTGTGGTTCAATCGGTTCAATATTCTTCAGAAACGAGTGAGTGGCAAGGGTTGCAGTTCCTATAGAGATATGTTCGTTGACATTAAGTGTGTCGTGGACGACATTGAGCTATGACCTGGTTGTTTGAGCACTGCTTTTTATAAGAGCGACCTTTGCTAAGTAACGATTTAAATTTAAATAATCAAAATGGACGAGAACGGCCTCGGATATTGCAATATTCGGATCGAAGCCTCATTTTTTGATACCCTTTAAACACACAACTGTTTTTTTATAGAACTTGTGCTGCTTTAAAGCTTGTATCACGATAAAAAGGCGCGTTGGCATTTTTCCGTTTCCTGGATGTGAGAAAAATATTAAAAATGCAATACACTCAATAAAAAGTTTGAAGCGGCGACGAAATTGCGAAATGGCTACTTGTGCAAGGAAATTTCGTTATGACATTGCATTGCGTTCTCGATAAGTCGTTGCGCAATAAAATGCATGTAAACAGAGGCGTCAAGGTCGCCCGAGTTAATTGACCGGGGAAGGGTTGTGTGCAACAATGGGGCGGGTTCCTGCGAGGGGTTGTGGCACTAAGGTCGCTTTTGCCTTGAACCTTTCCTGCAACAATACCCAGAATACCCTCGCCCTTCCCCCGGGCAAAACAAACTCGCAGAGGGTAAAATGGAATATCGATTCCAGTTCTGAATTATTATAAAATTTATTGACATAAATTTAAATAAAAATAAAAAATGTGTCAATTTAATTTTAATACTATCATACATAAACGTATTATATTTAACTAAAATACCCATTAAGTACACTTTTAATAGAAATTCGCGCACATATTTGTATAAGTTCTTTATTTCATCAATTATATAATTTTTGATAGTAATGTCAATCGTATTATTAACAATATCTTACCAGAAAAGTGATGTTTAATACGATGACAGATACGCAAATTACACTACAATCCGTATATTTGATTAGTCGTAAGTGAAATGAAATAGAATTCGGAGGTTGCACACGAACACTCGACACAGTAGCCCTGAAACGACTGGTGAATAGGAGACTTGGTGACTGACTCTGACTGGTGTGACTGTGGTTTGTACAGTGGTTCCGATTCGGTTTTGTTCGGTTGCAACTGGGGTGTTAACGGGGCGCGAGAGTCGACAGCTTAGATTGACACTCGTTTAGCATTGGTTCGAACAAATAATACGAGCATTCGCAATGTCACGACACGAGGGTTTATTTACACAAACAACATTCTTTCAAATTGGTAATCTGAGATTTCAATTATGAATGGACGAGCATTGTCAGGTGTCTCTTGACTTCCGAGCTGGATTCATGTACACATATAAATTATAGTTGCAAGCAAATTACAATGGAGCAAGTGATATCCATTATAATAAAATATATTACACTAATAGACTCGTCCCAGTTTGTACCATTTTTTTAGTAGTACCTATTACTTCATAAATAATTACAAATCTTGTAAAGGTAATATCAGCATTAAAGTCTTTATTGGTTATTGGTAAAAGCAGTTTTAAATTATTTTAATTAATGTATTGTAACAAGTTATACTTAAATTAATGTTGTAATTAAACTTTTTTAAATGAAGATACTTATACTTTTTGAATAAAAATCAATATCGAGGCTGTCCACTTCCCTCAGTTATCACAGCCTCTATTCTTTTTCCCCTACTGCTAGTCAGCTTTCTTATGGTCTCGTTGTGGGATTAGTCTCAATTCAGCCTGAATCACAGATTTAAACTCCCTGAGATTTAATGAAGTTGGAAACCGACTTTTAGGACGTCTCTTAGATGCTCTATACTTTGTAGGAATGAGGTCGGAATTCTACGGAATAATTCTACGGAACCCGACTCCATAACAATTAATGGAAAACGAACAAGATATTACAATATACATAGGTGCGCAACTAAGTTCTCGCTGTTTTTCAAGAGATGGCTCTACTAGTAAGTGCTGGACGATTATGACATAACCAAAACGTCATTAACCAAGCTTAGACATATGGTAAAAAAACCGCTTTGACACATTAGTGGGTTTGTTTTTGCGTCGTGTACTTTTGGTTGTGCGAAAATGTCTGATTTTGTGCCAAATAATCGTCATTTGCGGGAAGTGTTGCTTTTCTTCTTTCATTCGAAGAAAACGGCGGCTGAAGCGCATCGAGAACTCCAAAAAGTTTACGGAGATGCTGCTCTAAGTGAAACAACGTGCCGTGATTGGTTCCGTCGCTTTAAAGACGTTGATTTCGATGTTGATTATAATAAACTTCAAATTATACTAACGTTATAACTTAACTGCAGTTTTATATTTAATTGAAAAGGAAGTAATTTTTGCACTGATACTAAACTAATTGAGTATGCCTATTAAAAAAATAAATTCCAAACTTGACATTGGAAGAGCACAAATGATAGTTAAGTATGTCATATACCTTCGGGACAGTTGAGAGATGTGATGGTTTGGCGAGACGAACAGGAAACTAGCGGAACTATTGATTGCCGTTAGCGACTAGGCACAAAAACGGGGGAGCCGAAGAGGCGTAGGTTCAATTTTAGATATTGCTAATTAATCGGTAACATCCATGATTCCTAGGATGAGAAGATGCTAGTTTTTGTCGGGTGCTGCGGAAGACGCGAGGCCAAGCACCAAACAACATCTGCTTCCGCGTTTCTCGCCATTCGACAAATTACCCGTGAACTGTCGCAGATCGCCGTGACGTCACACAGCGCTCACAGATTACTTTTCTATTGTTCTGTACCATTTGTTTTATTCATCTCTTCTCTTGTACTAGTTGTACTGTAGTACAGCGCTCGATCTTATTTTCTATAGCGTAAATTAGGTGCGCTTATTTACGCATATTTATTATTGAAAGAAAGCATTGTTAAGAGTATTTTTTCAATGCCCGATGTTCATTTTAAATTGTTAAATGAAGACGATTTGTAAAACATTGTGCATAATTATTTTACCGTATGTTATCCCCTTTTTGTCATAAACTGAGAAGCAAAACTGTTAGCGGCAGTAATTAACTTCTTTCATAGGACCGACGTGAAATAACAGCACATAATAATATATGCACTATTTTCAATTTAATATTTAAACATTATACTGGGTCGGCACCTGTACTATCACCCTGCCTGCCGTCTTTCATCATAAAAAATCAAGCCTTCCGTTTTTTTCCTATCAACTCGTCGCAGCTTACATTGTTATATCTACAAGAAGTTGTATGTAACATAGTTTATCTGAATTATAATTTTATGACGATGGGTAGGTTTGGACAGTGTGTTGACGCACATACGGACCATGGGTGACCTCCCGCGGCGCTACCTCCCCATAAAACGCTTGCGGTGAGTAGGTGCGGCGCCTAATTCGCTTTTGCATGTATTAGGCTTACGTAACAGCAAAACAATGGGCCCAACATCAATGGTGACTGAATTCAGGAAGTCGGACCAATTCAGTCATCAGTCAGGGCCTTCGGGATATTTGCTAGCAGCGTATGATTCCGGTTCTATAACCGGAATCATACGCCGAATATACTGAGCGTGAACCCAATATTAGGTAGGTATACATTTTATTGTTTGCAACCAATTTTCTTGTGTCTACCTATTTTCTTTTATTAATAACCTACTTTTCTCATTAGCGTAGTGGATACCATAATCCTAACTAAGTAATATTACAAATAAGAGTAAGTTTGTTTGTTTCAACTCAATCGATCACCAGGAAATTTAGTATTACGTTGTGTCAGGGCACCTTTCATCGATTTTCATCCAGAAAGGCTAGTTGTTCCGGGCAAAAGTGTCACAAAACCTAATTATAACATTATATTGAACGATATTATTTTATATTATGTAACGTTCCTCTTCATGATAAATGGCACTGTCAAGCATGAACCAGGATAGGCAAAATTTATTCTGTTATCCCTTAGTCACCCAGCGAAACACAAACCACTGCTATTGGTCTTCTGTAAGGGTATGGTTGACCGGAACGCAGTGTGCGCTGTCACTTGACTGTGTGGTTTAAGTAGTTCATGGTAGTTCAGTTAACAAACAGTATAAATGAAAGGTTTTTTTTAAAGATTAGGTCCAACGAATTTAATAATTAAACCCGGTCGCCATAATAAGCTCGGAAAAAAGAAGACCATAAAAAAATTTATAAATGCACGTTTCTTTACCTATCAGAGTTAAAAAAAAATTGTCACAGACAAACGTCACAGTTTATGTATATATTTTTTTAAAATTCTAAGTGTCAAATTACATTTTGTCGAATGATAATCTAGCGCCATCTAGCTATGACAGGCAGAACTTAGAAAATGTTTCAAACAGTACGTACTTTGAAATTGTAAAAGTTTTGTCAATTCGTTAATAGATGGCGTCAGTAGAGTGCTACTAAAGGCTTGTCCTGTGGCATGGAAAATTATTGATAAAAACTAGATAGACAAAATAATGTAGGTAATTCATGACACAATCATACCTTAGTTAACTTTGAATAGCATTTTTTTTTTAATTTACATTGTGTTCCTCGCCGCGGTGGCTATCTTGTATTTTGAATATGACATAAAAGACAAAATAGCTCATAAATATAAATGTATCAATTTTGTAGTATAGTAGAGAAGAACTTAAACTTTTAATAACCTTATCTTTTAGTTTCCCATCTTAGTGACACATACAATGTTTTGTAACTAACTGCCACATACCACTGCAATAAAGATCTTTGTTAGAACTTTGCAGAAAAAGGTAAATTGTGCATTGTTATGCTCTGTTTGTTGTTATTAAAGTCAAATTATAATTATGTAGGTATTAAGCTATTTGTTTTTTTTAATTTGTGATTTAAAGTGCAAAGTAACCTAAAAAATTTGCGTCACCTATTCGCGATTTTCAGTAAATGTTGAATCATTCTTGCATACCTCTTGCCTTCGTCATCCTTTGTTTTTCACCTATTTATTAATTGCCAGTGGATAGTTTTCGCAGATGACTTTTTAATTAAAAACGGTCATGAGTTGACTGCAATGATGTTGACTGCCTAATTTTTAATTCGTCTAAAGAGTCATGCTATTGATAGTTGCTATAGAAGTACAACGAAAACTAAAACGAAAAAAAAAAAACAAAAAATTTGCTAAAAGGTGGTCATATAACATATTAATATGTTATATGATAATATACAAATAACATCAAATCAGACATTACATTTTATCAAGCTCAATATGTACCTACGTTCTCACAGTCACGACAAGTGAACACACAAAATGATTTTATTGTAATTAAAATTACAATAAATGCTTGTTAAAAAAAATTATATTAAATTTTACGTATTTTGAGTTTTTGATATATAGTAGATCTGCTAATTGGATTTAGAACAAGTCCAACAAACTTTGATCCTTTAAATTCATTCAAAGATAAATAATTCGATAACTTTAAATAGGGCGAACGATAAATAATTATGTAGACAGCGCGGCACCGACCAAACCAAGTCACCGAAAAATCTTCATTTACTTACATGGGTGTCATTAGCGATTTCAAGTCTAATTTTTGTGTTATTCTCAGAAATTTATATATCTAATTAACATAAATTTGCCGTTTTTTATTGTTAACAATGAACTAATTTTATTTTTCCTGTAAAGAACTGCAATTGTAGCAACCAAATAGACACGAAACCCTTGCAACTTGGCTAGGATGCTATATCTTATCAAGTTATGATGATGCAATAGCACCAGAGAGCAGCAAGGCGGACCTATTAACAAATGCTAAATGACATTCCAATAAAGTTATGGCAAATAGAGAGAAAGATAAGATGTCCTAAAAGCTGAAGTTTTCAACGTTTGTTCACTGCTTTGTCTTAAACATGGTTCTCAAAGATGGCCATCCACCATAAGAATACATAATAAGGTTCATAGTAGGGGAGCCCAAGAGAGGATTTTTGGATTTACTCAAGCGCGTCAATATTGCCAATGTACAGATATGTATTAATCTGCCGGTTTGGATGGTGGGGTTGTTGTATATTCACTTTTTTTTTTTTATTTTATTAGCCAGTTATAACAACAGGGGTAAAAATTAAAATACAACTCGAGCGCGTCAGAACCAAAACTAAGCTCCAATTTAAAATACAGACGATTCGGATGTAACGCAAGCTCATGGCAGCTTTTTGAAAATGCAGAAAAGATTTTTGGCGATTGCCATTTTGTAATACTCAAGCACGTCAGATTTTCATACAGACGTCTCAGCCTGTATTCCTGATCGTGCTGATTCTTAATCTGAGGATTTTTTTAATACAGCATCTACAAACTTTTTAATGCCTGTAGACGCTCACCCCACCGTTGAAAAGAAAAACATCATATAACCTTTTTTTGTCCCCAACGTCGCTCGAGTAACTCCACATTTAGCATCGTGGGCTCCTCCCCTACCATTAAGTATGTCAGAGCAATGGAAAGAAATATAAAAGAAAAAAAAATGACACGCGATGAAGAGTAAAATAGAAAAATGGACTAAAACTGTACCTATGTTCCTGTGGGGAATTTTATCGCAAACCTGAAAAAAGAAAAATGAGGAGCAACAGGTAAACAGATGGGATGATCACTTTATTTGTCTCTGTCTATGGTTTGCTAAAAGAAAGTAGGAAGAAAGTTTTCGACATAGGGCCTTCCCCATCTAAAGTGGGAATATGTCGCGGAGACATTAGGCTAATCAAGAAAATCAGGAAGTAATCTTTGTGTATACTGATTTAGTAGTAGCTAATGGTTAATTTCTTTATATTTTAATTAGTTAGTTATTCCCCGAAAATGGTGACAACGCGGAAATCACCTGTCTCCTCCGTTACGCAAGTTGTAGTCTTGAGGCCCGAGGGTCGCGAAGACCTCAAATAGTTCCCCGACACTACGTGACCCGCTTCGCGATGGAGCATTAAGATGCGCTCTCTGATACCAGCACGCACCGAGCGCCATTATAACTAGACCTCTCCTCGAGTACTCCACCAAACACCTTGTGATGTACTAAAAACTCGACAACTTTATGTCTGTTCAGAATTATAGTATTTTTATATTCACATATTTACTTATATTTAATAAATTATTAATGAGCCCAGTTTTCAGTGCTTCTCAAAGTAAGGCAGCTCACGTGCACTACAATAGCACACTATTAATAAAATTAGGTACGTGCAAAGTTGAAAGGTCTGAGTACATTGGTTGTTTATGTTCATATAAACGTCCTAGCTTTACAACGAAGGTGGCTTCTTGCTCAAAATAAGGATTTAATCTGTATGTGTTGTTTGGATACGCTATTGTCATTTATGTAGGTATATAATATTTTTTCATTAAACAGTTAAAAACAAGTAACAGAAATGAGTTCAGTGTTAGAACACGGGTTTTATTTTTTTAAATTTTGAAATGATTTGTTTGGTTATTTTTCGCACCGATACTTATTGTTGCAAAATAAAATCTGAGAATAATGTCTTCTTTTAAATCTTTATAAGGAAATATGTGAAAAGTATACTAAAATACGTATTTAAAACAGGACTTTAATTAGTTATTCTTTAAAGAATTATATTAATGTCTTCTTTCATGTCCCCTAAACTTTCATACACTTAGATATATGAAAGTATTACTGTGAAAATTAACAGATATTAGTGTCGAAACGAAACATACCAAAAAAGGTAAAAGAGAAACTTTAAGAATATAAACCATGAACCTATAACACTATACACAAATGATATCCCATAATATATGAATGCTGGTCTAGTTAATCTGAGTGATCTAACAAATATTCACCTTCATTTGCAAGTATTGTAACATAAAGAGAAAAATTAATCTTTAGTAATAAAATTTTAGTAACAGTGACATCTAGTCTTTTTCGTTAAAATATGAATGACGTCTCGTGAACAATCATATTTTTTGATGTGTTTACGTATTTTGTTTGCAATCTGCGGTTTTGTGAACAATGTCATCCTATATGACGTCATTATTTGGCTCATAATTTGTTAGTATGTACTTATTGACGATGCTGAACAATATAACATCAAATGTTCACCATAATTTATAGTTGGATCTCTCGTCATAATTTTTTTACATGAATTTATCTGCAAGCAAATAAAATCGATCTCACTCTAAAACGCCAAGTCGAACTAAGGACATTAAAAAATTATTTCGAATGTTCTGGATTTCGTTTAGATTTATGGTTTATGGTAACATTAATGATTTTTTTTTAAATACTAGTTGAATACCTGTAACTTTATCACTTAATCGTGCAATACTCGTATTTGTTACGATATAAGGCTTCTTATTAAAAAGCGACATTTAATTTATTAGCACGGATTAGTGATATTATATTTATCAGCAAATATGCACTGACGTACTTTAATATACTACTCGTTAAGTAGTATTATGTTAATACGTTACTTACAATTTTTATTTCTGATATAAATATTATCAATTCACATAATAATAAAATAAAGTAAATAATAGAAAATACCAACTACTGTAGCTGATGTGTAAAAGCATGTGATTGTATGAAAATATTTGAGAAGCAGTGTGCTTAGCTGGTTGGCTGGCAACATTGTTCTAAGGGGAAACAAGCAGTCTTAATTACAATAAGTTATTTTTATAACAGTCCATTTATCGCATATTGTAAAGCGTGAATTCTGTCAATTGGATTTCCCAAACATAAAAAAATATAATAGACGGTGCTCTTCAAAAATTATATCAATATTGAGGGAATTCCAAAAATGTGTTACCATTTAAGTATCTATTTTTTAATAAAATTGTTATATTTTAATTGATATTTACATAGTGTTAGGTTTAGGATTTAAAAAAAAACGAACTATGACTGAAGTCAATAAAAGGTATTTGAGAGAATCGAATTGAAAATAATACAACATACTTACGTCAGAAATACTGCAATAACTTTAATTTAGATATGAAATTAATTTCAGTTTTTAGTTTGCTTATATCTGATAAATGTAATTTTTTTTTTATATATTGTTGCTACCAATAAAAAAAACCAGAGACTCCCGTTGGCAAGTGTGAACTCTTAAATAAATTTAGTGAATTTCTCAAACAAATGAATTTGTTAATTTAAACAAAAAAATAATCGGCTCCACCGTTAATAAGAATAACGATTACGACACATATGCGACTTGAAACAATAAAAATATGTGATAATTTTGACCGCATTTTGTGTTAATTAGTGGTGTTTATCTGTAACACAACTACACCATGGGTTTTAATGACGCAAAAGCGATAACTTCACCATAAATAACTTTACGGTGAACTCGTCAATTATTACACCAACTTGTACCTTCAATGTATCAGGAATAAAAGTTATAATTGAAAACACTTTATATATGTGCTGGTGTCCGATAGTTACGGTGGCTCTTATAAATAAACTCGTAGTATATAGTAAAGTAACACATTACTATAGTAGTAAATAAAGACAAGAAGGAAAAAGGATCCATATGATTTTTTTTCGTTTTTCTGATGGTCACTCACATCACAAAAATTTAACTTCGCTGAAGAATGGGTTCACAGTATGTTTACTTGAGAAAAGAGGCAATATACTTGTACATAAAAGCTATAATATTATGCTGCGACTTCGTCCATGCCCTTTTTCTTAGATGTAATCTTTAAGTTCGTATATTTTTGTCAGGGGTTGAATATTTTGTTTGTATTTTTAGAAGATTCCTCGAAACAGTACTTTTTCTGGATGAAATGTCCTTTTCTGTAAACATGACAAGGTGTATGCTAAATTTCATGACGATAGGATAACTATATATATATATTATCATTCCTTTTTGAAGTTGGTTGAAGTCTTCAGCAGGCTTGAATTCCGTTTTGGTGTTGCTTGTGAATAAGGGCAACGTATGAACGTAGTCCTGTATTAGCAAGTGGATCGTCAACCTGTCTGCCGACTGTTACCTTATAACATAATAGCACAATTTCGCCTTGACGGCACGACGCGCGACGCGACAACATATTGTCAGTTAGTACGACACGGTCACGTTACGCATAGTAAAACGTAACCCTCTGTTGGTCACCTATTTTCCTGGACATCACGTCATGGGGAAGGAAGCTTGCACAGTTTTTTTTAATAAATTGTTATTAAGGAAATGTGTGAAGGAAAAGTTTCTAGTGACGAATACCTACATTATGCAACAAAACATTTTCTTTTGATACCTACCTGCCATACACGTAAAGATTTTATAATTATTAAGTACACCAAAAATAAAATATTTGATTGATACATAAAATATGTTAAATTAAGTAAATAAACTTACATTAAATTGTTAAGTTAAAAAGATAAATGTTAAAAATGTGTTAAGCGTAAGCTTATTAGCAACGAATTTTAGCCAAACAAGGTACTTTCTAAATCCAAAATTTCCATTTAGATTTGTTCATGTTTTCAGATTCGTGAGCTGAATGTAATTAGGCGTGGGTTATTCCCAATAAAGAAAGAGTTTTCTTTTAGCAGGTGAGTGATTGGGTGTGCCCCGTTGCAGAATAGGCGGCGACCTTCACGCGACACAAGGATAACTGTCTTGTTCTTGGTATTGAAGTTTTAAGGTTGTTATGGGTTTCCCACAGGTACGAATAGGTACTATCGATCAATTAAAACGTAGTTTTGTTTTTATATAAAAGTCACGTGATGTTAGGTGCATAATGTCGCCTAACGAGCAACGTCACAACATCCCTAAAACTCACTTACCGAAACAACAGGACACATGCTGTTATTTTAAATATATATTTATTATTAAATTATTAATTGTTTGTTCTAAAAAAATATAATGAATAGTATAGTTATAATATAGTATAGTTAGAAATTAAATGTGAAATCACGTGACCGTGTGGTGATCGCTAAAGTTCCCATTTATGAGTACGCCAAGTATGCAAGCCTTTGTGCAACTCGTTGCAGCCGTGTAGCATCGCTCACAAAAGTGTTGTCTTTTAAATTATTAAAATTACTTTTTACTTGTATATCAGTAAACGTATTAATTATTATAATAACTTTTAGCATTAATTATTCTATTTAATTTGGCAAAACTTATTACTGTAATTTAGTTGGATTTGCTCCCAATGTCGCGGCGTTATCGACCAAGGATAACGTTTTAAAGGAGAAGCATTATTGCGTTATGCAGTGTTTGGGCACATCGTCCACCAGCGTGGCCATTGTGTTTCGGTGGGTAACAATACTAACAACAGTAGCCGCCTTTATGACAAACGAAATAAAGGCGAAGCTGAAATGAAAAGTCGACGACATAATCGACTGTGTGCGCGAGCGTACCCGCGCCTCAATGACGTGCAAATCCTTGACCTTGGTGACTGGTACCCCGAACTTGACAACCCGCTCACAGCCAGTTCTCGTTTGCCTTTTCTTATTATTATCCGTCATCGTTACTTTTGTCATTGGGCTGAATGTGCCCTTGCACACATAGGTGCAATCACCTACTCTTTTTATCACAGTGTATAGGTAGATCACAGGGGCACTGATACGAATAGGCATAGAGACCAAAAAGACGTACCTACAGTCAATATTCTAATAGTGTTCATCAATATCATTAACATTAATAGACGAGGGAAACATTATGCCAATACCCATGAGAAGTTGCTCAAGTGGCTCTCTGTCTTAACTCCTTTCTGCAGCTATAGACTATGTGCTCTGGTATTAAGGCGAATGTATAAAATAATTTATATAAGTGTATATAATAGATTTGTTGGACTTCTGTTCATGGTTTCTGGTACCAAATTGGAACCCTTTCTTGGAAAGTTGAGTATAGTTGTGATTTAACTTGATTGTCATCTTTTTTCGAAGTAATGGCAAGGTACTCCGCATTCCGTAGTCCCTATTCCATTCTTATTCCTTATCCTATGAAAGTCTTCAGTGCGTTTGCACTCATTCTTGTTATTGCTTGTGCCTACCATAAAGTGTGTTTTCTGGATGTGTGTATGATCGTCATGAGTGGCAAGAAAAGAGTCATTTAACTAACATTTCGGCACAATAGCAACAGTCTAGCCGCCAAGTCGATGACTGCTGATAATTACGGCCACCCAGTACAAAATATGTGTACTGACGTCAAATAGTAAGATAGGTAGTTGCAGTACAGGGTAAATTTGGCAAATAAAAACAAGAGTTAGTGTAAGTAAATCCCCTTAAGTACGTCACCTGCGCTACACATTTCATTATTGTCATCACGTTGAGCACATTATGATTAGATCTACGGCGCTTTCAAGGTCTATTTTCGAGGTCCAAGGTCGAGGTCGCTGACTAAATTTTAATCACATCTGGACATTTAACGGCTTTTCTGCGTATTACGACCACGCAGATCGTCATTACAAATGGTAATATTACATTTATTTCTTCTGGAAGCAGAACAGCTTTAGCTAGGTGCAGGCGCTAAAGTATATGTACCTGTTGTGTATAATTTAAACTATAAGTTTTATTAAATTTTTGACCAAGCTTAGTTAACTGTCTATATGGGAATTATATATCTTTTTGATTTCACGAAACTTTTATTGTAACTATAATACATACTTTTCGCCCACTTCACTTGCTAACTATTGAAAAAAGCAAAGATAACACAGAAGCTTTTCAATATCTAGAAACGAAAAACAGTTCGGAATGCGTCACATATTTTAAGCTTAGAATGCATGAGCAAACTTTAAGTAAAGTAAGTATAACGTATTAATTAAGCTGGTTGAAATAATTTAAAAGATTGCGTGGTTGTCAACTGGTGTGATTTTTATCCTATTACTGGAGAGGAAGGATCGCCACTTCGCCACTTCGCCACTTCGCCACTTCGCCACTTCGCCACGCACGCGTCACGTGTGCACGGAGCTTTACGAGGCACGTGAGCGGTCGATGGGTGTATAAACCTTCGACTGCAGTTTGCCAACAGTTTGTTTCTCATTCGCACTCCAAACACATCAATACTAAATCAACAGAAGCTTGGGTCAGAATGCCTAACTTTAAAAAACGGAGAGTTTAACTTAAAATTGGTCCTTAATGATCGGTGGCCTGATCGCTAACACAACAGATATTTAAAGACGGTCTTCTATAAGGGGGGTGACGTCTGACCGGTTATCCAGTTTATGACTAGAATGCTGGTACTTAGTAGTGACTAAGTTTAAGATCTTTTAAATTAAAGCATTCTATGAGATCTGTTGTATTCAACCCGTCCGCGTCGCTTCAATTTTAGTTCATTCGCGAAACACAAATTAAAAAACAAAATTGATCATCCTAACCTAACTTATGTACAAGGACAAGGTCTTATATACATGACTAAACTATACTAGGTACTATAATAAACTACTACTAAACACTAAATCTAGAAAATAAAGTTATTGCAACAGTTAGCCAAATGTGCTTCTACATTCGCTACGCTACGCTACGCTAAGAGAAAACTTTAAGGTCGACAGACAGGCTGATGGATCTGACGATACAATAATATTGATGGTAGGTGGCTACCGTCGCCTATGACACAAGCAAAGCTACACGTTGCTGAAAGTTGCTGAAGATAAAATACACCACGTTAAAATTTGAAAAGTATTATTAATTTAGTTAATAAAATAAAGTGATTAATAATAAATAACAGTTTGAAAACATGTGGACATGAATTCTTGAAACACGTGCCAATAATTATAGAAGCAATAATTTTCTACAACCGGTCATCAAAAATAGTTGATAATCTTAATTGGCCACAGAGCATGACCCGTGCTCTTAATAGGAAAATCTAATATATAATAAACATTATGCAACAAGTTCACTTATTCACGTGAGACACGTCGTATGCGTTTTTAGAATAGCCATTTTCATATATAATCCCGAGGTATGAAAAGTTATGGGAGTAAAATAAAATGTCAGATGTCACACGTTACGCGTTACAGGCTACAATATGCTTAGAAGAAAACTCCAGTCGTGCGTCGGAGCTGATACACACACTTTTTTTGTTTGCAAACCGATTACGAATATGTGAAAACCATATTCGAATCGAAGACTTTCCTGAGATTATTGTGCACTAACTTAGGTACAAAGAGACAAAAGTCTAAAAACTATTTTTTGACCTCCGTAACATGTGTACAAATTGTGTTATTTTTTTTTTTTTTTTAATGTTTAGTTTAAACACGGCTCATTTACGATTTTATTATAGGCAATGTATTGATGATGATATTACATTACCTATATGATTAATAAACCACAAAACTATGTACACCTATGTTAAAGAATTCGACTTGTTTATCCATTACCCGGTTAACATATTATATTTTTTTAGTTTCCTTAAAATCAACACTAGGTAATAACATGATGTAGTTTTTCCCGGTAGAAGCAGAACCGGTCGCACGCGCCGAGCACGCGACACAAAATTGAGTTTAACTACGAAGTGTACCCAAATGTGCTAATTAATATCTAATGCACCTACATTCATAAAATATTAATTCATTAACAAGATAAAAGTTAGATAGAATGTCTATTTGTTTTTATAAACGCCATTCTTGGTATTAAGAAAAACAAATTATTCGCCGGACTATGAGCTGTGAACACGAAGGCTCGTATCGAAATAATACACAAAACTCTCGTGCCATTCGGTGTTAGCGCAACTAAAATGATTTCCATTACCGAATCGAATTTACACCTTTGTCTAAAATGTTAGCAGTTCTCATTTACATGACGTCTAGTGATTTCAGATTATACAGTATGTTTTATTATTATAATCAACTTCAATTAACAAATTGATATTTGTGAAGATGTTAACATTTTTTCCCCTTTAATCGTAAATAAATTCGTTATAAATTAATTGTATTGATTAATTAATTCTATTTCATTAATGGGGGGAGAGGGAGGTGGAGTTTAGTCTTACCTATTTTATTTCATAATAATCACCGATTAGTAATGGAATTCTAAGATGAATACATAATCTGATATTATGAAAATCGGCATCGGTATATGTATCCAATCCCACGAATTGGAAAGAGCAGATGGATGAACTGACTACCTAAAGGACTTTGCAGGAACAGGCTGGATACGGAGAGAACTAAGTGTTTAAGTGTTAAGTGGGTAAGTGGGTAAGTAAGTGTTTAAGTGGGTCCCTGGATGGTTTCCATTAACAATTGGCTTAGAATCGGGTTATACTTTTATTGATATTATTGAATTCCACTACTATTATTATCATTTTAATATTACTACTATTACTGCATTATAAGTTGTTATATAATTTATCTATCTATTTAATTATTCAAGCTATCAATATAATCTATGTAATTTATATAATATATCTGTATGGCGTTCGCGTGAGTCACACGGTGCTGGCTGAAAATCAGCGCTGTAGGTGCCTGCTTAGCACCTCGGCACAATGCTGAGCCAGTATCCGATTCGCTGCCGCGAGGACAAACACATATTACCTGTCTGTTTTTATTAATTTACTTGTGTCAGTTTGTTTTTGTTGTTTCTGTTTCTTATGCAATGTTCTGTTTATGTCCTTTGTGCAGCGAATAAATGTCTTTCTTTCTTTCTTTCTTTCTTTCTTTCTTTCTTAGAACTACATTCAGAAATGGAGAGACACAGGCTAATATTGATGACATAATCTGATAACTTATGGCATTTACATGGAATTTGAATGGCTTATGGCCCCACACACAAAAAATAACTAACGAGAATTTGGTTTTAATTTAGTGAGTTGAGCAGTTCGCCAGGAGAAACCTTTCGTGAGGCGCGTCGTCCGTCGTGGCGTTATTCCCCGTGCGCTTAGTAGTGAGTCGGTTTTTCCATTGCAGTGGGCACATTTCCCTGCTCAGGGCTAGATGGCTAGAGGCCTGAGCCGGTGCATGTGGGCGTGCATTGTGAAACAGGTCGACGAACTGATAGCGACGACTGACTAGTGCAACTGCATACGATGCATGCGATTTTCTGCATTTTATACAATATTTATCCTACTTACAAATTAATAACTGGTTGTAATTTCCTTAGTAACTAGTCCTTGCTGAACCAAAGGCTACTGAGGATAACTTAATATATTTTGGTCCAATTTTTTCATGCCATTCTTCCAATGGCTCGGCTTTCAACGAATATTTAAAAAAAAGCTGAATTCGACATTTGCGCTTAGCAACACATTTATTGATTAATTTTTCTTTAAATTTTTTTATTGCATTTTATTTTCAACATAAACCCCCAATAACATTTTCAATTTATATAGATTACATAAATTTACATTATGTTATTACAATAATACATACTAAACTTAAATAATAATTATTGATCATTTTTTTTTTCTCTATTTATAATCTGCAATCAGTCTTCTAGACTATAATCAGATTCGTTGAGCGATTTTATGTCTTTCAGAGAGAGCGGACCAGCGCCCGATCTTCTCTATCACAGAATCTGCTTCCTTTTCAGCCTATCAGTTCTTACAGCAACATTATTGATCATTATTATTGATCATTGTCAAGAATTTTGAGATTTTTCAAGAAATTGCAATATAATTTTCAAGTTCACATTAACTTGAACTTGAATAAATTTGTATCTGTCTCAGTTCAATTTGACAAAATATTTTCCCGCAAACAAAAATTAATAGGTAATAGTTATGGGGAGTAAAGTTAAATTATGCAATAAATTTGATTTGCATGTTTTCCCTGATTTAGAGGAAAACGAGTTTATTTTATTAAACTGTGCGTTAAGTTACTCCATATATAATTTAATGAATAAAACTTAAAATGTTGCATTGTTGTCCCACCGACAACTTAACTTAAAGCGGTCAAGTGAGAGTTATTATGACACAGTCAAAGTCAGTCATCAGTCAGTGGGTATTGGAAAAACAAAACTGACTCACTTTCCCCCATTGTCTCTGCGGTTTTTTTAATATTACTCGAATGGTCGGCAGATATCACGTATACATACGTAGGTATATATATGTGTATTATCACACTTAGCAGAAGGCCTAGTCTCAATATTTTAGTTTTTAGTCTAATGATACTTTTTTGTCTCAGTAGTTCGGTAGCTAGAATCTACCAGACTACTTACTGAGGCTTTAGACAAAATTTTAAATACTTCTGAAATGCGGAATGAGCATATAACTTCTTGTTATATGCTTATAAATGCTCATAAAAGAATTTTTGAAGCTGAGACATACTTTTAAGCAAACTTCGTCATCAATGAGAAAACTTGGGAACATGATATTCAATAGTGGAGCGAATAGGACGTGAAAAATAATAATTTCATGAAGAATGCTATATGTGCATGAGTAAGAGTATCCAGTTCTTTCTTCTATACTCATTCCATATTCTGTTTTCCAGAAATTCCATCTCGGGTTCGCTCTAACAGCAAAGAAGTACTGCACTAGTTGATAAAATACATAATTGCAATAATAATAGATACTGGCTATTATGTAACCAGTAAATAAATGCATTTTCGAGATAATACTTAATACCTACTGGTATTTTATTCTAAACAGAAAGACATAACATAAGTAAATAATAATAAACATAACCGCATAACCGTAAATGTGTATAAGTATACCTAAACTTGTGTAACATAAACTTGAATCCAATATAAAGGACATAATAATAACTTATTTGGTATTTTTATTTTTAAAGAACAATAAATTTATTTATTATTGGATTGATGTTGGTTTCAAATAATAGAACAGATTATAATAATTATTTGTTATAATCAATATAACACAGAAGTTCGATAGTAAAGTAAGATCGAAAGTAACTCGGTCTGTATGTTGAATATATGTTGAATAATACCGGAGAAAAATATAGGTTATTCGGAGTACGAATACATACTAATATTATAAATGTGAAAGTAACTGTCCATCCGTCTGTTACCTTATCATGCCTTAGAAATTTCGCACTTTGCAAGGGATACAGAAAAGGACACAAGGTTCGTCCTGAAAAAAGTACTGTTCCCAGGCGTTCATATGAAAATCAAAATCCAACGCCTGGAAAACTATAACAGCAATAAAGGATGAATAAATTTATTGCATATATGTATTTTATCAGAAGTTAGGTATTATATTATTTTTAACAACGCGTAAGCCTGAGCCAAGAGTGAGTGAGGACTTGAGGAGGGAGAGTACACTCCACTCGCGAAACGCATCATGTAAACAAACAGTGCGCGGCGGCTCGCGTGGATTCTCGCTCCGATAGTATTAAGAGGCCGGCACACCCGCCGCCCGCCATTCCGCCGCGAAACGTCGGTCGCGTCGCACGCGTCCACAATGACTATGATTGACTACGCGCGCCCCTACGAGCAAAACATGTGCGATCTCTACCCCACGACGCCCGCGCCCGCGCGTCTCGACGACTTCCAAGTGTTCAGGAAAGGATCCGCCTCCTACATCTACTCCAGTTACTACACGAATCCCTCCTACGACGTGTACGCCGAGCCCGACATCGACTCCACCGCCAACGTCTACCACAACCTCGTCAGCACCGGACGCGATTTCTACTACAAGGATTCCTGGAAATACAACGTGGTCACCGACTGGACTGAGGACGACACCATCTCCTGGATCATCGACACCGCACAGAGCCTGGGATTCAGTGAATTGGACGTCGCATATTACAATTTCAAAATATCCGGATATGAACTAAGGGCCATGAAAAAGGAGGAATTGTTACAAAGAATAGCACATCCGCAGACGGACGTGACATATTCCAGGAGGATAGGAGAAGCTATCTTCGAAAAACTTCAATTTCGCCTCAACCAAGAGGCGATCAGACAGTCCTCGGTGTTCAGATATGCAGACAGCGACCCTTATCAACATCAAGAATCTGTGCCAACAGTGTTAGATTTAGATTCCTTCGATAGAAATAGAGTATACACCTCGGACTATAAGCCAAACGATAGCAGTCTACTGCAGAGTGCATGCGACTCCAGCGACGATGCAGAAGATATCTACCGCTCATCGGAAACCGCTTCTCCAGAATATTCATATAGAAGTGACGGCAGTAAATCCGGAGACGAGGATGACAAAAGAAAAGTATTCAAAAGGCCCCCGGGACGACCCAAAGGCAGCGGTAGAAAAGTTTGCAAAAAGCCGAAAAGTCTCTCGGTGCCAGATTTCTTATGGATCTTGTTAGGATCGATGCAGTATAATCCATCGATAATCAAATGGGAGGACCGAAACGTGAAGAAGTTCAGGTGAGTGTATCAATGTAATGTCATGTCAATGTAGTTGAAGGTTGGATGTAATTATGTGACAGAGTTTGGAGCGTTGCAAAAAAGCGCGCTGTCGTGACTCCGATCGTCGACGGCTGCATGATGATACCACTTGAATAGCCACTTGGTTCATACATTATTTATCACGTAAGAGGCACGTGGATGAGAGCACACGGCGCGGCGCTTACAAGCTAATTTGCAGTTTGACTTATTTATTTATTCATCAGCACTATTATTATTTTAAGTTACATTTCGAAGACCGCCATGAACTTTATAGAATTGACATTGTTTTTGTGTGAACATAATAAGTATAATTCCACAATTATGAGTGTCAACCTTCATTCGACTAATTAGATATTGCTGGGTCATTGAGGACCGCTCGTTTACAGCTGCAATATGCAAATGGAAAGAATAATCTTAATTAATCATTTACTCTATTAGCGCCAATGGTATGATTACTATATTAACTACACAATTTTATGATAGCGATATTTTAATTTTGTTGCCTGCTTGTTGTTGGATGTTAGAAATATTTTTTTCCTAGCTGCTCTTTTACATTTTGTTATAATTCTGCAATAAAATGACCTAACGCCTCAAACGCCTCTCCAAAAATGGAAGTCTATCAAAATACATAACACCAGATTATGTCTGCATTTGAATGGTCGCCTTTGACACTATATTTATTATCCATCATGTTGATCTCGAATTATTGCCAGTACACGCTCTTTTTATCCGATGATGGCGTTTTACAATATTATGTTAACTACGCATCTAATGTTGGTTAATAATAAAGTTATAGTTCCTCATTATTTCCGCATATTTAAATTATTTGATTTGTTATTTTTGGAAAACTCGCTTGAAACTTGATTTTATCAAAAACGTATTTCTAATATTTACGCCAGTGTACAACAATCATCAATTGATCAAAAACAGGAAACTGAGTTTTGTTACAAGTGAAGTAATTGAGGCGACCCATTAAAGTGATTCAGAACTTTGCAATAGTCATTGATATTGCGTGGAAAATGACGTTGACCATGGATTTAAGGGCATTGGAAAATGAAAAAAAAAAAAAAAAAAACCATTGCAATTTTCAAAACAATTAAACTGCAAAATCCTTATAAGGAAACTGACCTAATAAAGAAACTAAAACACTGCTTTTATAATTATAATTTTAACTTAAGACAGAAGACATTTCGACATAATATATTGGTTTTCTATGTTAAAACATGCGCGTCTTGTTCACAAATCTATTATTGAAGAGTCATGGTAGTAGTACGTTATTGTCGTATAGTTTTTATCTGTCGCCTTAACCTTGCTTCACCGCGCGGCCGCGCCCGCCTCTGGTTCCTCTGCGACCTTGCTCAATGGTTCACACGTTAGCGTTACAATTTTAAACACTACACCTCCCATCGATCTTATGTCGTTTAAATTTAAAGTTCAAATTGTATCAACACAGATTATTACATCTAAGTACCGTCAGTTTTAAAACGGAAGATACAAATTCCATTGTGTCTTGTTTGGCGGCTGTCAATCCCTTAACGAATGCTCGTTTGAAAACCAAATTAGTCTGAATTTTGTATTGTTGGACGATATTATTGTAAAAGTTTAACAGATCGATTCAGTTCGCGTCGAGTTCGGCGAGATATTATAATGTTTGGTAAGAGAAGTTTGACTTGTAAAGTTCTCGCGTTTATTATGAACGCTTTGAACAGCTGTTTTTATTATGAAAAGATCAGCAGACAGGCTGACGGTCCACTCGATGGTGGGTGATACCATAGGTGTTGCAAGTAAGTTAAAGGACTGGGAATAGGGAGCTCTGAAACCCCTTATTCATTCACCGACCACAACTCATGGTTTCTTCCTGTAAAAGGGTCGATACTGCCTCCAAAATGGTTGCCCAACTAATATACAGCTAAAAAAATATTTAAATAAATCATGAGGTATTGAGTTGAAAATATGTCAATTAAAACAATAAACAAAACTGCGTTTAAGTATTAATAGTACCTAATTGAGTCAGTGACAATCTTTAAAAATAGATAGTACAGTGACCATTCACTGTACTATCTAATTTTAGAAATATGTAATTAGAAAAAGAATTAGTCATATAACGATGAATTAATGGAGACCATTATAACGAATATCGTCCGGATCGTTAGTGGTGGTAGGTCATAATTGGAGTTCCCTAATTTGTTAACGAATAAATCTTAATAGGTGGAGACTAAAAAACCCTGCGTTTTTAAAATCTATTTCTCATTATAACAATATTATAATATTTTTATGACGACGTAGATTAATTAGAGATAAGACGTTAGCTATGGGAGTATTCTAAATTTGAAATTTTACAGTTTTTAAAGATTTATAAGAATTGGTCATCAATCTACTACAACTATGGATTTTGCATCACAAATGCCAAAGCGGCACATAAAAAGTACGCCTAAAGCGGAATCATGGCGGAGTTTTTCCTTCGTGCGTCAATGGTAATAGGCAGTAACGACCAAGTTCTACATTCATTTTGAACTCGTATGTGTTGAAGTAAAGGGACATTTTCTTTAAATGACAGATGACAGAGTTCATGCTCTAAGCATATCGCACCTTTATTCCAATACCGTCACTATCATAAATGAGCAAATTATGCACGAGAGCTATTTTAGTGTCGTTTTAGGAATGAAGGGAGTGGAATTTTCGTTTATAGTGTCGATAGGTTAACAGCGCCCTCTAAATCTAAAATATAATTTAGAAATCGAAGCAATAAATTTTTTTTGACGAATTTCGTTTAGCGACGGTATTGGAAATACAGGTGCGACATGTCACTTTTAAATGTTCCATAAAGTTCGCAGTGTTTTGTATGGCATACGAGATCCATAGTTGTAGTAGATTGATGGGATTGGTCTTTTAAAAATGACAAGGAGTTCCAAGTCTGAGCTAGTCTGGTTCGATAGTACTATGATAGTACTAGTGGCAGGATAAGGTATCCTACGTTTCGTAGTCATAAATTAGGCCCATCTGGTGGAAATAACCACTTCCTTAGAGAAGTAATGTTTAACAAAGTAGTAAAACACTTGTAATTTAGGTAATATTTTTTAATAAATTAGGTCTTTATCTCCAATCTCGTCAAGTCCAAAACATAGTACTTGTATTGTTTATGTAAACATTATTGTTTGAATGGAACTTTTCTAGATGTCTTGTTTTGGTAACACAACCGGTTTTGCGATTGCTTTTGCTGGATCTGTTCGCAGAATTCTTTCTTTATCTCGAATTTGTTAAAATATGATCAAGTAGTGGAAGAGTACCTGCCTCTTAAAACTTGAAACGATCTTCTAAGTTCACATAAGAACTTGCAGCATCATTTTAATGTAAGTTGTATGGACTTTTTGTACTGGCTTTTTGTTTTATGTCTCGATTTGACCTCGTCTTGTTTTTGCATCGGCTTCATACGCCGTTTGAATATTACGACCTGTTTGTTGTTATGTTAACTTGCCATTTTATTTTATTTTGCTTTATTACAAACTTAAGCACACATAAGTACGTAGGTACTCATTGTAACTTATGTTACGTCGTCAAAATATAAACCAAGTTAATACATATTTGTTAAGATTATATTGGAATACAAACTGCATAATAATAAAATATTTATAAAGCTAATATTCCAGAACAAGGATACTTGCGGGAAACTTCATAGTTGCTTTGCTTGACTCAGTAAATTTTGTTACCACTACACAAATGTTAAATTATCAATCATATCACCAAAAATATTTCTCATCAAAACCGAAAATCAAAAATATTAATAATGTTGGATATTGTTTTTAAAGCGTTCGCACTGATATAAAAATATTTACCGATTTTTATAAGATTTGACAAGTTAGACTTAAGTAGGTATGTCTTTTTTTATATTTATAAACTTTTTAAGGAATACCTTTTGAACTTATTCTTTTTAACCACAAAAAAGCTACTTTAATGTAAAGATGATGAATGACTTAAATTGCGACTTAAAATAACTGATTTACATTGTCTGGTGTCTTATTTGCTGAGTATATATTACATAACTAATATGTAAGCGCGTTTGCTATTCCAAGGCTTGGTGAGCACCCTCCCTTGCATCCTTGTAGGTACTAGTAGATATGGATTTTTTCCCAACGTTGCTACGGGACTCAAGGCCGGCACTTCTTTTCAAAAGGAGGCTCCAATTTTATTGACAGTTATTCTTCCGGAATCGTATACGAGTCATGGATATAATATTGCTCACTCGTGCCGTAACTTCGATTACTTAATCATATTGTCACTAATATTGCACCTAATTCTATTCAATAAGCTAAATGGGAATTTTAGTCGATGGACTGAATTAAATAATCTAAATTTCATTCTGTATTGGAATGTTTTGGCAGCACATGGAACTTTGTTTTGGTAGCATACATACAACCGACGAAGAGCACAATAAGGCGTTGTATGGCGTGCGGCACAGCCCTAGCGGTCGCCATGGCAACGCGCCCGGGAAGCTTCCAGTCACGTGTCGCAGGAACTTGTTTCCGCTTTCCGCGTTTTTCTTTTTCGCTCGTTCCACGCGCATTTTTTCTCTCCCATCCCTCTTCCTGAATCCGCGGAGAGAGCGGGGCTCGGCTCGTGCAACCCCCTCCCCTCCCCTCCCCTCCACCCCGCCGCACCCCAACAGCTCGTGTAAGCGACTTAATTGCGTCTGTGAGTGTGGTCCAGAGAAATTAGAGCACGGTTACTCTGTGATACAGAGAATGCCTTCAAAATATTTACATATTTAGTTCCATTGTATAAGTTACTCGTCCGTACTTAATTGATAAGTAGACTCAGAAATAGTTTTTTCCAATGATTAAAATATGAATAAAATTCTTTTAAATATAAATGCAAATATACAGAAATATACTTTGTATTATGTGTAGTGATAATTATATATAAATAAATAATATGTTCATGAGTAGGTATATGAAAGAGCAGCGTCCCTCTAATTAAGTTGAACAAGTGTACAGTTATCGATATAAACTGTAGCCACAAATAAACTCGCTAATTGCCACTTAAACATACGAATGCTCGTGTGTGCACATTTGTAATAATAATCAACTTGCTATTGACCCACAATACAATTTAATTTGCTTTATTTATAAGGATAACAACGGGTTTTACTGCCACTATAGAATGCAAAATTTATATACATATACATATATCCTCACCGTTTTAACTCCCGTTCATACAAACACTATAGGAAATTTCATTTCTAAGTATTTAAGTTTTTATAAAAGCTTAGTTTTATTTTAAATATTTATAAAATATATTATAAAAATGATTTTTTTTTTGTTAAATCTACTGGGAATTTGCTAGGATTACCGAAAATTACTGAGAAAAGTCGACAAGTGCATGCCTTTGGCATTTTAAATTAAACGATAGGAGATTCCATGGTACAGCCAATAACTCAATGAAAGAAATGTATGCTTACTAAAGAGTGATCGAAAAATGGTTTTGTCTGAATGTTTGATTACTCTGTGCCGAAGCTTGCACCGAGTCCCTGTAACATTTCTTTTTCGTGAAAATCTATTTATAACTAGGGCAGCCTCGTGCTACCCGTTACACGAGCGTTTATACGCCTTACTGTCCTTGAAGTATGGTTTAATTTTCATTGTACTCGCACTCCCTTTATAGGTATTCTTATATATTTTTTTCTCATAGTGGCTCTATTATATTGATTAGTAAGAATGCCTCCTTCCGGGTCCCGATCCCGGCTCGAGTATTTTTTGCAACATTTTTGGTTCTTTGTTCTATTTTCTTCGCATTTAACGTAGTGTTTGAATTAGATTGTGTCCTGGACAAGTTACTATAAAAAGCGAGTAAGGTCGATCCCCTTTGGAGAATATCTTTAAGTTTAATAATACTTACACTTTTAATCCGATTTTTACATTTTCACTACTGAATCTGAGGAAAGACTAATTTTAATATGTCCTTTTTAAATTCTATTCATTATGGTTTAAAAAATGTACTATGGGATTTCATAGTTACTTCAGATAAGATAGCTCTTGAGTAGAAATAAAAAGTTTATAAACTTAATCTTGATTGATGATTGAATAACTAAGCTATTAATTAACTTAGTTAACTAATTCATAGCTTTTTTTATAAGTTTCGTGTTCATCAACTTTAAGGCTGTCAAACCTAGTATAGAAAATCTTTAAATTAAAGTATTGTTTTTTAATGTCCTTGTAAAATATGTACCTAATAATGCTGTTATGTTTGCTACTAAATAAATAACACAATTTATAACACACTTAAAGGTTTTGTTATCTATTAGAGGTAAATCAATTGATAAAAAATTACGTATTTTTTTTAAACACTTAAGTACACCTGAACTGTTTAAGACATGGATAACAAGTAATCTTTTTTATTTTTATGTTAAAGTCGACAGACATGCTTATTGACTTTTGGTGTTCACCGTCCAAGGGGCTGTCAGGCCCCCGTCACTCGCGCCACGAAGCGTTTTAAATGCCTACCGCCAAGTAGACTACCGGCGGTCCGAACGACAGTAGGTTGCCGACCGCGAGACTGAGTGCGCACTCAAATAAGAGTTACGATACCTAGTAACTCTTATTTTATCTGTGGTGCTGTTAGTTTGCTGTCGACTAAGGAAGATGGGCTATAGTATTTATAAATCACTGATACAGACACTGATATAATTTATCAATACTAATAGTAAATCTGTAAGTGTAGGTATTATATGTATGTATGTATGTATGTATGTTCCTCCATAACTCTGAAACGAATTAACTGATTTTCATGAAACTTGGTACATTTGGACGTACGGGACACAGGATAGGCTACTTAATATTTTTCAACGCGGACGAAGTCGTGGGCACCAGCTAGTAATCTTTATAAATTATCAGTATTTCATATTGAAGTATGTACGCACAGCCGCGTATAATATTTTTTAATGATCTATAATTGCGATAGACTTATAAGTTGTATAGTAATCGATGCTAATTCCACTCAGTCACGTTACAAACATGATTTATTTATGTAATAGCGAAGCTCTTTTATAGTTACGAGAATTGTGAGACAAACTATACATCAGTTGTACGAGGAAGTCGTTTATTCAATCCACATATTACAAAAAAAAACAACTAAATAACGCATCATATCCATTCCAAGTATGTAGTTCATTGTATTAAGTATACTTACATATAAGTAAAGGTGACATAAATTTGTCAAATATTATTAATATTTTAATAATATTTTTTTATAATAATATTTTTATAGAATCAAGAGTTTTTGTACAAGTAACTAAAACACTTTTATAATAATTAATATAGTAAAAAATAAAGGCAATTCATATGTTATCTATAAAAAAATAATGCTCAAGTAACTACAAACAAAAAAGCATAAGTATGAGTTAGAATAAAAAAAAATATGTAGAAGTCATGCATTCTATTTAAGTATTTTTGTACTTAAGTCTAGGTCTTATTATATAAATTAGTGTTCTGTGAGTAAGTATTCTTATAATGGGCAATATTGATCTTATTATTTTAACTTAACCCACCATCTGGTATAGTTTTGGCACAGTTAAATCATACGAATTGTTATTAAAATGAAGCTCGTTGTAATAACATAAGCGTTTTGCACCGCGGGATTCCCTCTCAACCAGTCAACTTTGCGTGCACACACACACATTAAAAAAAACCACTCACTCGAACACAACGCTCTCTGTTGGTGTGTGGGTGCGATGACGTATGTTTACGTGTTCGGAAAACTTGTTTATTTGAAGAATTAAATTATTCGATTGTACAGTTAAACCATTTACTTGCTAATTGATTCAGAAATTAATATATCCCTAACTATACTTAGGTTCAGAAAGACATTTTAAGAAAATTACGTATCTATGTTATGTACGCGTTAAACTTTGGAACTATAAGTTGGATTTATTGCATTTTATCAATTATTGAGCTATACACAAACTCTTGAGTTTATTATAAGTTACAGGCTATTTATCGTCACGCTATGATTCTTAGAAGCCCAGAAGAAAAAAGTCAAAAATAAAGCTAAGCGAAAACGAAGTAATAGTGAAATGCAACGTGGTTGAGTTAGGGGCTGAAACTTGCTGAAAGTGGCCGCTCATCGAGTAACGAGCATTACCGAAAAGAGCCGAAATTTGCATGTCTTTATCGATTTAAATAACAGAGGCTGAAACCGCAGGAACCAGCCAGTATCACAATATGAAAGTAAACTGCTTCTCGCTCATTAATGATCGCTCTGGACAAAAGACCATCGCGAAAAACAGCACGTGTGCGTTTTATAAACATTGGCCAACCGACGGTTCTTGTTGAAATTATGTTATCAATGTGATATCTGTGTGTTGACACACTTGACTCACTTGCTCTGACATTCACATTATAAATACTTACGTACTGATATCATTAGTCTATATAATGCGATTTTAATATCACCGTTTAATATTTCGTCTTCGGAATCGCATTTAGTTATGTGTCCCAATCGCTACCCAATTAAAAAAAACCCTTGCATGACGTAAACATTAACAATCGAGTTACTTTACAATATATTTACTATGAGCTATGATAAAAGTTTACTACGAAAACACAATCATTACGTCGTCGGCCGCCTACGGCTTATCGTGCGCGCGCGCAGCTAGCCGCTACGGTGGGAGCGAGACCGCATGAGGAAAATCGAACTAATAAACTTTAATACCTTGTTGCGATTTCTTTGCGCTTTCAAATGCACCGGTTCCGAGTTCGATTCCTGACATCTATATAAACTTCTGTTTGACAATGAATTCAATTGTTCTCCAGAAGATAAATGGTTCGTGCTATCTATAAAATGGAAGAAAGAGAATCGTATTAGAATTTAAAAAAATCTATTTGTGAAGATTTATTTCCAAAAGCAGTTATAATACATTATGATTTTTCATTTTGAATTCAAATCTAGATTTATTTGGTATTTAAAATTAAATCTGGAAATATGATAAGTAACGGCGTCTCTTCGACTCCTCGCTGTTTGTTTATTTGCTAGTTCCAACGGCCAATACCTGGAACACGTCAATTACGTCTTGTGAATTTTAAGAACGTAGCATCTGGGTCGTTATAGTGAATTAAGACTTGGTCACTTCGAGATAAGGTCGATATTAGTTTGTCTCGGCGCTTATGTTTCCACGGCCGCTTGATAGTCCGGTGCCAAATTGATGCAGTCCAAACGGTCCAAATAAAAGGTTCAAAGTTCTCTTTTATATTTATTTACATTTTACACAACGATCGTCGCTGAATACAAATCGGATACGAATTATATTTTTTTTGGTTTAATTGAATATGGTCTTTAACTGGTATTAAAAACACCGTGGAATAAAAAACACGCGTGCTGGCAACGAATGCCAGTCTCACTCCCCTGTAGGTACTCTTATAGTCTTCTACCGTTTATCCCATTGCCCTAGATCCCATCCCACCTGAAGTAGTATTGTTGTATCTATTGAAAGTATCTATTTGTAATAGATAGTAAAAGTAGCGACTTACTTCCTGAGTTGACTATCCAAATATGACATATTGCAAAAATAAAAGATTCACTAAAATACCTACCTGGTACTAACTTTGCCATATTTTGCTCTCTTATTTATTAAGGTCGACAGGCTGACGATCCACTAGATGGTAGGTCCACTTGGCAACCGTCGCCTATAATACAACAAACAACGCCAAAGGTGCTGCAAGTGCATTGCCAACCTTAATAGGATTAATCAACGAATTATGGCATCCCTTACTTAATTTGTTATCTTCTGTGGATACTGCCGTCAGATGGACAGCCCAAATGACTGCGAAACGCAGTGTGCCCTGCTTATATATTATAAGAAACATCACGGCAATGGAAGACACAGGTTCAATATCTGGTTTAACCTGCATTATAAGTCTACGAAACATTTTTAGGAGGAAATCCCGATCTAGCTTGGGTTTTGATCTCCTGTCTTTTGAAGGTAGTCTGGGTCGTAATGTTTGTAATATATGTATGATATGAAGTTGTCTTATAAGTCTCTGAAGAAGATCACGTGCGCTGATGCGGTTCTGAGCACGTGACAGCCTACATTGTAATTGTCGAGGTGTGTTCATTAGACGAATGCACCGACACACAGCCGCACGAACATGTTGTCATTAATTATTTATATAACATTTTATGGTATTTCGTGGAAAAACGGTTTTGAAGGTCGATAAAACGCAATAAAAATTTTTTTCATATTTTATTTATTTTAGGTATGTACCTATGTCGTTCGTCAAGGAAGTCTAATAGTCCACTTGATGGTAAAGTGAATCTATTAACACAAGCAACGCCTGAGGTGTTGCAAGTGCTTAGCGGATAAGGAAACGGGATCCAGTATCCTTACCATTCAACGAAACATAAAAGCACACGTGCTATTATTCACAGTGGTCTTCCATAGGGGGGTGGTTATAGCCCTAGATGGGTTGCCTTTATTTATGTCTGAGAAATGCAGTGTGCCCTGCTATATTTAAAATTATGTTTTATTTTATAATATTATAAAAAAAAACTATAAATTTACATAAAAATATTGTAATAAATAAATGCGATTTCAGAACTAAGCTATAAGCCAAGCCGAGCGAGAATATTATAGACATACCTTCCTCAATGCTACTAATTGCATATATTTGCTACATTATATCATGTTATGTAATGTGACATAATCCATTAATTACTTCTTCATCCATCATTACATATTACTACATTTTTTCCTTATATATACTTACCAGTACATAAGGTAAGGATTACCTACAGTTATGGCCAAGCGATATCTGATTCTTTTATACGTTCGCGTCAGTACTTAGGTACCTACACTTGACATTTTTCAGTACCCTTATATTTATTAAAATCTTTTTATATTGTTTGAAAAAGTCACAATTTTATTTTATTTACTAACTGATGTCCGCGACTTCGCCCGCATTTAAAAATGAAAAAAAAAAATGAAAAAAAACCCTATGACGACGACTGAAAGTGAAAGTGTTATTAATATTAGTAGGATATTTTTTTTATTAGACTGAATCAGTCCAAATATTTATAAGTTTTTTTTTTAGTTATGACTGTAACACATTGTATGTACTAAAAACTTCCAAGAAATGCTGATTATTTAATTAGATAACTCTTAATGAGTTAACAATAAAGTATTACAAAATTTTTTGCAAACATTTTAAAAAATAAACTCCCTGCCAGGGGATTCCTTCCTCCCGACTATAGTACACTTTACGTGCGTCCTGCAAATTACGACCTTTGACAAATACGAATATGAGTCATATCTGTTTAGCATTGTTGATCGCCTTGGTGCACTGCGGAGCATTTTAATGTAAGAACATTACTCGTACTATTACATAAAATAATGCTGATGCCATGTATGAACCAGATATGCTATAAAACTATGATTCATTGTTTTTGGACGAATTTATTGCATATTTATTATTCATTTATTTTCTAAGGCGACGATCTCACAGGAACAATTTTTTTTTCTCTTTATTCAGGAAACAAACATTATATTATATTATACATATTTCTTTACTATATACATAAATATTTAAAAACTTAGTTCCATAGACAAAATAAATATTAATCAAAATTGATACATAGGTACAGTTCTGAAACAAAATCCTACACATACATAATACAAAATAAAAATAGGTACCGTAATAAACATTTTTCCTGGATGAAAGGTACTCTAGGTCCGTTTCTGTACCCCTGACAACATGTATGCAAAATTTCTCATGGTGATCGGTCGAGTAGTTAAGACATGAAAGTGTACAAACAAACAATCTCATCTTTTTCACATAGGCATGGAAAACCGAACCGATACATTAGTTCTTCATTTTAATTTCATCAATTTTGTATTTTTTACACTTGAACGATAATATTGACGTGTATATTGTAATTTTTTTGTGTTCAAAATATGTTTAAAGATTTATTTTGTGATGCAAAATGGCCTCAAAAAAGAACTTGTTTACGAAAATGCATTTGGCAGGCACGTTTTGCGTATTAACTTTGTTTGACGAGAGAACGCTAAAGGGGGACGTCCTTTAGAGGGGGGAGAAGTTGAGGGGGTTATACCTGCAACAGGTTTTTATTTATTTACATACAAGACGCAATAAAAGGTGAACTTTTATTTATGACAAAAATAAACACTGGCCAAAATTTTTATTGAAGACAAATACGGTTTGATTAACACAATTTTGTATCTGAGACAAAACAGAAATATTGTGGTTGTGTGGTTATGTGAGTGTCGAAGTGACAATGCGTGTCACGTAGGGACATTTCGGATCCTTGGCCCAGCTGATGCAGCGATACATACAAGGCCACGCACCGGCCTCGCTCGCACGCACCGAGCATCCCAATTCATGAATCATGTGGAATCAACCTCTAAGGTTATCGTAACCATCGTACCACTGCTAGTTTTTTATTATTTTCATTTTAGTAAAAAAAAAAACCAGTTGTAATCAATACTAATAATAAATCTGTAAGGGTCGGTCATGCTCATGGAGTAAGTTACTTTGTTTTCAGAGATATCGTGTTTATAGGCTCTACACATGATACTGAAACTAAATTGACGATTTTTAGAATTTTTTTCTGTATGTATGTATGTATGTATGTTCCTCCATAACTCTGAAACGAATTAACTGATTTTCATAAAACTTGGTAGATAAACATTTGGACGTACAGGACACAGGATAGGCTACTTAATATTTTTCAATGCGGACGAAGTCGTGGGCACCAGCTATTACTTATATAATTTTACATTTTCATAACCTACTCATGCCAGAGAGTTGAGTTCGTATACAACGTAAATTAATGAAACTTAATTTGAAAATCAAACAAATAGAAGGTTCGAAATAATTGAAAGTTCAGCTAAGTGACAAACGAAATTAAATGTTTTTCTTAATTATTTCTTTAAGTTTATCCTAATAATATTATAAATGCAAAAGTTTGTATGTTTGGATGTTTGTTACTCAAGCACACTTATATAGATTACCTGGATTAACATAAGATACTTTTTATCCTGGAAAAATGTTAAATTTCTGTGACATTTTAATAAATCACATCTATCTTGTCATGGTGTGCGTCTATCTTGTCTAGATTCTTGAAGGGTTTATATAAGACATTATGTTTGTAAGCGACAGGGGCCATCTGCCATCGAGTGAAACGTAGCCTGTCTGCTATCATTTCTCATAAAAAGGTTTAAGCTTGCGAAAAACTTCTAAACGGTTATTACAAACATGAAAAATACGTAAGTAATTAGAACAACAATATTCTGCAGCGAAGTATTGAATGAGACGTTTCAATCAGGATGTGTACGAACGACAAGGAGGCGAGATGATATTATAAAAAATGTAATTACAGATCAGTTGGTTAATAAAAATAATTAGTGACACGCCATCTATTGGCATTACTGCCAATGCCATGGCTGCCGACGGCAAGGACGCCAGCAGGTTTGCTCGGGCGCACCATAAAACCTACTGAAACACGTCATTTATTTCGCAATGGCAACATCGTGCACTAAGTTATTGATGTTATCGTCGCGTTTTATCTCAACGGTAAACATTAAACAGTCAATTTGTTATCTCTCTGTAATTAATCACTAAATACTATTAAACTAAGTCAGTTTCCACACTTATTTACAACATTTAGACGACGGTAAAATCAATGGCGCTGCAAGGTTCATAAGAATATTGTCAATAAAAAATTATAATAGTGACTTCTACAATTTAAACTTTTATGCGGGGATTGGCATTCTATGTCAAGAAAGTACCGGGAATCGACCAATAAAACACAAAATATGTATTATTTATAAAATTTATTGTATCGCCTTTAAAATATGCTCCTTCCGAAACTATACACTTCGCCAACGAATAATCATCAAAACATTATTAAACGATTTTTTTGGAATCGACCAGTGCTCGCTTGCGAATTCTCTTTTATATCTTCTATCGACTGAAAACGGGGTGCCTCGAAGTGGTAATTGAGATTTTGAAAAAGAAAAAGGTACCTTAGAGCCATATCAGGGGAATACGGTGGTTGTTCCAAAAGATTTGTTTGTGATCTTTTGGAAGATTTGTGAGATGGCGCGTTATCGCGTGGTGCAAAATCCATGAGTTTTCTTTGCACAAATCTGGCCTTTTTCGACGAATTTGCTCTCTCAATCGTCAAATAACGCTCAGATAATATTCCTTATTTACTGTCTCACCTTCTGTGTGAGTGCACGTAAAAAAACTGTCATCATCGCCTTCACTTTTGATTGAAGACGTTGATGGCCTACCAGTCTCTTGAATGCACTGTACTACTCATACACACCTGTTTTTGAAACTCCATTCGCAATGTAAAATTTAAGCCAGATTCTTTGTTCCATATTTTTATGAATTGTAAAAATCGCAAACCACACTTGACATGAACTGACATAACAGTTAATATTAATATTTTTTGTTAATAAGATTAATTAATTTTGATGCCCCATTCCTCTACTTCCCTTCGAAACAGATTTCCAATCCGTTGGTAGTTTATATAATATATTTTTATTGCGCTTGTCCATCTATAGCTTATATAGAGATGAGTAAATATGAAATGACTGTGTTGCTATTGGTCGTAAAGTAGTGTGTGTGTGTAATACAAATGCGTATGTGCCTGTCCGTGTGATTCGTCGCGCCGATAATGACTGCAACAAGAAGACCTTGACTCCGATCACAATTATCTGGACACTTTGCATCAGAACTTGACATCGTTGCTTATTCATACACACTATATAAGTGGAGGCTATGAATCCATTTAATTAGCAGTAAATTATATTAGGAGCCGTTAGGGCTAACCCTTGAGCGACCGGTTCCACTTAATAATGTTTCAATGTTCCCCAAGGTTGTTCACACTTTCAATTTATCTACTTTTAAAAAAAAGAAAATACATTACACTGTATTCTTAATATTGTAGTAAATTTTGTATGAAATACGTGTCCATTATTTACTCTGTGTTTTTAAACTAGTGCAAATATTTTTTTAAAAGTAATATCAATATCAGTCTTTAATGTCTCTGTGTATTGTTTTGATAAGTTACTTCTTATATGAGGTAGAACATTCGAAATATACGAAATATTCAGATTATTTTCTTTTAATAGAGTTTCTGAACAAAAGCAGGAGGAGATTGCCGGTAAATACAAAAGCTAATCGGCCTAAGACACTATTTAATTGTTCCTTTTGCTCTGTACCTAACTAGTCTTGAAATGGTACGAATGTTTCCTCTTAACTGCTGCTGTGTTTCAGCTGTTATCTTATTAGCATACGTATAATTATTAACTTTTTCTATATCTGGTTTTATTTTTAAAAGTAAGGTTCGGCATTATTCGTATCACTTTAATCCAAATATGTGCTGTAAATAAAAAATAAATCCAATAAAAATATCCTGGCACCACGTTCTTCTATTCCTAGAACGCCTAGAACAATTTGTGTATTTATTATTTGAGATTGCATAGAGAAAATGTTTAAAAGTTGCATTGCGTTGTTTCAGGTTCACAAAGCCCGACGAAGTGGCGAAACTGTGGGGCAAGTTGAAGCAAAACGACAACATGACCTTCGAGAAGTTCAGCCGAGCCATGAGGTACCACTACAAGAGCAGCGTGCTGCTGTCGGTACCCACAGCTCGCCTGGTCTACCAGTTCGGACCCAAGGGACCCTCTTTCCAGACGGACGACCCCAAGTACCAGACGATGCTGGAGCTGTAAACTTCGTTGGGGTAATCCCGACGCCAGGGTTACTTGTTAATTCGGAGACAGAGTGACTTGTTTAGGCTCAATGTTTGATCACTTCGGAGACAGAGGGACTCGGAATGCCCCGTCAATTATTGTAAATAGTCACCGAACTTGTTAAAGTGTCCATATTATTTTTTTAAGTGATTTTTGATTGTATTTGGAGAATTTTCATTGGCCGCCCGCCACAGTCGGCTCTTGCGAGGTTGTTGTATTACGAATTTTTGATAAAGTATTTTTGATGTGTTGATAGATAGTGCTGTTGTTACCGATAGATGAATGTGTGTGCAATTTGATGAACAAATATTTTTCAACATTCCAATTTTATTTATTAGTTAATAAGTTATTGTTAACTGTTTCTTCGGGGAGACCGTAATGAGTGTTTTGTATTTTGTAGTCGATGGTGCCATAATGGAATGTCATTGTTGTACTTAATTTCAAATGTTGCACTATCATCGTCCTTCCATCGAGTTTCGTCTTACATTATTCATAAGATACAATGTCGAGTAGGTATTAAAAAAATTATTAATTTTAAATATTCTCAATCCTGGACTCGATTCAAAATTTTTTTCTCATAGTGAAGAATAAAGATCTGTAGGCCAAAGATTAGTTTCAAAAGGAGATAATATAATTACGTAAATTATAGTTGTTTAAAACAATTTAAAAAAAGTTATTCGACAATTTTATATCTTACTTATTGTTAGTTTTAAGTTTTGTGACTCTCAGGCAATCGCTGTGATATAAGATAAGTTTTGAATCATTTCATTTCTTGTACATAATAACAATATAGCTCTAATATTATCAACATCGCACACTTCTCTAATGGCGATATCGATTTTCTTTCGTTAATTAACAATAAATTAACAATAGAATGCATTTTAATTAACCGACTTCTATGATACATATATACGTATATTCTATAAAATAAATTTCTAAAGTACTCCATGTTAACTGTTTCATCTATGTTAAAATATGAGTAAGTATATGTAATTTTTTAATTTTTTTTTTTGACATTTTATTATAAATCTTTTTTTAATGTTGATATAACTAATTTAAAATAAAACGAGGGAAAATTGTGCAATCAGAGAGTAATTCGCTCTTTATATGTTTATTGATTCTTTTATTATTATTTTATACAATTTCTAGATGTTATTTATTATGAAATAGTAATGCATAACTAACATTGTATAATAATAAATATACGTATATTGTAATAACTATTTTATTAAAATTGTAAGTTTTATGAACGGTCAGTACAAAGAATCTGTGTCTTAATGAACAACGATTTAATAGAGTAATTTACCAAATTATCACACGAGTACATAATTGAACATATATTATTAGATTTTTTTTAATAATATTAATATAATATACCCTATGAGAATTATGTTTCTGAGGGCCTACAATAGCCTTTATATGTTTAATTATAATTCGAGAAAAGTGTAGTTAAGTACTTAAATGAAATTATGTAATTCACAAACAAACAAACGGTGCATTTGTCTACATATAGATATACGGTTGTATTTTATAAATGTTTTAAATTATTTTGAAGTTATTACTATTATTATTTGATAGCATAATTCGCTAGTGTTTTAGGAATATTATGCGCTGTCGTGCAATCTGAGAGATGTTATTATTATTTTTTTCTTAATACTGTGAAAATGATAAATACACAAATTCTGAATGTGACAAATTGGTTTTATTTTACAATAGTTAGTTGGTTAAAAGAGAAATCCCAATCACATATATAAGGTAAGAGTAACACCATGATGTGACTGTATATTTATTAAATAACTTTCTTCATGTCTCTTAAAATTATAAAGAAATATTTATTATTATGAAAATGCATTTCTTGTTGAAATAACTGTCATAAAAAATTTCATATATTTCAATATAATCTATTATAATATTTCAAAGCTAAAGAGTTAAAAATATAATTAGTAAATGGAAAGGAAGAAAAAAAAAGTATTAAATGTGGTACTAATATATATTATTGAAATAGACAAATTTTCTGGCTTTATGAAGCTTTTTATATAAAACGGTCGGTTAGTAGTTACTATAGAACATAATAAAAATCTCTTTTTAGTTAACCCAAACCCAAGTACACAGTTTACCAAGGTTGACGGAATCCAGTGCAACATTTAATAAACTAGCTTGAATAAGAAATATACAACTAGTGCTTAACCAAAACTGTCATATTTTTATTGTTATTCTATCTTAGAAGAGATTTGTATGTTAAAAACTATTCGAAAGATTTTAAAAACTCTCTCACCTATATAAAGCTACATTTTTAGCGAGTAAATATTGAGAAAATAAAGTCGCTTCCCGCCATATTGTAAGAGTGCAATGTGCACATCACTTGAAAGTTGTCTGTGACTGAGTATATGCTCTGTGTACAAGTCGTCACTTCTACTGTATGTGGCATTCAAATAAAATACAAAAGGTTGCTCCATTATAATAAAACTTTCTTCTTCCCTGGTGTCCCCATATACCCCAACAGGTTATGGGCCCAGACAAGAAAAGTCGAGGCGTGTAGAAAACAAAACAAAGTGGATTCGAGTAAGTCGCGGTGCAACAAAGGTTGGAGTCCTGCGAGGCAACGTGGTTCGACGAAACTTGGCGGCGAGCGCGGCGTTTACGTCTTGCTTCATAATTGTGAGGTGTGTGTATTAAGCAACGTGCAATATGTCGAGTTCAGAGTATAATAAGACGACGATTCTGCTAAATGGTCACAACTGGCAGGCGTGGCGTTTCCAGACGCAGATTGTTCTTCGTTCGAAGAAACTATTAGAGATTGTTTTGGGCAGAGAGGTGAGGCCTAAAGAAGAGGGCAAAACACAAGAATCATGGGATGACAGAGAGATAAAAGCCCAGGAGATAATTGTTACCAGGGTGGAAGAGACAGTGATGAGATACTTAATTTCTTGTACCAGTAGTGCAGATATGTGGAAGAAGCTGATGACCATATACGAACCGTCATCAAAGGTGGGCGTTCATCTACTTCAACAGAAGTTTTTCAATTTGACCTTCGAAGAACCAATGGCTGTATTTATGGCGAACATGGAAGATTGCATGACGCAGCTTCAAGCAGCAGGTGAGAAAGTATCGGAGAAGATGGCCATAACGAAGATACTCATGTCCTTACCCGAGAAATATAAGCATTTTATATCTGCATGGGAGAGCATGCCGGAGGAGAAGCAGAGCTTGCAGGAACTGACCGGGCGGTTGTTGGTCGAGGAGGAGCGTAGTGGAAGTATACCCAGCAGCAGCACGGCACCTCAAGACTCAGCATTAGTGGTGGGTACGCGGCATCCTACCAAATGTTTTGAGTGTGGCAAAGTAGGCCATAAAATAAGTGAATGTAGGTACAGGAAGTGTTTTAATTGTCAGAAAAGAGGTCATTTAATCAAAGATTGTAAATTGCCAAAGAATAAGAGTAATGAGAAAAATAAGTCAGAGAAAAATAATTCAAGTGAAAAGAATAAGCCTAAAGAGAGAAGTAAGAGTTCAAAATATGAATCCTTTTTATGCCATTCTACTAGGGAAATTAAGAGTAACTATTCTTTTAATTCAAAAAGTTTCTTTTTAGATTCAGGTGCTAGTGACCACATGTGTTTTATTAAAAAGTATTTTACAGAGTTTTGTGAATTAAAAGCTAAGAGATTTGTGACAATAGGAGATGGTACTAAGTTAGAGGTTTTGGGAACAGGAAAGGTTATTGTATGGGCCTTTGATGGTTCTAGTTATGTTTCCCGTACGTTGGATGATGTTCTGTATGTACCTAACCTTAAAGTGAATTTATTCTCTTTAGCATCAGCTGTTAATAAAGGTCACACAATGGTATCAGATTCTAATGGATGTAAGTTTTATAAAAATAACTCAATAACAGCAGTAGCTGACAAGTTTGACAAAATGTATGTAATGAGATTTAAATTAAGTGATGTAGCTTTGTTAACTTTAACAGATTGGCATATTAAGTTTGCACACCAGAATTACAAGTATGTAAAAGGGTTTTTAGATTTAAGAGGCATTAAATATGAAGGGCAGACTGATCAGTGCTTACCATGTATCCAGGGAAAACAGCAAAGGTTACCGTTTAGTCAGAGTAGTAGTAGGTCAGTTAAACCAGGCGAACTTATACATATGGATTTGTGCGGACCGATGGAGGAAGTATCTGTAGGTGGTTTTTCATATTTCCTTTTGTTGAAAGATGATTATAGCAGTTTTAGGTTTGTTTACTTTATAAAGAGTAAGTATGAAACTAAAGAGAAAATTGAAGAATTTCTAGAGATGTTTGAAAATGAGTTTACATGTAAAATAAAACGATTTCGTTCAGATAATGGAACAGAGTTTGTTAATAGAGCAGTTGAGAATTTGTTTAAAAGAAAAGGTATAATACATGAGTTAACAGTAAGTTACACACCTGAACAAAATGGCAGAATAGAACGAGAAATGCGTACAATTGTAGAATCAGCAAGAACATTAATTATTCAGTCAGGTTTAGGTAAAGAACTTTGGGCTGAAGCTGTGTTTACAGCAGTATTCACAATAAATCGTACAGGTAAAAGTAAAGTTCAAGATAAAACACCATATGAGTTGTTGTATAACAAGAGTTTTGATGTTACACTGTTAAGAGCTTTTGGTGCTACTGTATGTACACATGTACCAAAACAATACAGATTGAAGTGGGACCCAAAGGGAAAATTAGGAATTTTTGTGGGCTATGGTTCACATACCAAAGGGTACAGGGTATGGTATCCAGACACAAGAAGAGTAGAAACTCATAGGGATATTGTATTTGTAAAAGTTAAGAGTAACTCGGACAACGCATTAGAGAAGGATGAGAATGAAGAGGTAATAGAGAATGTAGAATCGATAGAGAATATTAAAGAAGAACAAGAAGAGGATCAGAATCAAGATGAAGATAACGAGATTGAAATAGGAGAACACAGAGATGTCCAGCAGCAAGAAGAGGCAAGAAGCATTGCAAAAGATGTAGCATCAAGTGAAGTAGACATGATGGAAGAGTACTTAGATGAAGAATTTTTGGATGCAGAAGAAGATATTCCTAAAAATGAAGAAAAGAAGAATTCTAGAAGTAAGAGACAAGTGAAAAAGCCAGCATGGACTAAAGATTATGATTTAGCAATGATAGCACAAGAAGAAGAACAATTGACTTATGAAGAGGCAGTTAACGGAAAATATAAAGAAGAATGGCTAAAAGCAATACAAGCAGAACTAAAAGCATTGTGTAAAAATGAAACATGGAAAGAGGCTAGTTTACCAGTCGGGAAAAAGTTAATAGACACCAAGTGGGTTTTCAAGACTAAGAAAGAAGGTAATAAAAATATTTATAAAGCAAGACTAGTTGCAAGGGGCTTTAAGCAAGAAGAGAAATTTGATCATTCAGAAATCTATTCCCCAGTGGCTAAACTACCTACACTGCGTATATTATTAGCAATAGCTAGTAAATACAACTTAGATATTCAACAGATGGATGTCAAGAGTGCATTCTTATATGGGAACATAGAGGAAGAGGTGTTTATAGAGAAGCCAAAAGGAATGAAAGAAGATGGCAAAGTTTTAAAATTACAGCGCTCTCTATATGGTCTGAAGAAATCTCCACGATATTGGAATGAGAAGTTTAATCAATTTATGATTAAGGAAGGGTTTGAAAGAAATAAATGTGACTATTGTCTATATTATAAAAAGGATAAGAAGTTTTATGTTCTATTATATGTTGATGATTTGATTTTAATTTGTGAAGATAAGCAAGAGATAAACAAATTAAAAGAAGCTTTGCAGAGAAAATTTGAAATGAAAGATCTAGGGGGTGATAATCTAAAATATCTGGGAATAAATATCACTAAGAAGAAAGATGTCATTGAATTAGAACAAGAACAGTATTTAAGAGATTTGTTAAAGAAATATAAGATGGAAGAATGCAAATCTGTGTCAACACCTATAGAACAAGGTTTAGTGTTACATAAAGAAGAATCTTCAGATAAAGAATTAATTAAAAGATGCAGACAATTAATAGGAAGTCTCATGTATGCCATGTTAGGAACATGTCCTGATTTATGTTATGCATTGAGCTACTTAAGTCGTTTTCAAAGTTGTGGTAATGAGAGTTTGTGGAAAGCATTAAAGAGAGTATTAAGGTATATTAAGGGAACAATTGGATTAAAATTAGTTTATAGAAATGGAGTAAATGTGCAGTTAGAAGGGTATACAGATGCTGATTGGGCAGGGGATCAAGGTGATAGGAAATCTACATCAGGATATGTCATGAAAGTTTTTGGTAATACAGTGTCTTGGTCCTCCAACAAACAACAGTGTGTATCTTTATCAAGTACAGAATCAGAGTACATAGCGTTAGCAAAAGGAATTGCAGAGGGGTGTTGGATAAGGAATTTATTAAAAGAAATAGGAGTTGATTGTAAAAGTTTTAATATTAACATTGATAATCAGTCTGCAATTCATGTTGCCAAGAACCCAGAGTATCACAAGCGCCTGAAACATATAGATATTAAGTATCACTTTATAAGACAGCAGGTTGAAGATAAAATTGTATGTTTGAAGTATGTACAATCAGGAGATCAGCTTGCTGATATTTGTACTAAGGGTCTAAGTAGAGTTGTGTTTGTGAAGTTAAGAGAAATGTTATTTTCTTAAATTTTCTTTTGCAACTATTTGTTTTGAAAGTTTAAAGGGAGTGGCCCTGTTTGTCAGTTTTCATGTAGAGTTAATTTCATATTTTTCTTGTGTGTTATAGGTACTTATGTAGTTATAGTATTATATATTATTGTAGTGTTTTTCTTTTGGAGGTGATGTACACATTGAGGAAGGGTGTAAGAGTGCAATGTGCACATCACTTGAAAGTTGTCTGTGACTGAGTATATGCTCTGTGTACAAGTCGTCACTTCTACTGTATGTGGCATTCAAATAAAATACAAAAGGTTGCTCCATTATAATAAAACTTTCTTCTTCCCTGGTGTCCCCATATACCCCAACACATATTATGTTTCTCTATTTGTACGCTAGATTTTTCAAACTACACTGTGGTTTTTATTAGTGGAAAGAGCATTAAAAGAGGAAGGTTTTGGTATATAATTTGCAGAAAAAATGGCAACCCTGCAAAGCCCGGAGCGGGTCGTTAGTTTGAATAAGCTATGATGAACTCATTTTTTCTTTTTAGCGCCATCTATTGTATTGGAATGAATACTCCACAAGAATTGTACTGTTTCTACCGGTGGAGAATAAAAAGAAAAAAGTGTAGGTATGCTACGTCAGATGTCGCTGTTTGCGTAACATTATTAATTGAACAAAAAGAAGAAAAAAAAAGAACTGATTTACTATTATCTGTTTTATTTAATTAGTATTTGATTATTTTACATGGTAAAATGTGATTGTAGACTTAAAATCAAAAACATAAAAAAGCGCTTTTATTGTCAATTATACGTGTTCATAGAGTTTTACAAAAATAGTGAATTATCTTGGGCATGTCGTCCGTACTGTCCATGTACTAAAATGCAATAAATTGTTATTGAATTAGTCAAGTAACATCATTTTTAGATAATGAAATTTTAAAATGAATACATCTATCGCGACAATAAAAATACTCAGATTGTTTTACCTACATAGTAGGTACTACTGAAAACAGCAAGCAAGCCTTTGAACCTGTCGAATGGACATTTTCATTTAAAAATTCAGAAATAAGACAGAATTTAGTTTGCTATGACTACACATTCACTATTTACATATATTATTACATCATTCTCTTAATTAAAAAAGACTATCACAACTACAATAAGCACTAGGTAGAAAGAATCACAGATAAATTTGAACTATTGACTAAATATCGTTGCCATAACAACATGTTTTATTAAATAAAATTATTAATTACATCATTGATGAAATTCCACACACGAACACAATTATTAGTTAGTCAAAATAATTAGTAAAATTTGAGTCAATTGTATTTAAAAATATTGGAGAGGGTTCAATTAATATTATTTATTAATATTCTTTACATTTTAAAATCTTCAATTAAAATTATTTAAAAATATTTTTACACACAACCTCTAATTAAGTATTAAAAGTCAATATTAGTCAACAATTAAAATAATATATACAAAAGTCTAAAATTAAAATTAATTAAATATTTAATATTATTCCTCCCTGATCCTGAATCTGAGCCAGACCCCACCTTTCATGCGAAGATTGAAGGATTCCAAGCCGACTTCCGCCGGAATGGTGGTCTTCTTGCAGGGATAAACCTCAACAGTTTGCAGAAGGTGGTACAGCATCACCTTCACTTCACAAAGAGCGAATCTCGATGCTGTAATATGAAAAAAAAAAAACTGTGATCACACCTTGGTCTCTCACGGTGATAAGGCACGAGGCACCTTAGTCTCCGATAGACCTGTGCAGTGTGAGCCATCAGATACATCAATATCAGCAAAGCCGCTATAATTTGTAGCCTTTAGCTTATTCCTATACGCAGGCCACGTAGTCAAAACCATACGCGTAGGCCTAGTTAGGGAAGGCCGGCCATTCACGCCAGTCCGCCTTAAAATCCGGCGCTTCATGCCGGATTGTGAATGGTGAATGTGACTGCCGTGAATGGCTCTAGCGTTATGTTTCCCTAACTTTAGGTGACTGCTGGTGAAAACGGGCATTAGTCTCAGATTTGGTAAGCATCCAATAGCAACCGTGTTAAAATCCAATAGATGGCGCCGTGTTTCGATTTCAAACTTAATTGTAATATTTTTTGCATTATACTTGTTATACATTAACTAGATTGGCTGACCGAGCTTCGCGCGGGCCAATGAAAGGTTTAAAGTTTTTTACATGTAAGAAAGAGTCTATGAAACATTATAGAAAAAAATTTCAAGAATACTTGAATTAATAATTCAAAATATTATAAAACGAGGAAGCGGTAGTATTACTTTTGTAACCGTTTTCTAAAACGAATTTTCTAGAAGATATGATCCCGACAGATCGATTTCTAGACCTAAAAAACCCCTAACCCTAGATTTTCATCAAAATATCATAGCCGTTTGCGAGATCGTCGTGGCATACAAGAAAACCTTTTAGTATTATAAAATATTATACTTCTTAGTAGTAGCGGGGCAAACTGCGCAGTCATTTGGGCAGTCCGTTTGGCGTCGGAAACCAACCCCTTATAGAGGACCACCGTGAAATAATAGCATGTGTGCTGTTGTGTTTCGGTAAGGGATGCCATGGCCCATTTCCCTATATCTTCTCAATCCCATATCTGCTACGGTCAAGTGGTGTTGTTAGACTACCCACCCAGTTCTTTACCCAGACTGTTAGGCTGCCTGTAGAACTTTACATAAAAGAGCGACTTACCAATGCAGTTTCTGGGTCCAAGTCCGAATGGTATATAACTCATTGATTCGATTTTGTGCCTGTTTTCTACCGAAAACCGCTCGGGATCAAACCGGTACGGATGCGGATGGTACTTGGGGTCATGGTGGATGCCCCAGATTGGTATATTCACACTTTCACCTTTACGAACCTAAAAATTAGTTAAATACTATATCACTTGTAGTTAGTTAACACATCGGGCAGCCCGTCATGACAGTTACCACCCTCTACAGATAAGACTTAGCTGTAAAATAAAGAAACTTGTGCTTTTCAGGGGTTGCAATGAACTAGCAAAACGCTCTGTTATTGCTGGTGTTAATACATGAAGTAGTTTTCGCCCGTGGCTTCATACACGCCTCTCTTTCTTAGGTGTTTATACATTTATTCAATTTTTATTGCTCATATATTTATTTTTGTTGATGTTTGGGATACTGGATACTGGGTAAAAATCACAAACTCGTTTTTGATGTATACTCACGATGTAATCCTGAGTAGCTTCGTCATTAGGCCTGCCCAAGTTGTAGTCTTTGTTGCAAAGCCTGTCAACAGCTATGCCGGTGGGCCACATCCTCAGCACCTCTTTAAAAACATATTAACATTTAAGTATCAGAAAAATCTACAAAATACTTAATTCAAATAGACAATAAAGACCACAGTAGCTCTTTTGGAAACCATTAAAAAATTTCTATACAAGTACTGCTTCCAGACTTAACTGAAGGGATCTGTTTGAAAAAAGTAATACCTACCTGAAACGACCATGTCCATGTAAGTCATGTTTTGAATGGAGCTGTAGTCGAACCTGCCATTGTTCATCTCGCTGTTTTCTCGTATCTCGTGCACGAGTCTCTCCTGAATGTCTGAGTTGACGGCCAGCTCGTACAAGGCGAACGACATCACTGTGGCGACTGTGTCGAATCCGCCCATGTAAAATTGCATGGCCTGGGCTATGAGATCGTCGTCTGACCATGCTGGGAAAACATATGTTCACTCTGCATTAGAGAAGTATTGGACTCTTTGGCCTGTGTGACCACAAGTATTTAAACACTTTACAAGTTATCTAGACGAATAAAATTGTAATGGCTTAATGTTAATTACCTCTATTGATATTTTTGTGGCCCACCAATAATTCTATGGCTGTTGAGAAACCAGCACTGTCATCGCCTTCGGATCTTTCCTCGTGAATAAGTCGTCCTATAAAATACGAATTATGCAACAGTTATAGCAGATATCAGTAATATTAAGAGTGTTTTTATACTGTGCAGTGTGTTGTATTACATAGTTAGATAAATTAGAATAGGATATAAGAAAGATAGTTACAAAAACAAGCGTAACTTTAAATGTTAAGAGAGTACCTTTCTTGGCTTCCATGAGAAGCTGTATCATATCTGGTCGGCGAACTTTGTTGGTCTCGCGTTCTTTCATCGCGCTCAACACCAGCCCTTTGATGAACCTCTCACTTTTTTTCTCAATTAACGATAACTTCAGCCTCTAAAAAGATTTTACTTAATTTAAGATTTTGTAATATGATTACTCTCGTGTTAGAAATGAGACTTTTAGCAATCATATGTAAACAGTCAGGTACAGGATTATCGGCATTAATTGCCTCCTGCAGTAATAAGCACGCGTGCGGTTATATATGTTAAATATGTTATAGATAAACATATAGTTATAATGCACTATTTTACAGAGTACAACTCTCTGGAATAATACCAACGATATCAATGTATATACTACTAGTACGTAGTACCTGCATTGATATCGTTGTAAATAAATTAAGGCTTACCTTCGCTAATTTCGGGAAAGCGATAAACATGAGCAGCTTTAGAAGCGCTTTAAATCCAAATTCAGAAGCATTTTTGCCCAATTTGTAAAATTCATTGTTCTCCTCGGTGTGGGAGTCCATCTTCAGTCCAAAGGCGCAGGTGACGATTACGTCATTGGAGTATCTGGTCGAAAGCTCTTTAGCCTCCAAATCGACGTAGCCAACTGTTTAAAATGGAAAATTAAATCGAGCATGGAAAATTAATACATCATTTGACTACAATTGCTTAGAATGGACACCAGGATGCACCTACAATATAGTTGTGCCCCACATGCATGCATATTTCGGCTCTTCTCAGTTGTTATCGGTTATTGTAGGGCAGCTGGCCTTGGCTACTGAATCACAGCCTGCCACCCCTTTGTTTCTTTGGGCTTCTAATCGACGTGATGTCAAATAGCCTATATAGCCTTAATCAATAATTGGATTATCCGGAGATTACCGTGTACACACAAAAAACATACAAACTCTTCAGCTTTATTCTATTAGTGTGAAAATATGAACTGGGATACTACCTACCTCCCGAGTCTCTAATTTTCCTTTTTATTGACCTTATCATCAACTCGCCGACTTCCAACATAAGAGGTATCATCAAACGAATCTTGGAACTTGTGAAAGCTGGACTTAAAGTTGATCGCATGTCCTTCCATTCTTGACCTGCAAAATATGAAATGTAATTAATACTAGGCGTCAAGTTAAAGAGCCGTCGGCTTACTCTCATAAGGCACCAGCAGTGCTGATTTTAGTTTACCTTTTAGCGAAAATAAATTTCTGCCAAAAAGTGGATCGTGCTCTGCGTCAGTGAGGCTTCGGTGGTCGATGAAATACTCGAAGTCCCTCACCGTCACTTTCTTTATCAAGTTCAAATCTCTCAGCATCAAGGTCGGTGTCATAATCTGGTAGGTCCCGATGAACCTGACAATCGGAGAAAAGAAGGTATATGTTTATTTACTAAATCAGTTTTTGAAGGTAGTCATCTGTCTGGATCAATATTACAGCCTAAATTTCACTGCGGTCTGATGGTCTGTCAGCCTGTCTGTCGTCCTTAATATTAAAAAATGGCAAAACCAACTTAAACTCTCAACTAAACTAGAACGCAGATAATACTGAAGACGACATTGACCTTCACATAAAGTACAAATGACAAAAAGAGTTATGAATGTCAATGTCAATTAACAAGGACATCATCGATGTATACGCATCGCAGAGCGACATTCGACAGAGATATGAAATTGTTGGATGTGAGACAGTTTTTGTGCCATCGTAGTCTAGACTAATACTATAAAGAAGAAAGATATGATTTTTTTGAATGTTTGTTTGTAATATACAATCTCAAAAGCGTAACTGATTCAAAAAATCACCTATTGGTTCTATTCTACCAGTGAATATAGACTGTATTTTATTTATAAAATTTGTATTCGTTTTGATTTATTAAATTATATAAGTATTCATATCTAGTAAGATGAAATATTGAAAAAAAAAAACACTTTAAAATGCCTTCCGTATCTTCTAAAACTAACATATACCACCACATTACTTCCTTTCTTCCTAAATTCAATCAATGGCTTATCAATGCAAAGTCCCAGTATAGGACTCCTCTTATCGTTGATGTACACATAGGTTATCTATTTATTTATTTCATTATTGCTATCAATGATTATAGCTCTGAAACTCACTCAATACATAGTTATTGATTCATACTCACTTATCGTTTGGATAAGAGAAATAGAGGACATTAATGTTATCAGTGAAGGATTGAAGGCGGAACATGAGTTTGGCAATATTTCCGAAAGGCGGTATCACCCGGGGGCTCTTCACTCCATACTTCCCGAATCTTGAGTAGACTTGTCTGAAGTACAGCGCCAGAGAGACGAGAAATGCTGCCGCCCATATCACATAAACGACAACCATTATCTGAAATGACGCAGGAGTCGTGGCTAACACGTTAATTGCCACATAACGCGACGTCGCGTGAAGCGGTCTACTATGATGTGACCGATAACGCGACGTCGCGTGGTGTTGCCTTACAATAATGTACAAACTATAAAATAGCAGCCATAGCGTATTGGCTTCTGGTATTTCGGCTTGGCAATTAAGGTGTTAACAGCTGAACACAAGTAACGCCATCGGTGCAAGTGATGGTCTTCAGTAAGAGGGTGGTTACTGCCGCCAGTAGAATAGCTGTTCAAAGGATTGCGAAACGTATAGTATGTCATGCTACTACTTTCAAAACAGTTTGAATTTTAAAATAGTTTTATATTCAAAACTACCCTCATTTGTTTACTTTACACAAAAGTACTTTAGAGCAGTCGTAAATCGGTCTACCATTTCTACCCCCGAAGCCTACCGTTGAATAATATCCCTCTGGTGATGCGTGTGTTTATATGGGACTGTTACCACTTACCATCAGCCTACCAGTCTAGCTTTTTCATAAAAAAACATACATACTTAATATTCATAATTTTTTCCTTACTTTCACATTTATTTTGATCTTCAGGGGTGTCATTTTGATTTGCTTGTCTGTCACACATTTTTAATACATTATCTACTTGAATAGCTTATTGCTAAGAAGAGTAGAAAATATGACGAAAACTAGTTTAAAAAAATATATTTCTTTTAGTAAAAAAAAAGTAGGTAACATAGTTTCTCTTAGGCCCATCACATGCGTAGTTATAATTTATATATAAACTATAGCAAGCAATATTACGATATATTTTCTATAATACAAATATTGGAGTGACCGCACACGCAGCTATAATAATATATTTTATGACGTCAACAAAGTATACCGTAATTTATATTATTGCATATTATGGTATAGCAAGACATATTATGCTAGGTCGACCATCAAAGAAACGAAGGCAAAATATATATTATAGCATCGTCTCTGTGCGTAGTAGCTTGCTATAATATATACTACAGTACTGTACTATATTTTAGCTAAGTGTGTGACGGGCTTTATTATAATTCTACAGTGGTTTTTGCAAAAAATTATAATGAAACAAAAATCAGCAAGTAGTTGAAATGTTTTATAGACAATAAACTTTTGTTAGCAAATTTAAAGTTGTCGAGATAAGTTTGATTAAAAATAAGTGTATTGACTTTATAATGTGAGTATAGTTTCATATCGTCATTCAGATAGAAAGTTAAGTTGGGGTCTCGTGGGTTATCGTTTGGTAACAGACGAAATTAAGTTTAGTAAATAAGAAAAAAGGCTAACTTACCGTCTTCTAGATTATGCACTTTATTGTATAGAAACACAAATTATAATATGGATATTTAAAATTAATTTCTTCGTGAGGATTAGCGATAAATAAGGCGATGTTAGCACTTTGAATTAATGAAGTGTAGTTTTATGTCGGAGGGGGTAGTTTTGGATTTAGAAATGTTTTAAGGCCTGGTTACATAGCATTTAAATTAATATTTTATGGGACATATTGTATATATTTTTTGTAACTACAGTAAAAATTGTTCATTTTGAAAATGTAATATTAATCCCGATATTGAATTCAAATAATATAAGTAATGGTAATTATAAAAAAAAAATGGCTATTGGTGATCACCTATAATTTATACTTATGGAAGTCTTTTCATATACTCAGATAAAATAAGATTTAAAGATAGAGCCCTGTGGACGGCGGAGTGAAGCCGGTTACAAAAGTTATACGCATATAAATGCAATCAAACTACGCCTCGCCTTATTGAAATGTTTACAAGTGAAAATGCCGAATTGCGCAGTGAAATAATGAAATGAAATTCATATTCTAAATATGAACTTAGACAGAAAAAAATAATGAATATATCTACCATAGACCGGCTCACTTCTTGAAACTTATAACTTAGTTCTTTAAGAGAATAGAAATTATACATTTTTTTTATTTTTAATAAGTTCACGTTATGTGCGAAAAAAAAAACAGCGTCTCTAAGTGACGGGTACCACTTTACAAATGGTAGCTATCAACAGTATATAATAATATTTTTATTTGATTAAAGAACTATTGATAAACATATATATATATTTTTAGGTTGCCCTCGTGTTTGTTCGGTTTTGATGACAGGTTCATTTTAATTTTATCGTCTTGCGAATTAGGCATAGACATAGCAAATAGGTACAGCTACCAAGTATTTATTAGAATTCAAATTTACCATGTTTTTTGGATATAGATAATGGATATATAGCTCCTTTCATCATGGAGCATCAACTGCAGCATCAAACTGTAACCCCCGATATTTGTTTTCATCCCCTTTCTCGCCTGTTCCACCTTTCCTCTTCCCACTGTGGAAGCAAATTTAAAAATGTATTCCCGTCAAAAAGAATAAAAGTCGTACACTTATCCCTTTAAGATTGGACATAGAAATTGTATTGGTTAGTCAATTATATCATTACACTATTGTAGAATTCATATGATTTTAGAATTACGTGCAGATGCACAGAGATTTTAGGTATTTTTTCATTTATAATATAATATCATAATAATATCATCACACATTCCACACAGCACCATCTAGTTCCACACTAAGCAACTTAATGTTTGTATTACGGATACCAGACAGTTGATATACTACATAGATTACTTTTTTTTTGTAAATACATACATATTATAAATACAAAACATTCATGACTCAGGTACAAAGGTAAATGTTAAGACATAGACATTTTCCCCTAGCGGGATTCGAACCCGCGACCGTTTGGTTAACAGCTAGATTAACTAGCCACTAGACCAAAAGTGTCGTTATTTAAAATATATATATATATAATTTAAAATATATGACGGCAGCATACTATAATTAATTATACATACTTAGATACTTAATAATTATCAGGATAACGACAAATGTCGTGAACAGATTATTAATCTACTATTATTAATACATGATAATAGTCATTGAAAAAAAAAAAAAAATGACGAAAATATTGCATTTGTTTCGTCAGGTATTGGGTTTTGCTTGTGTTAGTCGTTTATTTGTGGATTACCTAATAATTATTTTTATGACCACACGTATCAGCTACAGTAAAAGTTGGGTAGCTTTTACTGTATTAATAATTCGGGATACCATCCTGGAAAAGGCAGCAACGAAAACTAACTTTTCCGTATTTGGAAGTTAAAGTAGCCATGAGTGCTCTTGCTTAATATTAGTGATAAAATTAATTATTTTGGATGTAAGTATTGTTGATAAATATGTTTTTACATAAATAAATAAAAAAAAAAAACAGATAAGTACATACTTTTCTGATGGTTCTGGTTGCAAACCAAGGAACTTTTCAGCTCATTGCATCAGAATAAAAAATGCATAGGTGTGAAACCGGAGGCGTGTCGCTAGTAAGCAATAAAACACAGTATATGGTAGGATAAAAATGTGAAAAACAATTGATAGGTTACACCAAAGTTTGACCTTGTAATGTTACATTACTTATCTGATGAGTAGTATCCAACCAATTTACTCGTAGCTGCACTGTCGTTTTTCGTTCAGTACTTGATGTAGTGTGTGGACGTCCATACTCTGTTTTGGTGTGTAACAAACATTGTTTGTATTACAGTGAACGCAAGAAAACAAAGAAGTATTTTGAAATCGTGAGTAATCTTTAAAGAAATTACTTTGCCTAATAATTTCATGCATTTTATAATATAATAATCTATCTGGATTTTGTATTGCATAGACTATAAACTAGGATAGTGCAACATATTTCGTCATTCTTATTCAACTTGCAAGTCAATACGCTGGACGGCAACAGAACATAGGAAAAATCCCTTGAACAATGTTTTCAATGAAGACTATTGAAAATATTTTTCGAAAGAAAAGCTACTTGATGAAAGTCTACTTAAATATAGCAACGCCTATCAAATAGGTGTGCGATGCCGACTTTAACAGGATTAAGAATAACGATAAGGCATCTCTCGTTCACCGATTTATGTGCTGTTATGTCACAGTGATGTTTTCTAAGAGGATGGTGGTTACTGTCGCCAATAAACATTTAGTATATTTAATAGTACTTACAGAACTATTAAATAAAGTTCTTATAAATTAAAGTTCAATTAATTTATAAGAAAATAATAAGTATTTTATACAATAACAGGGTATTGTTAGCAATCACAGAGAACAAGTGAGTCATCGTAGTTGTTAGGAAGCATTGACCTGATAATGTATCTGATAAGTCAATATCATAATGTTATGTGACAACAAGCTAAAACTCTTAAGGCTTACTTAGACTACTAGCTTTAGCCGACGACTTCGTCCGCGCCCCTTGTTGTTAGGTGTTAAAACATTTATTCAAACTTTAAATGATTCGTAGGTAACAGTACTTTTATCTGGATGAAAGGTACCCCATATCCTTTTCTGTATCTCTGGCTACGTGCATGAAAAAATCCATGATAATCTGTCGAGTAGTTAAGGCGTGAAAGCGTAATAAACGAACCTGTTCCGGAGGGAACATCTAAAAGTATAAAAAAAGTTAATAATAGTTAATAATATTTTTCAGATGATAATAGTTTTAATATGGATAGTTGCAATTGTTGGCGCCCTGGTGCTGTATCACAAGAAGGCTTATTCGAGATTCAGCAAGTATGGTGTGAAGAATCCACCTATCGTTCCTTTCATGGGAAATTCCAGCCGGAACGTTTTCAAATTGGAGCACGTGTGTGAATCGATTGTGAAATTATATGAATATTCTCCGAGTGAAAAGTTAGTAAACAAATTTATTTTTAGTAAAATATATTTATATATGAAAAATATATCCTAAGTATATATGAAAATACTTAGGAAGCAAAGTATATCTATATCTATCCGGGGGACTCTAGTGCGATATAAAAAGTGTGTGTGTCAGCTCCAACGCACGACTGGAGTTTACTCCTTACGTACGATAAATAAATAATTTAATAAATATAATTAAAAAATATTAATATAATATAAAATATGTATTATATTATAATAATATGTATTGAAGCATACTCTAGCCTGTAACGCGTAACGTGTGACATGTGACATTTGATTTTACTCCCATAAATTTTCATACCCCAGGACTTATTATATGAAAATCGATTCTTAAGGAGTAAACTCCAATAAATAAATAAATATTTTCATATTTTTCAGGTTTATCGGTACATATTCGTTCACAATACCAATATTATTTGTGAGAGATTTGGAGTTAATAAAGAAGATTACCGTCAAGGACTTTGATCATTTTCTAGATCATAAGATTTTTATTGAAGAAGACGTAGATCCTCTAATCGGAAGAAACTTGTTTGCACTAAAAGGTGATGTACTTGTACATTTTTTTGATCTAAATATGATATCTATCATCTATATCCAAAATTTAATTACATCACTCGATAGCAAAAGAAAGATTTTTTGGTATATAAATTTTTGGTATTAAATTTGATATACATATTCGAATTTGTTGGATATATACACATAATACGTATTCACTTAAAACAGCACGGCCGTGTCCACTACACAGCCACAACCCATTTTTTCAATATTTTTTTTTAAATTTTATAAAATATTATTAATATTATTAAATTAGAGATAATTTTACAAAAAAAAAAATTAAATATAATTAACAATAAGTAAGTATTTAGAGAATTTTGAAACTAGTGTTTCCAAAATTTATCAAAATATCTTGTAAAATTTATTCTAGATACTTATACCTTTTACTGCAGATATTTTTAAGAGCTATCTTGTATAGTTATGTATGAATAAAATGGATTTTTCAGGCGAAGAGTGGAGAGACATGCGCTCCACTTTGAGTCCAGCTTTTACGAGTTCCAAAATACGCTTGATGGTGCCGTTCATGGTCGAAGTTGGAGTGCAAATGATCAAGTCTTTAAATAAAAAGGTCGAAGCTTCTGAAAGTATGTCGTAACTTATTAGATAATATACCTATTTACAAAGTAACAATTACAAAAAATATATTGAACTCATTTTTTTTTTCTTCTCTTACTTGTTTTCATCACTGTTTTTGTTTTTGGTTAATTTTTTTTTTAAATTATTTATTTTTACTTCACATTTTACTCACTCCAATGTTGTTGCTTAAATAATTGATTTTACTATATAAAGTAAATAGCTAGGGCTATACAGTGGAGTAGGTGGCTATATTTACTTTAAAATGTATATAAAAATGTACTTTCTACAGACTACAATATTTATTAGATAATTAAATTATGTGTCCCTTTCAACGACGTCGCCTTCAAACTCTATTTTGAATGTTTTTGTCTTCACGAAATACCTAATGAGCAACGTACGATATATATATACTTTGATATTAAAGAATAAGGTGTTTTGTTCTGACTTAGGAAATTTTGCATTTGCAAATGAACTTTTCAAACTTGTGTCTGGTCTGGCTGTACTGGAATTCGCTCTGTCCCTTGTATTTAAACTGTCCCCTATGTGTTTAATCTTTTCGATCTGTTTATTATTCATTTATTTATTCGTTGAAATTCGACTATAATCATTTCTAAGGTGGTCAAAAAATTTATTAAAACACTATTAAATTAAAAAAAAAATAATAATAAGAAAAGGCTACTGAAATATTTTGTCTTTACCTTTGTACGCTTATTTATCTATTTTAAAAGTGAGAATGAAATATTCCAGTGAAGCATGTGGATTTGGAATGCAAGGACCTCCTCGGCAGATACACTACCGATGTCATCGCTTCTTGTGCGTTTGGTCTCAAAGTGGACTCCCACACAGACGAGGACAATGAATTCTACAAAATGGCAAAGTTTCCCAATAATATCTCTTTTAAAATATTCATTAAGTTCTTCGTATTGTCCTTGTTCCCGAAAATTTCAAAAGTAAGTTTTTTTTTGTTTTACTAGGTTTTATTGTTCTGTCATTTCTGTTACTCTCTTTTACTAGGAAAGTCCTAGAATGATCCTAAAATCCAATATTTAAAAAAAAAAATTATGCATACAAACATGTAAAATATTTAGTACCAATACTATCCACACTGGATAAGGTGGCATTTTATTAATTCATCCATTTCACGCGTTATTTTTCTAAAAAAAATTTACGCGATACATGAACCCGAATTGATAAATAACAAAAATCTCTTTTAGTTTTTGATTTTTTCGGTAACTAGTAATAACAAATACCAAACGTCATAGTACCCAATGCTATGTGAAAAATAGTACATATAGTAGGTATACTCAATAATTTATTACAAGTCAAGAGTGCAATGTATATTTATCAAAGTCTCAATACAATTTTTTTTTTCTTTCAGAAATTGAATCTGTCCATATTTGAGAAAAAATTCAGAGATTTCTTTATCAGTCTTGTATCGAACACAATGAAGGATAGAGAATTACACAAAACATATAGACCAGATATGATACAGCTGCTCATGGACGCAAAAAAAGGTATTGTTATATGCCCTATGTGTTAATAACATACTTTTCGAAATACAATTTAAATTTAAATTCACTGATTTTTTTCTTTATGAATCGTTGAAACTTTTATCTCTTTCACAATTGTTTTCAATGATTCAATGACGGAAGAAGTCGAGGTCAAAAGCTAGTTTGATAATTATATTTTATAATTATAATATTCAGTTGTGTCTATATTCAATAAACTTACTCACAACTTTGACCTCCATAAAATAATGACAAGCTAATAAAGACTTTATCATAGGTGACGATCCACTTTATTATAGGTGACGATCCACTTTATCATAGGTGACGATCCACTTTATCATAGGTGACGATCCACTTTATCATAGGTGACGATCCACTTTATCATAGGTGCCGATCCACTTTATCATAGATGACGATCCACTTTATCATAGGTGACGATCCACTTTATCATAGGTGACGATCCACTTTATGATAGGTGGCCATCATGACCATAGCAGGATTAGAAAGAGATAGGGAAATTGGTTCTGGCATCCCTTACTTACATATTCACCGAAACACAACCGCACACATGTTAGGCCTTCGATTGGTTATTTATATTACAAGTATATAAATATTTAAAATACAAGACACTTACTTATGTCTTGCTGTGTTGAACATTTGTCAAGAATTAGACCTTCGATGACTTCTATATGTTGTTTGTTACACTTACAGGTACACTGAAACATGAAAAGTCTTCAGTTGACATAGATGCAGGATTTGCTACAGTGGAAGAATCGGATGTTGGCAGAAAAGAGAGTAATAGAGGTGAATATTTTGAATTTTTAAGTTTAAGCTCATATGGCGAAATTGGAATAAATATCACTAAAAATATAATATTAAAAAAAAATGCCAAGTCTCGCAACGCGGTTCTTCCATTACAAAAACTTGTGAAATTTTACATGTAAGTCAGTTATTTTAGTTTGTGCATTCAACATTTTGTTATAAATCTATAAATATATATAAAATTCTCGTGTCACGGTGTTTGTAACCAAACTCCTCCGAAACGGCTTGACCGACTTTTATGACATTTTTTGTAGGTCTGAGAATAGGTCCTAAACTATTTTTTATACCCCTAAGTGATAAGGGTAGCCCACCAAAAAAAAAAATGGCAAAACAACGTTTGCCAGGTTAGCTAGTTGTTATATAATTAATCTACTATTTCGTATACTAAGTAAATATAAAAAGTGCATTTATAAATAAAATATTTTAATTAGTAGAATGTGTTGCCGTGCGTCCTTATAATTATTTATAGAAATAAAGATGTTGAATATTGATACGGTCATTATAAATGTTGATAGCTAATTGATTAGATAACAATTTATATTGTTCGACTGTTATTACTTGCCACCGTCCGGATGAGTAGAAATTTTATGACGCAGACGCACGAAATCTGGGAAAATCTCCCTTCTGAGGTTTTTCCACTTAACTACAAATTCTTACAGGGTCAGCAGTACACCTGCTTTTCCCTGGTCTTGCTTGTGTCCTTATGTGACAATAACCATCTAGCATCAAGTGTATGTCAAAATCAGAAAAAATATATCACTGATATTTATCTTTTCAGTGTGGTCTGATACCGATCTAATAGCTCAAGCTACACTGTTCTTCCTGGCCGGTTTCGATACGGTGGCAAACGCAATGGTTTTCACCCTGTATGAACTTGCTGTGAACCCAGACGTCCAAGACAGACTCGTCCGAGAGATACGAGATAATGACGATACGAACGGCGGGAAGTTCGATTATAATTCTATTCAGCGTATGACTTACATGGATATGGTTGTTTCTGGTAAGCGATACTCTTCTCGAATTACTTCAGTGTGAGTCCAATTTGAATTTACCTTCTAATATACCACCTTTGGTTATATTGGGAAAAGAGTTGTTTAGCCTAGCGTTGAAAGCAATTTACTTTGCTATCTAAATATCTTGATTTAATTAGATTTAAATTAATTTAATTTAAATATCTTTTTTATTCATTTACAACACTCCAACAGCAACATAAACACCAACCCAACATGACAATAATTTAATAAATTGCGTACATGAAAATAATAGACATAAATTGGTTATGCAAGCCAATTATAGATGTGACAACATTTATAACAATAAACAAAGAAATAGACTTGCAACAGCGAAGCGTAAGCGCCTGTGCGAATGCGATCGGCAAGGATCCCTCTCTTCGACAGCGCTTGTTAGAATCTGGGAGACGCCTGTACTACACTGGCTGACAGCCAGAAGGCTACGTACTCAGCAGTTGGGACGGCAGCGTCATTGTGTGTGGACAGACGACTTTCAGGGACTGACGAATAACGCTTGGCTAAGTTTCTATTGTTGTGACTAGGTGATAGACTGTGATTTTATCGTTTAGAAGCTGTATATAATATCATTTGTACGTGGGATCCACGATTTGCCCACGAAATTAAGTGATAGTAAGAACCCTTTCTTATTTCTGATGTCGCTTTCCGACATATATATTAATTAATACTATAAGTATGACTTAAGCGTTAATATCTGTTTTTCACTTCTGATTCATGAGGAATACTGATCAATATTGAAGTTGTAAATTGCAGCATGACGGTGTACTAGTACATTAGAGTATTAGGATCTACATCCAACAAGGCATACATTTATAACACAAGGAATTGTGTTATAATTAATAACTCATGCATTATTTTCGTTACAGAGGCATTAAGGTTATGGCCGCCAGCTGTTTCCACCGATCGAGTATGTGTTAAAGATTATAACATTGGAAAACCAAGTGAATCAGCTGTAGGGGATTATGTTGTGAGTTTATTGAACCAAACACCAAATGTATCTTTATTGACCATAGTCAAAAATAAAATTAAAATTACACTTGCATTTTAGATTCGAAAAGGCGAAATGGTTCAAATTCCAATCTGGGCTATTCACCGCAATTCGGAATATTTCCCGAATCCAAACAAATTCGATCCTGAACGATTCTCAGAAGAGAATAAACATAAAATGAACCCCTTAACATACGTTCCTTTCGGATTTGGTTCGAGAAATTGTATAGGTAAGATTCATATCCCATATTTTATCATTATCACTGTTGGACAATTGGCTTTTTCAATTGAGCGCCTCCTTATGGGCCTCTATATGGGATCTGGTTTTGCGAGCAGGTAGTGAGCCCAAGGGGCATTTAGATCGTGGTCTTATGATGACATATATGTACTTCAGCTAACTGATTCTTTGAGCTAAGTTAGTAGGTAACTTGGTCTTCCAACTTATCTCCGTATTTCGGATCATATTCCTCAGAGAAATGCCAAGCGTTGTCCTCTCTAGCCTTAATTATTTGTGGACGAGACAAGACATTGGGGGATTGGCGATGTAAAGATATGCCGAAGTTTATCGAATGCTCATCGAAGTTTTCGAGCAATGGAAATACGCTCTGACTCTATACGTTTAACTTGTGATTATACTCGTAGAAGACATTATGGACTTGCATCGACAATCCCTCAAATATTGTACATACATATTTAATATACAACAAAATATGTTTCGAGTTGTAGCATTTATTTTTAATTATATTTTAGGCTCCAGGTTTGCTCTCTGCGAAGTGAAAGTTATGTTATACCAGCTTTTGCAACACATGGAGGTATCTCCATGCGAGAAGACATCTATACCGGCTGAGTTAGACAAAAATGCTATAACTGTTAGTTTGAAAGGTGGAAACTGGTTAAGATTCAAGTTAAGAGAGTAAATGTATGAAAATTATTTTTGTATTTTTTTTTTATGATACGTTTGGCGACAGAATTAATTCTCCTATCGCACCAATTGCACTGTTCTGATCCTCGAGAACCAGTTGTCACGTGAGCCGCCATATAAATATACAGAGAATAGGTGAAATAATAAAAGAATATCTTTAAGCATTTCATGGTCGCTGCATCCTTGATTTTAGAAGATTTGATTGAAGCTATCTTCAATAATCGAAATTTAAGACGTAGGTATGTAGTGCTGCTAGATATTTATCATAAACTAGCGGTCCGCTCCCGGCTTCGCCCGGGGTGCTTTTTTTACGTAAAAACCTTCCCTGATTATCCCTCTATCCATGAGTGAAGACAGAATTAAAATCGGTCCACCCGTTCTCGAGTTTTGCGCTTAGTAACACATTTAGGGATTTATTTTTATATTATAACGTCCAAGATAAACGAAATAGAAATAATATTGCACACATGTTTAGTGTTCTCATGCAAAGACTATAAGTATATTGGTAGTGTTCACATGGATTTTTTGCCAATGAAAGCCGAGGAGATATCATTCATGAAAAATATGTTATAGTGTACTTACCTGTATAATTATAATAGATAGTAAAGTCATAGCGATTACATTTCCGAAGGCACCGTTACGTTATCTCGCGAATGTCAACGACCTGGACAATTTTATCAGACTTACCACTATTTATCAATAAAATGAAATCAATAAATCTGGCGACACCTGTATAATAGCAGCCGGCAAGCATATCTTGGTTGCCGAATCCAGTAGGTACAAAAGTGCAGTGGCGTAGCTTGTCCTAGATGGGCCCTGTATCAAACTGTGTCCAGGAGCCCTTTAATCTCAGATACTGTGGCCAAACCATCGATGACTAAACCCAGAATGAGGTTAAGACAAAAAAAAACAGCATCTTTATAGACCCTTAGCATTTAGACTTTAAAAAATGAAACGCTATACTCTAAAACTTAGCGTACGTTCTTAGCTGAGATTGTTGATAACATTTTGCGTATTTTGGTTATACACGTGGCCCGGGGCCCCTGTAGAACGGTGGCTCCATATAATTCAAATCAAATGGTTTATTTCTCAAAAATAGGACAACGAGATCACTTTTTTGCAGTCAAAAATAATAACTACTACCTACGGCGATAGCTACGCCAATGCAATATAATCTGCAAGTTTTCTCGTGATTCAGAGTACTTAATAGTCTTAGGGCCTCTTTCACCAATTACAAGTAAAATGTTGATTAGTTACTTTTCAAGTAATGCTAATTGGCGAGTTACGATTATCTTGTGTCAATTTCATTGAAATTACCCTTGAATAATGCTACTCGAAGATTGCGAAACTCGTACGCTTTCTTACCGGTGACTTGAAATGGCGGTTAGCTTACTTGAAACTTTACTCAGAGATGGTGAAAGAGGCCCTCAATATTTGCTTCAGTTATGCTATATGTAAAATTTATTACGCACTTGAAAGGTTTTTGACAACGGGGAATGTATATTTATCCTCGTGTCATCGGAGAGTTCTTTTTACAATAGGTATCTTAAAAAATATTGGTTGTCAACGGAGCATAAGCCCTCCTGCTATCCTAATAGTAATAGCGAGTTATAAAACCAATGAAAATAACAGAGCATTCGCAACCTTGACAGCTGAGGCCCACAGATACACCTCAGTTGTATGTAGACGATAGTATAATTCAGTTCACTTCATAAGTGTAACACGAATTTACTACGCATCGGTAAGTTTGTAGTTATTCTTTTGATAGTTTTTTAATTTTATTTTTCTCATAGCTTTTGTAACGTTACTGCCTCTACTGTTTGTTTGAGTTGTTGCTGAGTAAAGGATGGTTTATTTTGTGATTAATTTTAAGCAATTAGATGAGCAAATAGTGCCTTTAGTCCTAGATGATAATAGGAAGGACTATAATTTCTTAAGAACAGTTAAAATGCAACTGACGTATGATATCTCAAGGATTAAAATCAAGATGATAATATATGTAATGCCAATAAATTTAGTAATGGTTTGCTTCTTTTTCTTTTTCGTAAAATTATCGTATTATAATATGAAGTAAAATTGAATAATCATTATTGAATTAAAAAAGTGCAGGAACGAACGACAACATTACCTAATGCAACAGTAATATTTAATGTGAAAGTCCTACAAGAATGCATTTTTAGGATAAAAAGCATACATCTAGGCGTATCAAGTCATGACGTAATTTGCCCCAGATAAAATTTTGTCGACCTGACTATGCCCCCAGAATATATCTATGGCGTAGCCCAGATTGAGGGTATTTTTTGATACAAAAGAAACAAAAAAGCTCTCATGTTTTTGGACTATAATGCATCATAGGCCGTACGCTAAACTTTAAATTCTAGAGTTGAGAAATTATGGGCAATTAATATAACTATTTACGAATTTATTCTCAGACATGTCGCAGCTCGTGTAAGTAATTGAGACGACCTCTAAGTAATTGTAATGGAACCCGGTGGCCTCATATAATTGATACGTTTGATGCGGCGGTAGTCATCCCAATTCAAGTTCGTTTAAATTTTAGGTGCATTTTCTGATAAAAATATATTTTTTTGATTGATTTGTGTGCCTTTACTCAATTAAAAATATTTCCCCATAGATATTGTGCGATTTGTGCGAAACAACGACTAAAAATATATTTAATTTTAAAGTCACTTCTTTGCACAATTCGTACGAAACAAAATTGTGCGAAACCACTACTAAACCGCGAAAATAAATAAATATTTGAATTTTCATACACATCTGTCTTTTGTCTGTGCTCAAAAGGAAGTGTTGTGGAGAAACCTGTTCCAGGTCATAGATATAATAATTTAGATTTTAAATAAAAGACGAAACATAGCGAAACATAGTTATGATCTAGCGCGTACTCAGATCAAGATTAATTTCGAACTTAGAAGTAACTTGTTTATTCTTAATAGATGTTTTAATAATATTCAGTAAAAATACATTTTAATGTTACAAATGGTAATCTAATCTAACACAAATCTAATCGCAATTAATATGATAACTATTAAGCACGTAAAAACAACATTGATTCATATAAATTAAATTGATAATAACAAGTAATAGGTTACCGTAGGTTTAGTATAACTTTTGATACTACAAAAATATTTTGTTATCATCAGTAGGATTTTAAAACCAGTAAATAAAGAACTAAACGATTGAAATTGTAAAAATTGCAATTTTTTAATAAAAGAGAAACAACGAGTGAAACTTTAATATATATATATATATATATGACGTATTTAATCAATAGATAATTTTTCAAATATCATTTTACTAAAGTTTATTTTATCCTTATCGCTAGGCTAAAAAAGGTTATGTCACCCTAGGTTTTAGTTATGGTACTCTAAAATATACTTAATTTTTTTTTCAACAGATAATGTTATTTTTAATATGGATTTTGGTGATAATAGCTGCATTAGTCCTATACTTAAACGAGGTATACTCGAGGTTCAGCAGATACGGCGTAAAAAACACTCCGGTATTGTCTGCTATGATGCTCAATATGTTTTTACAGAAGGAACATTTTATATATAGCCTGGAAAAGTTGTACAATTTTTATCCCGGTGACAGGTAAAAACAATATATTTAATTGTAATTAAAATTAATTAATAAGATCCTTTATTGTATCTTAAAAGTATAAATTTGTCAAAATTTAGCATTCAGTTATATTCATTTTAACTTTAGTGATTATAATCGTATATTTAGTTCGAATATTGAGACCACCATATTCATTTATTATTTCAATAAAAAAATATTTTATTCTGACAGAAATTATCAATGTTACACAACTCATGGTATTTTTTTTGTCTTTAGGTTTATTGGTATTTTCCAATTTATGAATCCAGCTGTTATGATAAAAGATATAGATCTACTGAAGAAAATCACTATGAAAGATTTTGAGCATTTCATAGATCACCGTGGTCTTATCGATGAAACTGTCGATAAGTTTTTCGGCAGGAGTTTGATTGCTTTAAAAGGTTATTAATGGACTAACTTGTATGTATGAAGATCGCAAAAGAATATTTTTGTTAGAAATAATACATCGTAACAATTATCATTACAGGACAAGAATGGAAAGATATGCGATCTACATTAAGTCCGGCCTTCACAAGTTCAAAGATAAAGCTTATGGTACCTTTGATGGTAGATGTGGGAGAAGAGATGATAAAAGCACTAAAAATGAGAATTAAGGACTCAGGAAGTAAGGAAAATTTGATTCCCGTAAGGCCTAAAGTGATAAATTTATTTTAACACTTTTAAGTGCTTATGAGTACTATTTGTCGAAAAAAGATCTTTCAAAAGACTACTTAATAATAAAATATGCCGTGTGCAGCTAGAATCTTTTATGTGCAAAATTTACTTTATGAAAATAATTAATAAAAATTAAATTAACGACAAATAAGTCAACGTATAAAAAAACCTTAGTTTAAATAAAATACTTGTTTTTTTTTTTAAAAAAAAATAATGCATGTAAAATGTTTCAGTAAAACTATTTTGTCAGTATCTCAAAAGTATACTCGTACATTCTGTAACGACGAAATACCTTTATCTAAAGTTTTTCTTCAGTCTACCTCGTTGTGAAAGAAATTTTCCTAGGTATCGGATGATGGCGCTAACAGTAGGCAGTTATTAATTATTATTAAACAGTGTTTAATTCTGAAGTTATTTTTAATTTTCAGCAAATTACATAGATCTAGAGGCAAAGGATCTTACAAGTAGATACGCTAATGATGTCATCGCCAGCTGCGCATTTGGCTTAAAAGTCAATTCTCATGATGAAGAAGACAATGAGTTCTATCAAAATGGAAAGACCGCTACAACTTTTGGCCCAAAAGTGATGTTGAAAGCATTTCTTTATAACATTTTTCCGTCTATCGCGAAAGTAAGATTACAAAGGTTTTATATCATACATATTGGGATGTATTGTTTTGATAATTTAAAACTAAATTATTTCAGCTCCTTAACATTTCTATATTTGAAGAAGAAACAAAGGCATTCTTTAGGAATTTGGTTTTGAACACAATGTATGAACGTGAAGTACGAAATATACACAGACCTGATATGATTCATCTTCTAATGGAAGCTAAAAAGGGTGAAAATTTGAATTACTTCATTTAGTCCCTCACTTGATACTAGTTTGTTTGGGCGTGGCATTTTAATTCACTTACTCGTAATAAGTTGTAAACTTATGGACTTCATATTGTTTTAAAACTGAAACTTCTGTTTGTAGGAAAACTTACGCATGATGACAAAACGACAGATGATGGAAACGCCGGATTTGCAACTGTAGAAGAATCTTCAGTTGGCAAAAGAGATATAACTAGAGGTTAAGTTGTTTATTTAAAAAAAGTTAATAGCAAGCTAAAGTAAGCTAAGTTAAACTAGACTGTTGTTCAAATGATGTTACCTACATTATAATCGCGATGACTTAGTGCATGATAATAACATTATTAATTGCAGTATGGTCAGACGACGACTTAGTCGCTCAAGCAACTCTATTTTTCTTTGCTGGATTCGAGACGGTTGCTACGACGATGTGGTTCTTATTGTACGAACTAGCTGTTAACCCTGATGTCCAAGATAAGCTTGCGCAAGAGATCGAGGAAAATGAACTAAAGAATAATGGAAAGTTTGATTACAAAAGTATCCAGAATATGAAATACTTGGACATGATTGTTTCAGGTAATTTTGCTTGAACACTTATTTTATTTACCAGAAAAATATTGCTTCATATTTAACAGCATCAGAGAAGGCAGTGTTGGGTATTAATATTAAATTAGGTTATTAGGTTATTTGTACATTGAATTGTAGAAACCATGAGGCTGTGGCCAGCTTCTGGAGCCACCGATAGATTATGTGTTAAGGACTACAATTTGGGCAAGCCTAACGACGCGGCCACTGAGGACTTTATAGTAAGTATTATTTACAGTCTTATATTTTATCTTCTAAAAGGTTTTACTATTCAAGTTCTATCAATGCTGGGGTATAATACGAGTACCATAATATTCTGTACACATCACATTCTCATTTAATGCGATTTTTTTTTAATTAAGGTAAATTTTAACATCTTTTAGATTCGCAAAGGTGAACTGATTAACATTCCAATAGCAAGCTTCCACCACGATCCGAAGTACTTCCCGAACCCCAATAGGTTCGACCCTGAAAGGTTCTCAGAAGAAAATAAGCACAAAATCACACCACTCTCTTACATGCCATTTGGACTTGGACCCAGGAATTGCATTGGTTCGTTTATTTTCATTTTACTTACATATACTATCAATATGTGGAAAAGACAAAAATATCACTACATTCTTAGGGCCAGTTTTATAAACGACATACCTTTTTCCCGTTCGTTACAGTGCTGGTAAGCGAACAGTTAACGGTCCGTCAATAACGTTTACTGACGGTGGTTCCATAAAAGAAATTAAACATTCGGTAGCTATCCGTAAAAATACGCCGAAGTTTATGAATATTGTCGACGGTTTCGTTGTAGTCTGTCAAGAACTGTCAAGTTTCGCGTCGCAAACACATTTATTTACAAATATAACAAAATAAACGATACGTAAGATAAACCAACCCTATCATAGTCAGTAACGAGCCAGTAAACGCTACCTGTCAAATTATACTGTTGACTTACGAATATATTGTTATAATACACTATATTATACTATTAGATCATTTTTTCGTCTATTTGATATAAAATTTAACTAACGGATTGTTATAAAACTGGCCCTTAGAGAATCGTAGCTAATATTATACATGCAAAAGTGAGTTTGTCTAATATGTATTATGCATACACGTTGTCAGGGATACAGAAAAAGACATGGGGTACCTTTCATCATGAAAAAAATAGTGTATATCTGTCCGTTTTCTAATAACATGGTAACATATTGTAAAGCATCGACTAATCAAAGTTTGTTTGATATGTCAGGTTCCCGATTTGCTCTGTGCGAGGTAAAAGTGATGATTTATCAGCTCATCCAGCACATGAAGCTATCGCCGTGCCAGAAGACCGCAATACCAGTACAGCTAAGCGCCGACTCCTTTAATTTGAAGGTGAAAGGTGGACACTGGTTGAGATTGGAAGTCAGACAGTGATTTTTTTAACATAAGACACACACCATGCTAATCTATAGTATTAAGTGAAATAAATAAGAAAATGTCTGTGTATGTATATATTTTTTTATCCTAAATTATAAATGTGAAAGTGAGTTACAATGCTTTCACGCCGTCTTCTTGAAATTTGGCATACACATTGTCAGGGATACAGAAAAGGTGGTTTTTGATTTGCTGTTCGATCGGGGCTACCATTTTGTGATAAACATTATTGTAAAAAAAAAACTATTGATGTTCATGATTGGAGAACATTAACTACTATCAATGATAGTGGTATATTATATCAATGATACAAAGTATTAGGTTTACTACTATCAAAACTAAATATACGTGTTTTTTTTGGTGTTTGGTTTTTCATCGCACTGTTTTTGACAGATCACGCGTGATTTGTGCCATGTGTTAAAATTAAAGTTATGTAGTTTTCTTTGACATTTCATATGGAAAGACTTACAAATGAACAGCGCTTTACAAATTTATATAGTAAAATTATTGAATTTTACTAGGTATAAAAATCAGTGCTCTGTTAAATATGTATTTCGCGCACGTTACTGTCAATGGTCACCGCTACCGTAAAATGATTTTCAACTTTTTATTGGCCAAAATACGCTAAATCTGGTTAACATGTGATTTCAACAAGACGGTGTGCCACCTGCCATACTGCACATGAAATGATGAGCAATTCATCTCATTTTGGACCAGTTAGTTAGCCGCCTAGATCGTGCGATTTAACGCCTTTGGACTATTTTTTGTGGGGGTAAGTACGTAAAATCTCTTGTTTATACAGCTGATAAACCAGCATCGATTCAAACACTTGAAAACAACATCACACGTCTTATAGGTGATATACCTACCAGCCGATATGCTTGAAAAAGTAACTCAAAATTAGACTTCACGTATGAATCACCTAATTGCCCCTCTACATATTCGGCCATAGCGTTGGCCAACTATGATCGGCGAGCGTGTGGAGGGCGTATTTGCGTAGGTTGGCTTATGGCGCGTGCGATTGTCGTGGGTTGGCTTCGATGTCGGTTTTTCCGCCGCACATCAAAGGCAGTGGGCCAACGATGGCGGTACGCATCTACACGTGGCCCATTCCTCAGTGCCTGCTCGAACGCGGTTGAGTGTGGACGTCACGCTTTGTTTATTAATTTATGAATTTTCTTAAAAATGACTAATACGTGGCCTCATAATGAAGTACCACACACACTAACACACACACATGCACGCAATCACGCATAATATGTTTCTATATGTATGTATTTGCATATAATGTATTATAATATACATGTATCTATAATTATATAATCATATTATACATTATATGCAAACTTAAAAATTAAAAAAATATAACAATATATATATAATTTTTTAATATAATTTTATAATACAATTTTTGTTATAATTTTTTAATTATTCGTTTTTTTTAAATGTATTTGTGAAATGTTACATGCTGTAACTATTAAATGAATAAAAATAAAAATATTGGGATAGATATATATCGGGATAGGTATAGATATATTGTCGCAGCGGCAAATGCTTCCACGTCCATCTCGGAAAACGTTAAGATCACAACTGAATGTCGCCATTGTGTAGTTGCGTATCAACCATCGCATGGCCATCTCGATTGGCGAACGTTCGCCGAATATGTAGAGGGGCAATAAGACGCAGTCGTGGCCAATACTTACATGAAATAATCTTTAAAAAATAAATAATAATAATATAATAATAATAAAAAATATCTTCACACATTCCACACAGCACCATCTAGTTCCACACTAAGCAACTTAATGCTTGTATTATGGATATCAGACAGTTGATATAATACATAGATTACTTTTTTTTTGTAAATACATACATATTATAAATACAAACATCCATGACTCAGGTACAAAGGTAAATGTTAACACATAAACATTTGCCCCTAGCGGGATTCGAACCCGCGACCGTTTGGTTAACAGCTAGGGTTACTAGCCACTAGACCAACCAAACGTGTCGTCAAATGGCAAGTAAGTAATGATTTTTAACTTTCCAATGTAAATTGTTTATTTTTACAATTTTCTAGTGTTTGTTTATCAAAATATTATTACTATTTTACATATTTATATGTCAGATGTGGTGCCATCTGACGTGGAACCGGGTAGGTGCGAGGTGTAGTGCCAAGTAGTGCCACAGAGTGCGTGAGCGCAGCACCCGGCAGCACCCTAATAATAATAGAATGTTTGTTTTTTACTATATATCTATGTTCTTATCAGATCTGAAGGTATCATATCTATAAAGTAACATAATACACACGCACCAAGTAATGCGACGTAATAGGACTATAATAATAAATAATATTATGATAAGAAGATATAAGATATTGATATCATATTGCATTTCTTGTACTCACTTGATGATTTTTTTGATTGTGAATTTTACCGAATGGCTACATTTAAATAGATAAACAATTAAATTGCAAGTTAATTCCAATATAAATGCCTCTTTGATTTCTTTTTTTTTTTGGATTGAGAGAAAACTTGTCCTCCCACGAAAACCTTCTGCAAAATTACAGTGGGCGACTTTCATTCTATACCTCTTCTATTGGAAAAGCCTGTGAGAGAACTTTGTCCAGCACTAACTGTTAATTTTAAATAAAAGGAAAAATAAAGCGAAGATCTAGTGCAGTTATGTTGTCGATATTAATTAGTCATGAAGTTATAGTAAAAGGCAATTTATTTTTCTAATTTTTTCTGTCGTAAACCCAGATATAGATTTAAAAAGACAGACTTTATATAAACACTGAAATTGATGGCATTGACTGCCCGCTGTTACTGAAGGGCTACCGTCGACGTCTCGTGAGTAGGGAATGCAATCTTGGACCAAGATTGACTATTCAAGATCTTGGCGTCTTTTTTCTGAATCAAGATTGGTCAGTTCGAGATCTTGTTGAGATTCGGGTCGAGATCTTGGTCGCGAATCAAGATTTTCGGGATTTTCGAGATTGAGCAGAATAATTGAAAAAAATGCGTTTTTTTTTGTATCAAATACTGCAAATTGATAGTAACCAGTATTTTAATATTATGTAATATAATTAAGTATATTTTTTAAATTAAACAACATTGTATGAACACAATAATCAACGTTTGTTTTAAAAATGAACAAGAAACAATCATCATTTTAGTGACTTAAATGAAATAAATGCAATAATGCAATGAGATCACAAATTATAACCTATAATTTACGTAATTTAATGAAGAACAAAAAGTTTAAACCTTTTGAAAATCCTTTTGAAAATGACTTCTCAAGAAACACAGTACGCTTAAAGTGTCATCACCTAATCGGCACCGTATATCAGTGGCTAAATAGCCCGCGGCTGAAAAGGCCCTTTCCGCCTCCACACTAGTAGAGACGAAAGTTAAAAGGCTGTTAAAAGCGAATTTCAGGTATTGCCCTCTTTCTGCTCCGTACTCATAAAGATTTATTTCTTTTTTAAAATTGCGTCAATTTTATCAGAAATCAGCGCTTTGGGTGACAGTTGATTACATGCTTTCAAGGCCTGTTCGAGTTCCAGCTGCAGTATGACACTTTACGCGCGCTCAGTCTGAAAATCTCGAAATCTTGTTACAATCTTGGACTGTTTTGTCAAGATCGCGAACAGGATTTCGAAATTCAAGATTGATGGCTTTCAAGATTGAATCTTGGAAAATCACTCAAGATCTTGGTGGAATCTTGATCTTGCAAGATCAAGATTGCATTCCCTACTCGTGAGCGCTTATATGAAATTATTAAAAAAAATTGTACCCATTCGTCCTATTAAATCTATCTATCTAACCTATTAAACTATCAAAGTTCTATTGACTACAAAACTACTAAAGTACGAGTAATTCACGTCTTTAAAGAAATATTTAAAAAAAAAAGGATAAAGTGAAAAAATAAATAAAAAAATTAAGAATATATCAGATCACAGTATAAGTAAAGAGTGCTTTAATAAATATATTGAATTAATAAATAGAGACTTAGGAAGGATGTTAGACTTTTTTATTTTGTTATCATAATGTCAGATTTAATGTAAATTTGTATTTTATATTATTTTTTCCTCTTCTTATCTACATTGTTATTGCAACGTTAACGCCTGATTAAATTTCCACTAAGTATATTTCAAGCTTTTATAGATATTGTTATATACCAAGTAAATTTAATTTTACCTTACTGATGTATGATTTATGTGATTTTTAAAGGAATTTGCAATTTTTGGATTTATTATTAAGTCATCATTTTTGACTATTTCATATATAAATTTTAAGTTATTTATTCGACTCGATTCGTCTTCTATCTTCATCTAATGAAGTTTTGCTGACAATTTTATTTTTTGACAGTTTTTTTCATTCCGATCTGATGTATAGCTTTTTTTTAATAATCTTGAATAATATTCGAATTTAGTTTTAGTTGATTCAATTTTATTTTTATAATAGTGATAACTTTAAAACCTTTATGTAATAAAACTTTTTCTTATGTCTTTGGTTATCTAATTATGTTTTTTTATAAGAAAATTATTTTTTATAAAACTTAAGCTATAGAATAAGATAAGAATAAGAATGAAGTTGATCAAATGCATAGTTTACATTTTTACTTTGTCAATGACAAATTATTGAATACTAGCTGTTGCACGCGACTTCGCTTGCGTAACTTTTTAAAATATAGCCTATGTAACTCGCTGTAGCTTTCTATAGGTGAAAGAATTTTCAAAATTAGTCCAGTAGTAGTATATTTTTAGTATAGTAGACAACCTCAAAGAGTATAACGTCGCCATGTTTAAAACCTAATTGTTCAAAATTTTAATAGATAATTGTTATTATTCGGTGAGGGAATATTTTGATGATAAATTAGATGAGACTTAATTAATTAATATAAATAAATTATACCAAAATGGACATTGTGGTTAACTTTTGCTTTTTTTGTTGTTTTTTTTTTTTGTCGTTTTTCTTTTATTGACATTTAATTTTTGACTATTCACAATAAAAACAATTTGTACGTCGTAATTACATACGACTAATATTTTATCTACCATTGTACTCACATTCTGATACAAATAAAGTTAATATTATTATATTTTTAATTTCCTTGTATTATCAACCGTTGGTGTTGATTTTTTTGTATCTTTAGACAATCAAACACGTTATTACCTGTTAAATTAATGTGATATATAATCACTCGTGCTTTCTAGTAAATATACGTATAGAGGTCGAGTAAAGGTCGTCAGACTCAGAGTAATAAGAGACCTATAGAGGCGCTCTATTCTACTTCTACTATAGGGGACAGTTGAATAAGAAAAAAGAGATAAATGTTATCTTGTTAAGGCAACACTCTTTGCTGACTTCGTGACTTTACCAAAGCGTGGTAGTATAGGAAATATTTTGTTGTTTTTGTGAGAGAACGATTAAGAAAATTACTTTTTGTGGTGTACAGGACTTTGTCCTAAATTCAAATCCTAAATTCCTTCGTGCTGCGTCAGGCAGTGTCGTAATAGAAAAAAACGAAAATCAATGTAATAGTACATTACTGCAGAGTCCGGGAAGTGACGGATTGCCGGACGAAGTGGTTTCAAGGCCGAGCTTTAGCGAGGCCTTGACAAAGAACTGAGTCCGGCAATCCTCATTCCGGTCGAGGCTGGTATAGTGCTTTTCTTAATAAATGTGAGGAAATAATCAAACACGTGATACAAAAAAAAAGTATAATATGAAAAAATTATTAAAAAATTAATTTAGGTAGGTACTTAAAAAAAGTCTGCTTTCCCACTTTTTTTATTTTAATGAGTGCAAAGAAAACAGCGCCATACAGCCCAGTCATCAAATGAGCATGCGCTCGCCGCGGCCTACTAGATTTCATCGGGCTGAGCAGCGGCCAGTAATCAATTAGTGCAAAGAAAACAGTGCCATACAGCCCAGTAATCAAATGACCGTGCGCTCGCCGCGGCCTACTAGATTTCATCGGGCTGAGCAGCGGTCAGTAATGAATTTTCATACAACATTCTTGACCTAGGCCGAGAAAGAAATGCATGAGCCAAGAATTACAAACTTCGCGGCTTGTTTTTAGTACAAGAATGCCTACATTTCCGAGCATGTTTGAGAAAAATTAGATTACACATGTTAGTAACAATTTTTTAAAAACATATTTATGTATTTAGTCATGTATTTTTTGGTCCCTTTAAATGATTATTAAGACGGACGTTGGTTCCATTAATATTTTACAATTATTATTTTCATTATTTATTATGAAAGGTAGCCATCTTATGTGCCAAATTTTAGTAGGTAGGTATGCCTGGTCCATATTGTTCTCGGGTCATTGATCCATACTAATATTACATACATATGTGAAAGTAACTCTCTCTGTCTGTCTGTTACCTTTTCACACCTTAACTACTCAACCGATCATCATGAAATTTTGCATACACATTGTCAAGGATACAGGAAAGGACATAGGGTACCTTTTCGTCTACAAAAAGCACAGTTCCCGAAGGATCATTTGAAAATATAAAAAATTGTGGGGACTTTTTATAAATTTTTTTTTATTTTTCAACGCGTGCGAAGTCGCGGGCACCAGCTAGTCTAATATAAAACTGGATATAAGAAGGCCGCAAAGATTGAGGTTTCAAAGCGAGACAGAATCCGTATTGTGTAAATTCAAGGAACTAGAGTTTATAATGATTAGAAAACAACCAGTTGTTACTCTTAAGTTGGCTATTTAATTATTTACTCAATGTCAAACCACTAGTATGCAATTTTGATAAAATTTTAGAAATATTATTTGAGTAAGGGCCTCTTTCACCAACTACAAGTAAAGCGTTGATTAGTTACTTTTCAAGTAACGCTAATTGGCGAGTAAATGTTACGATTACCCTTGAGTAATGCTACTCGAAGATGGTGAAACTCGTACGCTTTCTTACTGGTGACTTTAAATGGCGGTTAGCCTACTTGACACTTTACTCAGAGATGGTAAAAGAGACCCTAATAATGATAAATATTTTTTATATACTCGTACTATATATAATTTAAAGTCGCTTTCCGCGTCTGTCTCTCTGGTCGCTAACTCATCCTAAATTGTGACGATATGAAGTCCACCTAGCGCAGCTAGGTCTCGCCCAGGTACTTAGTGCAGTATAATTAGACAAAAAACTATACAAGTCACATTAAAATTTAACTCCAATAATGTACTTACATCAGGAATTACATTTTTACTTTGCTTCTTGTCGAAAGCAACAACTTGAACAATGCACATGCATTAACAATAAATAAACAATAGAGCGCCTCGATGGCAAAATGAATGTTTAGAAAATTATTTGTTAAAATTACCTAGTGTATCGATCGATGGCTGTACAACAACAAAAAAAATATCTAGTTATAATTTAAAATTTTATTCGACATATCAATATTACAATTTGTTTAATCATCCACTGCTGGATATATAGACATACCCCATAAATTTCCTATAGGACCGGTCAGAAGCAGCCTGGATCCACCGTCGACACGCGTTGCTCCACTTGAGAATCTCCGTACTGTGCTTATGTCCTCATGTCTGATTCGATCTCGCAGTGTAACCCCGAGCATAGCTCGAGACGGCGATCTATTTTTCGTCGAGCTCATATAACCCGTACGAATTAACTTGAGACCAGGGGCCCTAGCCAAGAACCAAACCAATGCAAACGTTTCGTTGCGTTCTTATGAAACGAAAGAAATAAAGCCCGGTGATTGGTTGTTGCAACGCCCACATAAAATTTTGACCAATCACAAAGCTTTCTCCCAGCGTAGCGTAGCCTGAGCGTAGCGTTTACGACTGTACGTTTGCTCTTGGCTAGGGCCCCTGACAAAAGTCATTTGCACACGCATCAGCGTCGTAGTATTTTTTTTATTTGATTTTTTTTAAATTTGCATGAGATTATTAATAAGAACAGAATAAAATGTTCTTGAAAGGGATAAAGAATAATTAGTGATATATACTGTCGCATTCAAGCGGAGTCTCAAGTTAATTCGTACGGGTTATAGTTAGACAACGTTTCAGCGTCACATCTCATCACTGACAACATTACATGTACAGAGTAGAAGGAAAATAATTTATTATTCAAAGAAAACCACATAGAAGTTAGAAAAAATACTAAAATATATTTTTCATGTTCGACATTGTATTAATATTTTATTGCATTGCTTTATTTTTGTACGAATAACGTATAGAAAAGCCGTAAAAAATCAGTATAATGTGTGATTTTTTCAGATATAGGTTATGTTTACAAATAATTATCCAAAAATTCGTTATGATACGTAATAATAGTTTAAAACCGTCAATGAACTGTCAATGAATGTCATACTTATAATTGTAGATGTTGGACTATCAGGATTATTTTGTTTTGGGAATTTTCTAATTGCCATATTGTATTAATATATATTTCGGCAAATAACAAGTGTTCGTTAATATTTCCTGTTTGTACTTTTATATTAATTACCTACTTTGTCGACGGCGAATTATTTGTAGTTTTTCCTTAAAAAATGCATAGAAAGTAACATAAGCCGGATATCTTTAGTAACAGTTAGTGATAAGACCGATGCTTATAAACAATACATTCGAAACATAGTTGGGGCCAGAGATATTTGTCAGCTGTATGTAGACAGTAGTATAATTGGTTGACTACATAATATATATTTTTTCTATTACAGTAACAGACGAATTTAGTACGCACCGGTAAGTTTGATTCGACCTGTATATATGTATTCAATAACATTATTGTTTTTAGTTATTTTTTTAATTATTTTGGACAAAAAAAATTGAAATAATTGAAATAATATTATATATAATTTCTTAAAACAAGTGAAAACCACCAAAAATGTTACTTAAAGATTAAAACAACTTAGTGGATATATAGTGTCACTTAATTAAGTAATTGTTTTGTCTTTTTTCTGTAAAATTATCGTATTACAATATAAAGTAAAATTGTGAATAGCTTCACAATTCACAAATTAAAATTGTGTGACTTCATACGCATTTTAGTTTGTATTTTGAAAATCTCTCGGGAACCTAACATTTTTCTATGATAAAAAGAATCCTATTACATTGTCATAAACATATTTGTGATCTATCGTAGATTGATCATATAGATCAAAATTAATTAAGAAGTACAAGATATTTTCAATTGCCCAACATAAACATACAATACTTTAGTGTTTAAAATCATGATTGTCACCTTATAAATCGTAATTGATCCGATGAGTAGGTAAGCACATGAAAACAACATGGAGTGATAAAAATTAAATTGAAAATAACAAGAAATAGAGGTTGTCGAAGAAGGTCAACAGCAACAAAAATGCAACAAAAAAAGAGTATTTAACATCCAGGAAGCACGTAGCTAGGTTTGAGAGGAATAACTTTGATTATCTCATAAGGCGGTCTCTATATGCTTGCTAAGTTTGTCTTTTTCGGCTTTCGTGGGGTTTTTATATTCCGGGACAGCGATGTCAATATTCAAGTCCAATACTGTCCTTACTGCAGTAGTTGTTAGCCTAGTTTTGAATTTTTTCTCAATAGAAGACTAAGAGGATGAAAAGCTAGGCTAAACCACAAAGAACTCAAACAGTTACCCAAGATTATATTATTATTGATACTTTATATAAATGAATGATTTTCTTTCCAACAGATAATGATAATTTTACTATGGATTTTGGTGATAATAGCTGCTGTGGCAGTGTACTTAAACGAACTATACTCGAGGTTCAGCAAACATGGCGTAAAAAACCCTCCGGGATTATCTGGAAATATGATTAATATGACATTACAGAAGAAACATTTTATAGAAATTATACACAAGATGTACTGTTTTTGTCCTGGTGAAAGGTAATTATCTCTTCCCGAAACATTAATTTAAATTTTATTTAATTTGAACATTGAGACCAGACATGTACTTATTATTTTAATAACTTTAAAAATATTTTATTACGACAGAATTTATCCCTTACGTTAAAATTTACAATATTACAAAACTCGTGTTAATTCTTTTTTGTCTTTAGGTATATTGGTATTTTCCGATTTCTGACTCCGTCTATCTTGGTAAGAGATTTAGAACTACTGAAGAAAATCACTACGAAAGATTTTGAGCATTTCATAGATCATCGCGGTCTTATCGATGAAGATACTGATAAGTTTTTCGGCAGGAGTTTGATTTCTTTAAAAGGTTATTAATGAACTAAATTGTATATTTAAAAAAATATATATTTCATAGAATCAATAGACTTTACCAGCTATACATTGCAGGACAAGATTGGAAAGATATGCGATCTACATTAAGTCCGGCCTTCACAAGTTCAAAGATCAAACTTATGGTACCTTTCATGGTGGACGTGGGAGAAAAGATGATTAAATCACTAAAAAAGAAAATTAATAACTCTGAAAGTAAGTTATTTATTACTTCTGGCTAAAGTGATTTGTTTGTATTTTATCTTTTTAATATAGCATCAAATTCAGTAGCCCAAATTCAGTAGTTTTAATACAAACTTTTCTCGTCTGTATACATATAGGAATTAAATAAGGACAGATTTTTTTATCAAAAATTTTTCTTCAGTACTTTACATTGGAGGATGTTTTCTAAATCATCAGATAAATTCAATGGCGTGTTCAATTTTGAAATTATTTTTATTTTCAGATAACTACGTTGATTTAGAGGTAAAAAATCTTACAAGTAAATACGCTAACGACGTCATCGCCAGCTGCGCATTTGGCGTATCAGTGAATTCTTATGAAGATGAAGACAATGAGTTCTATAAAAATGGAACGAGCGTTACAAATTTTGGCCCAAAAGTGATGTTAAAATCATACCTTTATAACATTTTTCCAACTATTGCGAAGGTCAGATTACAAAGGTCATATACCTAGTCATAAATGAGGTCCATATTGGGGGATGTATTATTTGTGTAATTAAATATTAAATTATTACAGGTCCTGAACATTTCGATAATTAATGAAGGACCAAAGGCATTCTTTAGGAATTTGGTATTGAACACAATGAGCGAACGTGAAGTGCATAATATACACAGACCTGATATGATTCATCTTCTAATGGAAGCTAAAAAGGGTGAATTTTTAGTTACTTCATTGAGTCCCATAGTTTGGGCGTAGTACTTTATCAATTTCATATTGCAATATTATTTTAAAACTGAAACTTCTGTTCGTAGGAAAACTTAATCACGATGACAAAACGAAGGACGTTGGAAACGCCGGATTTGCAACTGTAGAAGAATCTTCAGTTGGCAAAAGTAAAATAACAAGAGGCTAGTTTGTTTATTTTGAAATTACTAAAAGCCAGCTAAAGTATTAAGACTGTTGTATAATTGATGACAATCGCGGTGACAGAGGCTATCAGCATTTTTTTTTTGTAAATGCCTACTATATTTCATTATTTTGTTTATGTATATTATATTATATAATAGTGTAGTTTTAGTATATAATAATAAATAAAACGGCATCCGCGAAAGATCAGCGTCATGATTATCAATATCATCAGGACTACATGCTGAGCAGAGACCATTTTGGTACACTTTATGGCCAATATAATGTAGTATATATTTAGAATTAACATTTTTCTTTCTTTCTCTCTCTCTTTTTTTCTATAAATGCATATCATTATTAATTGCAGTCTGGTCAGATGACGACTTAGTCGCCCAAGCTACGCTATTCTTATTTGCTGGATTCGAGACAGTTTCTACAACGATGTGGTTCTTATTGTACGAGCTAGCTGTTAACCCTGAGGCCCAAGAGAAGCTTGCGCAAGAAATCAAGGAAAATAAACTTAAGAGTAATGGAAAGTTTGACTACAAGAGTATCCAGAGTATGAATTACTTAGACATGGTTGTTTCAGGTAATTTATTATTTTATTTTTATTATTTAGCTATTATTTGTCAGCAGCAGTGGGAATGGGAGTTGAGGTAGTACCGTTTCGGGCCCTTGGCACCACCGGCTTGCACGACTGGTGGTGCAAAAGGTATTTTTCAATACCCATTACACTACCGTAGTGCTGTGCCGCCATTAATACGAGTCTCAGATTGAACACCACTGACATATTGCTCCCTGGACCTGTCACTTGAAGAGATGGCTGGCAGTTGATGGATGCGGAGGGTACAACACTGCGTGTGATGTCTCGATTGAAATGACTAAATATGACTATGATAATGAAATCCTTCTTATAATTTAGACCTTAAAGCAGATACGCTCGAATGCTACAGCAGACGCAGTACACTTATGAGGATTTCTAAATTTCATGTGTGGATTTAAAATAATGTTAGTTTTTAATGGAAAAATAAACGCAGTAAGTAATCCCATGCGCCTTTTATGTCCAAGGGCGCAGGATATCTTTGATAACAACGAAATGATAATTTCTAAAGCTGAATACAACAGTGAAAATGAATAAGGGATACCGAAGCGTACAATCGTATGCATCGTATTTTATTTTAAGAGCCTGTCTATCGACCTTAACTACAAGATAAATATAGAACAGTAACTCCATCAGACAAGGCAGTGTTAGGTAATAATATTAATAGTTGTCATTGAATTATAGAAGCCTTGAGGCTGTGGGCAGCAGGTTCGGCCACCGACAGATTGTGTGTTAAGGACTACAATTTGGGCAAACCCAACGACACGGCCACTGAGGACTTTATAGTGAGTAGAATTTACAATTTTATATCTTCTAAATAAAAAAATTTCTATACTTCAAGTTCCAATACTGTGTCTCACTTAGTACAATTAAATTTTGTTTTAAAGACCATCGTTCTAATAAATTCTAACATGTTTTAGATTCGAAAAGGCGAATTGATTACCATTCCAATTCTAAGCTTTCATCGCGATCCGAATTACTTCCCGAACCCAGACAAGTTCGATCCGGAAAGGTTCTCAGAAGAAAATAAGCACAAAATCACACCTCTCTCCTACATGCCATTTGGACTTGGACCCAGGAATTGCATTGGTTCGTTTATTTCCATTTTACTTACATATACTACTACTTATGCTGTGCTAATACTATAAACAAAACATAACTATAATATCTAAAACATATACTATCAATATGACGTGGAAAAGTCAAAAAATATGAGCACAATGTGAAAGTGAGTTTGTTTGTTTGCTACGCTTTTACTACTTTAACAACTCAATCGACGTGTCATGAAATTTTGCACATACGTTCGCAGGAAACTTTCGGATAAAGTCGCCGGCAAAAGCTAGTATAATATTATAGTCTGTCCTTAATAACAATGTGTTTTAAAGCATCGACTAATCAAATTTTGTTTGATATGTCAGGTTCAAGATTTGCTCTGTGCGAATTGAAACTGATAACTTATCAGATCATCAAGCACATAAAGCTATCGCCGTGCCCGAAGACCGTAATACCAATACAGCTGAGAGCTGACTCCTTTAATTTGAAGGTGAAAGGTGGACACTGGTTGAGATTTGAAGTTAGAGAGTGATTTTTCAACTTAAGATACACATTAGCATGTGTATCCATAGTGTTGGGTGAAATAAATCAATGAAATGACTGAAACTTGTCAAATTTTCTCAAGAGGCTTTAAAATTTAAATTAAGTGAATTCTTATGTTACCTACCTGTGCATTATTTTGAACATAATTAACTTTGGAAATATGGTGAACAATAGTGTATTGTTTTGACTTTTGAAATGTAATAGAGTGGTCCATTTCACGGTTTTAATTAGTAATTTTTTTTTAAACTGAAGTCACCAATAGGTTTTACGGCGCCATCTATTGACGACTTAAAGAAACAGTTGTATCGTTAAATTGCCAATAAATAATAATTTGTTTTTAAATCGTAGTTCAGGTTGTTATTATATAATTAAAATAAAATAAGATATCCGAAGACACAGCACTACTTATTCATTATGAAATTTAATGTAATGTTAATATTTTAAGCAGATTTTTTTAAACTATGATATAATAAATATAAATGAATAAATAAAATAAAAGACATTTTATTTCCTGCCTTGTAAATGGTTACTCTGTGCTTATTCATTTTTTTAATGAAAAATAAAAATAATAATATAAAATGCCTGACAAAATTTTTTTATCAGAGGAGAGCACCGTGAAAGAATAGCATCTGTGCTGTTGTTTAGGTGAGTGAGTAAGAGATGCCAGAGCCCATCTTGCAGCACCTGTGGCGTTGCTTGTGTTATCGGCGACGGTAAGCACTTACCATCAAGTAGACCGTCAGCCTGTCTGTAAAGCTTTACATAAAAAGTCACGGGCAAAATACAGTAGGTATATTACATTTAATATAAACTGGAATAACATGACTAAATGTGCTTACAGCGAAATTGTGATTTTAAAACAAAAATAACACCTATTAATTGTGTCCTCAATTCTTTGTTTATACTCTTTACGAGCCTTTGACAATGGTTAGCTTATTAAGTATTTTGCTATATATACATATATTTCGGCAGTCGAACCAGTCAAATTCTATCTGCAATTGTAAATCTAGCTTCTTCATATTCATAAGCTTGGAGGTAATATAGATTATATTACCTCTATTAAAATTTTGACATATACTTATCAATGAGATAGTAGAAATTTTGTACAGAAATTCGTTAATAGATTACGCTACAGGAATAGGGCGCGGTAAGAGCTTCCCTTGCTCTATTGATATCTTTCCAAAAACAGACTCAGTAACGGTATAAAAAAATGCTCAGATAACTATAAACATTTTCTTATAAATGTATAACATAGCTCTAATAAATTAAATAACAACTAGCGCCATCTGTTGCCGAAACAAGGAAATGATTAAACACTACAAAATTTTTTCACGTTTATTAAAGTTAATATTCTTAGGTAGATAGGGTTATTTTGCACTTGCTTACAATAACAGTTAAGCCGTGTCTACATATGTATAATATGTTAACTGCTGCTTCATCATCAATTACTTAACCTTAGACTAACACATCCAATTTAACTATATTCGCACGTCAAGTGTTTAAATTTTATACAAGTTAGCAAGTCAAGTTAACTAGTTAAAGTTGACCGGAAGTGTTGTGAACTTGGTATAGAGTTGAAGGAAACTACGATGGCTTATATTAAGTCGTCAAGTTATCGTTAAGCACTATGCGGTTTCTTGCCACTGTACTGTACAAGTTGGAATGTTTCATTTTGTCACCCTATTTTCGGGTGTCAACGGCGATAATTAATAACATAATTATACTAAATACAATCAAACCTAAATGAAAAAGAATCTGATAGAGAGTGACATCTATTGAAAATTCCATGGTAGTTATTATTTTATTTTTATTCAATAAATAAATCTACAAGATTTAAACAAAATTAAGATTGAAAATTATTTTTACAAATTAGAAGAAATTTCGAGTTAAGATAAGAAAAAGAAAAACACGTGGCTTTAAACTTATACCTAAATTAAAATCATAAATTATAAATTTATATGTATACTAGAGGCCCGCTCCCGGCTTCGCACGGGTGCAATTTTTTACTCAATCCAGCTGATAAAATTACCTTACATCGCCATCTGTTTTAATCTTTTGGAACTCACAGATAAATAATTGCTGGATTGAATAGGTATCAACAGATGGCGCTATGTTAATAATATTATATAATTTGCAAAAAAATAATAAACAAAATGAGATATAAACTATCGTATCTTTTAAGTTGGACCAAATTACATATAGTTACGAAATTTTATCAAAATCGGTTCAGTAGTTTGGGAGTTCATCGCGGACAAACATGTGACACGTAATTTTCATTTTAGACAGCGCCATGCCGACTTTTTTCACCAAGTCTTCAGCATCGTTAGTTCCAAGTCCAAGTCTTAGTTCCGTTATGTACTGTGTAAAATTAGTGATATACTTATAGTTAGATAAATCTGTAAGTGTAGGTATTGTATGTATGTATGTATGTATGTATGTATGTATGTATGTATGTATGTTCCTCCATAACTCTGAAACGAATTAACTGATTTTCATGAAACTTGGTAGATAAACATTTAGACGTACGGGACACAGGATAGGCTACTTAATATTTTTCAACGCGGACGAAGTCGTGGGCACCAGCTAGTGCATTTAATAAAATTTAGTAGTAGGAAATAAGCCTGATAAATACAAATAGCAAGTTGTTGTTGATTAACATTGCTTATTTTGTAAATTTAGCTAGGCGGTAATTTTTATTGTAGTGTAGGTTGACACAGTTACTTTCCCATTTATAATACTAGTATGGATTAATTGTGTTTTGTTGAAAATACTAAGGCATAGTAAATGTTCATAATATAAAGGACATAAAGGATGTTGTAAATGTATATGCAAGTTCGAGAAGTTCGTAGTTGAGAGCTGTTTGAATGTAAATTGCTTTTCCGCAGCACCCTGCAGTTTGTTATCGTGTCTGATAACGCTTGCATGCTTTGTCGCCATGCACTATTTAGATGCTATATGTAGGACGATTATTATTAAGACGATAATCTTCACATCTGGTGGCCTAGAGGAGAAATGCACTGCTGGAGCCATCAATATGGGAGAGAACAGGAAATAGAGAAGACCGTCATTCTATCTTTCCTAGATCTGCTTCTGTTTCTAGGATGCAAACGGTAAACTCTTACCATCAAATGGACGACCAGCCTGTCTTGTAACAGTGTCCAACATATACCGGTTTTCTCTCTTTCTCGGTTCGATTACTGGCAATTTTAACTATAAATTAATTTGGTTGGTCCAGTGGCTAGTAACCCTAGCTGTTAACCACACGGTCGCGGGTTCGAATCCCGCTAGGGGCATGTACCTTTGTACCTGAGTCATGGATGTATGTATTTACAAAAAAAAAGTAATCTATGTATTATATCAACTGTCTGGTATCCATAATACAAGCATTAGTTGCTTATTGTGAAACTAGATGGTGCTGTGTGGAATGTGTGAAGAAAAAAAATATTAAAGATTTTTAAAAAATAAAGTAAAATAAAATAACATTGGTTTGTTAGTCTACCGATTATTATTATACTAATAATAATAATTGTTAGACAATTGTTATAAAAATAGTATATATCAGTATTGCCATCCCATCAACCACTTTTTGCAAGGTATTGAAGTTGGGGACGTCTCACCCCATAAACGCTTTTGCCTTTGGTACAAGATAATATTAATTATCTTGTAAATTTTATTTTACATAAGATATTTTACCAGATGGTGCCTAAGGTGCCTGCCTAATCCTTAGATGGTTACTTAAGGATTTAATTATACCGAGTGAAGTATTATAAATCGTATATCTATTTGTAGATATCGACAGCTTTCTAAGATCTGTCATCAGTAAATTTATGAAAATCTGTATATGAAAATTTAAAGAAATAAAATCAATAATTATTCATGTCCTTATTCATCAGATATTAAATCAAAATCATCATTTAGTTCATAACAAGGCTTATCATTTAGTAATTTATTGGTATGACATGGTAAAAATCTGTAATGTACACCGAGAAATCTGTATATCTGGCAACACTGTGCGTCATCTTTACGATTTAGAAACCAGTTTAGTGTAGTGTGATCACTACTGCTTAGGTTCCTAACTGTTCTTAAGGGGGTTACAGAGTTAGAATCACGTTGGAGTGAAAATTTATGATTCCCGGCGGATCATAATGCTATGATGTGTTTAGTTTGCAGATAAGATATTAACGTCATATTATTTGTAGTTTTATAATTTAGATAATGTCTGAAAAATATTTTAAAATATTGGGATAATTTTCTCATTAGAACAGTTTTTAAGCAGCCCTTTTTTAAAACTAGCGGTCGACGGTCTACGCAGAAGTGAGTAGTAAAATTATATGTGAAAAACTTATAAAAATATTGATTTTCCAAAAATTCATATCATTTATTAGATAATAGTCGAAAAAAACATACAATTTCTGTAAATTTTCATTCAAGAAAAGTATAATCAAAAGTGTCACTTTTAGTAATTTTTTGTGATATTAAACGTGTTATTTTAGGATCAAATTTGAGATATTTCTGTTTTTTCTTCGACCTAGTATGTGAAGTCATTTATGTTCTAAAACACTGTTTAATATTTTGTATATTTATCTGCGTAGGCCGTCGACCGCTAAGTTTGAAAAGGGGCTGTTTAAAAACTGTTCTAATGAGAATTCATTTTAAAATATTTTTCAGCCATGTACTAGATTAAAAAACTACAAATAATATGAAGTTAACATCTTATCTGCAAACTAAACATCTGAAACTACTAAATATCATAAATTTTAACTCCAGCGTGATTCTAATTCATGAACGCTCTTAAATAGATTTTCTATAAATTTAATAGTGTAATAAATACTTTAGCTTGAAGATATATTGCTTCTATGGGCAGATCTATATTTATGGATTTAATTTTTTTATATTAAGTTCGACAGACAGGCTAATAGTCCACGCATAGGTGCTGCAATCGTGCTGTCGACCATGGAAGGATTAAGTGTAAGGGATAAGGAAGGAATGTATAATGTACTTGCTGTGCCACGTGGTTTAAATCGACATGACTGCGGTTGGCTAACGAATTTCAGTCAAGCATCCACCCCGTCGTCGCCAGCTCAGAGGAATCGCCGCTGGGTCTTTATTATTTAATTAGGAATAAACGCACAATCTCGTCGTTTGAACCATTGTTCAGTCTCGTCCTGGTTTCGGGAACGTCCCCAGATGAAGTTGATAAATGACGCGACAGTAATCCACTTGGTAATCTCCGCCAATGCGTCCTCTAATTTTTTACCTTTTTCCTTCTTCTAATCTCGGCCCCGAACCTAACTGCGAACGCGTAATTTGACTTCTTAATGAAGTAAGCTTGCAGAATGTTAAGTATTCCACAAACCAGTTGGCCGTACTGACTGTGTAATTTATTCTATCGAACAGTATAAAGCTGTGTAAGTATAAGTTATCAACCTTAGCAAAGATTTGCCAGAATCGAACTTATTTTTCAATGTAAATATTTGTTCTATAGCCTATAATAAAATAGAACTAATCCCGACCCGGGTTTGCAAACGTATTTAAATTCATTTCTTGGTTCTGTTCTGTTTTGTGCTATTGTCCTAAATCAATATTAAAAAAGAACTTATAGTACTTAAAAGAATGTAAGTAATGCCAGATCACACTGCGTTTCGCTTTTATTTGAACAAACAGTCATTATACATAAATTTTTACAAATAAATATATACTTGTAGACTTAAATTTCTAATAAACATAGATAAAGTTGATTGTTATAAGAAATATATTTGGTAAGGGGTCGTCCATTACCAAATCGTCCGTGAGGCGATTTTAATCACGTCATCATTTAATTTTTCAAATAAATATTGATGAATGTTTCATTTGTTATTGTTAAAATATTGTGGGTGTTGTCGTTAAATATAGTTAATTTGATAAAAAAAAATAAAAAAAATAAAAAAAACGCATTATTATAATATATATACAGTAGCTGTACTGTTTATAAAATAAGTAAAGTTTTATTTTTAAAACTTATAAATAACTAGATGGTGCTTGCAACTTCGTCCACGTTAAAAAATAAAAGATATACCCTTGACGAAATATGTAAAGCAATATAACGCTTCACATTTTTATTGCTGTTATACAGGGTGTGCCCTGTAATAAGAAAAATAAATTAAAATGTAGACTCTAAAAGGTTTGAATTAAATAAAATGAAAAACAAATTTACTGTTATTTTCTAACAAAATGAATCGAGCCAGCAATGTACTACTACAGACATAATACCCTGTACCAAGACATCTAACGACTGATAACCGACAATTTAGCGATTATGAAATTCATTATGTATTGTAATTTTGGATTGCTATATCTGAGTATAAGCACTTTGAAGCATTATGATTAGATTAAGTTAAGGTAATCATCGTTTAAATTTATTGCTCTTATTACAAGCCACATCCTGTATATTAGGCAAGCGTTGAACCTTCATATTAAGGCCAGGCCCTATGAAACTAAGGGAACTTTAAATAAATGTGCTGAGTCAACCACATATCTGATCAATGTGGAATTTACATATATATATTTTGAGACCTTTATCTGTATATTATCAAGTCAGAAACATAATTAGGTGATTTTCATTCGATACATTTTTTGATCGAAATCGGCGCCTTTTCCGGAGAATATTACATTTTTCTACTAAACGGCTTGTAGCAAAAAACTGCTCGTAGCAAGGAAACATTGTTTACCAGTGATTGTCATAATAAAATAAACTTAGGTTTATTTTTACTCCTATAATTAACGAAAACAATTTTGAGACTTACGTTGTTTAGTTCCGAGCTAGTGCATACCAAATCATGCTTCAAATAATGTACGCAATATTCAACCTTACGTAAGCTGTATCTTGCGATATATTAAAAAAAATCCTAGAGAGCCGCCGAGCAACTTGTAACTCTCGGGTGGCGGGACGTGGGCGGAGCGAGCGTAGGAATTTTTTTCGTGGGGCCTGCTCTTAAGATAACTGGTGCTCGCGGCTTCACCCGCATAGAAGATATTATAGTCTATGTCCATCCTGAAAATCTAGTCTAATTATTGTTGATTTTTTAAAAATCGAATAGAAACAAACAAACTTTACCTCTTTGTAATATTAGTATAGATTGTATATAATAATAATCAGTAATTACACATCCAAAGATAATATATTCAATTCACAAATTAATAAAATCACAGAAGATGAAAATAATAAAAGAGATTTGCGATCTACAGCACTTTATTAATGTAAACAAGTCCGGTGCAAAATAAACAAACGTGACGCGCATATTATCTGATAAAAAAACAGTATAAATAATCCTCGGCTGTACGATACTGAGCAATTATCCGCAGAACTCCGTAGAAAATACATCAAAATGGTCTTCGATCTGAAAGACAAAGTAGCCGTCATTACAGGCGGAGCTGTTGGCATTGGCTTCGAAACTGCCGGCAGATTCTTAGAGAAAGGTGCTAAGGTCGTCCTCCTTGACTTAGACGAAGCACAAGGTCTTGCATCAGCGAAGACTTTGAACTCTAAATACGGTAACAACAAAGCAGTTTTTTTCAAATGCGATGTGACCACAGATTTACAAGATGTTTACAAGAAGATCATCGCCCAGTTCAAGACAGTGGACATATTGATGAACAACGCGGGGATCTTAAACGACTTGCTAATTAAGAAGACCATTGATATCAATGTAACGGCCTTGATAGAGTGGTCCTTTAAATTCTGGGAGCACATGAGGACAGACAAGGGTGGAAAAGGAGGCACCATTATCAATTTGGCTTCAATCTATGGATACAGGGTTGATCAGTACCTGCCGACATATCAGGCGTCCAAATTCGCGGTGATGGGTTTCACAAAGTCCCTGGGACATGTGTATAATTATAACAGGACTGGTGTTAGGGTGGTGGCAATTTGTCCAGGATTCACCGAGACCAAGTTAACAGCTGAGCCGAAGACATGGAACGACTCGCAGCTTCAGACCGACTTTACTAAGTTCGTGGCAGCTCAGGCGTGGCAGAAGGTGGATTCGGTAGGGAAGGCGGTGGTGGAAGTTTTCGAAACAAGAGAGAGCGGAACGGCTTGGCTGATTGAGGGAGCGAAACCTATAGTTCAAGTTTAAATTATTTTTTAACTTTTAAGGTAACTTATTTATAAAAAAATTTTTTTCTTGAATGATAAAATAATTAAAAAAAAATTTTTTTTTCTAAGAGTAATGCAAATTTTAATTTAAAAGTTAATAAATATGTTGAAATCCGAAAACATATACCTATTATTTCATTTTATCACTATTATAAAAAAAAAAAGTAACAGTTTACTGCCACTTCGTACTAGCTGCTATCATATCACTATCATACTAGCTGGTGCCCGCGATTTGTTTTTGTTATAACTATTTGTGTAACAAGTTGCATTCAAATCCGTTCAGCCGTTTTTGTAATATAATTAGTAATATAAAAGTAATAATAAACTAAATATTGAAATATATAAGTAAATATTTCCATATTTTTATTAATGAATTTATAATGGAAATGCTTTATACCGATCAAGATAGACACCGAACAACATCGATAATAATTCAATCAATCTTGTATTAATTTGATATTCCATTCTTCGATTCGCGTTAAAAATCCTTAAATAACTCATATGAGTTGTGGATTTATCCGCATTTATGTATATTTTATGATGTATATTCAAAATAATAATCATAAACCGATATTTATGACGTTATTTGAATTTACTCGTAATGTTATGTACCATAAGTACCAGACATATCGTTTGTTATGCGGTATTATATGGGTTTATGTAGGTATTCATTATTCATTATTATTTTAATTTTTGTTTTATTTTAAGGTCGGTCCACTTGATGGCTACCGTCGCCTATAATACAAGCAACGCCGCTGCCAACTACAGTAAGATTAAGGACGGGATTGGAAACTGAATGGGAAATTGACTCTGGCATCCTTTCTCACTCACCGAAACACAACAGATGTTATCTGACGGTTATTTTCTGTAAGGATCTGGTTACTGCCGCCAGACGGGCTGCCCAAGTGACTGCGAAACGCAGTGTGCCCTGGCTACTTTTCGATAGCAGACATAAAGTGGATGAAAAATAATGCCACAGCAGATAAGCACACCTACCTATACATATGCCTTTTACGTATACTAGACCTTACTATATATAAAATAAGTAAAGCATCGAAGAGCAATAAATAAATAAAATTAAATATTGCTAAGCGCTGAGCATTCTCTTTGCAGCCAGCATCAAAGAACTACCATAGCCATTGTGTTCGCTCATAGAAAGGAGTAAATTGTTGAAAACAAACCCTCTTCTAATGGGTTTAGCGGAATCGGTGTTAGTTGAAGAAATTAATTAAAATTTTAATAGAAAATTTAATTAAAATGTTGTCGTTTATATTTGAATTTATTTGAATTGCGTTAATGGTGCATTAAAATAAATAAACTGAACAAAACAGAAGATCGCAATGATGTTACCTACAGCATGTGTGCTGTTAAATTTTTTGTAAAAGATTTTTATGATAAACTTATGACTAAGTACATACTTAAATCATGTGTTTTTTTATTAAACGTAAACCATTTATCCATATTATAAAACAAAAACCTATATACTCCTAAAATTTCATATAAATAATGGTATGCAAAAAATACGTCTTGCAGACTACACCTCAGTTGAATGTTTATCACAAAGTCACCTCAGTTGCAGAAGGTTAAGAAAAACAAATTATTTCTCAGCAAAATTATTTAGTTTTATAAATACAAATTTTATCTTTCTATTTTTATTTACTTAAATTACAAAAGCGATGAAAGAATTCATTTGTCTTGATATGAACTTTGTCTGACATTACTAAAATGTTTAATAGTTCAACAATCGTGTTGATTACATTTCATTTATGTGACTGAGGCTTGGAAAAAAACAATATTTTGACGCGCCGGCCAGTGTTTTTATCATTCTAATAGAAAGCAATAAAAACAAATCTATCATGGTTAACAAGATGTTAAACGAGCTGGGACCGAGCTGACCCCAGTTCGTCATACTTAAACTCTGCTTCGTTTAACCTCTGCGTTCACTTGGAAGTTGTGATCCACATCCACATATTTATAAAAGTAATTTGTCCCAGAAATGGAGCCAGCGAGTCTCGCTGAAATAATGTATAATAAGGTGTATTGTTCAGAGGTGTATGACGACAGGTGGCAGGGGTGGGGGAAGTGGCTAAAAGCTTTGCAACATTAGTTCCCATCAACTGCGCTGGAGACTTACCTACGCCGGAGACATACGGGACCAAAGCATGTAGAACTACGAAAGGCGATGTCAAAGTCAACCCCCTATCCGTTGACTAAATCATATTTATAAACAAGAAAAGCCAAAAAATCGCATTACTACGACAACCCGCACCCAATCTTTCTCCCGACATTTTATTCCTAGTCCAGAGCATAGTCTTCAAGTGCGTGGCCATCTGATATATCACACAAAGTGATATTGATTGATTTACTTAGCTTCTTTTACAAGTGGCTGACTGTTTTCGTCTCATATAATTACTTTTTATTGCTGGAGTTGTCGAGTGGAGAAAGACCACGGAGCGGCAAGTGCAGACAATACGGACAGTCTCTTTAATAAGGGCCAGGGTTGAACAGGTTCCGAACTGCTTCTGCTGACTTTTCCTACTAGCAAATTATGTGAAAGGATTATTTAATGTAATATACATCTAAACTTCAAATGGAGACTAAACTTAGTTGAACAGCGCCCTTGAAAAAATACACGTCTTGCGATTTCAGAGTTCAATCCACCTTCTGTCCAGTATCCTATCGCGTTATATTAAACGGCTTTATGACTCCAATCTTATGAGTCTTGATTGAATTCTACGTTCTCTAAAGAGCATCATAGCACGTAATGTATACATACGAAAGACTAACCTGGGCAGCCATTTGGTGTGTAACCACGTTTGAAATGCTAGAACTAATTATATTATCACGTGGTATTTTGGCCTTTATTCTGGCAAAGACGTCAGCACAAACTGTCAATACTAATACTTCTACCTTCAAAACGGATTTGTTTGACGCAATGCGGTCCCGTATTACCGTACAGTCTCGCCTCGTAAACCGGCTTCCCACAAAGTTGTTGTTAAACTTTTATTATGCTATGTTTGTGTATGTTGCCGTTGGGATTTTTGTCGTAATTTTAAAGTTACACAGGCTTAAGGCATTAGTGGGATATGATGGGAGAAGTGGTGCGCCAGTCCAATTACGTTCTAAGTTATCGTATAAGTTAATGTTTAGATTTTTCTTAAAATATTTTTGTAAACGGAGCGACATATTGGTAAATTTTATTCACAATAAATGCGGAAGTATTAACTGTGGAATCAGTCAGAATTTAAACTGTTTTAAAAAATTTCCACTCTTGCCTATACTGTTTCTGTGTAAGAGTAAATTCTTTATTCACATCAGCGCCCACTCATAGAAGCGTGTCCTCTATCTTGTCATCTTAATTATAATTAGGCTTGTGTATAATATTCAGTAACATTTTCCTGCTTCTTTTATCCTAAGTAATAAAACGATGAATGTGTATAAAGCCTATAACATTTATAATCATTCAACACTGTGTTCAAACATCTGATAACCTTTAGCCTTCTGATAACTCACGGATTTAAATATTATTCAAACATTACACATTAATTAGTTAAAAAAAATAATTATAAATTCATTCTACTTTTTATTTACATTCATTTTACTATCTAAATGAATGTTCATTAAAATTTCGACAAAGTGTTGAATTACGTAAGTAAATATGTCATTTTATCAAAAGCTGATAATTTCAAAACAGACTTATTGTAAATATTCAGTTGTTATCTATTAAATAATTGTCTCGTTGCTTATGCTACGAGCAAGTTAAACATAGATATACTATGAAAATGTACCTACAATTTTACATTGTTTTTGAAAACTACTTTTGTTTGGTATCACAAAGAGTTACAATAATAATTCCGTCTTTCTAATGACGGAAACTACTTTATTACTCCGTGTAACCAGGAGGCTTCGATTTTCAAAATTATGAGAATGAGGTTCCTGAAATGTAATTCAAAAGTATTAATTGCTTGTAGGTAAGACATCTTGAATAACTTGATATGAATTAAGAGGCAGCCATGCTCCCTACATAAAGATGTGTCTTAAATAAGTAATGTTCAGAACAAAAAATGATACAAACTCAGGCAGAAATTAAATTAGGCGCTAGCGATAACCAAACTTTATTCTCTTGCTTCCGAAACTTATCTGACACTGTAAGTTATAAACAGTATGGGTCCAGTATTATAAAGTCTTACCATTTCTTCTTCACTGACTTCTTCTAAAGCGGTTATCACACTTTACAATTTTAAGGATTCCAATTTAGGAAATTGGAAAGTGTAATCGCAGTTAGAACAGATTGGATCCAATTTAGATTTTATCTATTTTCAACTCTATGTCTTCGATTTAGAAATCAATTTAGTGTAATGTGATCACTAGTTGACTACTTAGGTTCCTAAATTGGAATCCTTCAAATTGTAAAGTGTGATAACCGCTTGTCACCAAACGAATTTTAATACGGTTGTTATTAATGAAAAAATTGATAAACAAGGAAGGTTTATGTGTATATATATACTTAATTTGCAGAAATAAATTCCTGTAAAGCCCCTGGGCTGGTGTTGTGTTGGTGTTGTGCTCTATTGTTATAGGTATTAAGCCTATGTTCATCCTGAAATTCTAAATTCTAATTCTAATTCTAATTCTAATTCTAATTCTAACTCTAACTCTAATTCTAAATTCTAATTCTAACTCTAATTCTTATTCTTAAACTTATTCTTATTCTTAAACTTATTCTTTTTCTAAATCTAATTCTTATTCTTATTCTAAATGGTGAAAGATTTTTTAAATCGGATGAATCGTTTCTAATATTACCTAGATACATACTAACAAACAAACTTTACCTCTTTATAGTGTTTAATGGATTTATTTGATAATCAGTAAAATGAACTACCGCCTGGTGTTTGTATGGTGTTTTTACCGCTCATTAGCCTGAGAAAAGATGTTTATTGGAGTTTGTGAGTTCTACAGCCGCCGATTAGCGATAATCTCCACTTAGCGCTCCGAATATCTTCGATATTTTATAGGAAATTGGAAGCACTTTGGGTTTACCCTGTGGTAAACTTTCATTGTCGGCTCCGTAGCAACTGGACAGAGTGTAGTAAGAACGTAGAAATCAAATAAGAAACAATTATACATTCTTATTTAAAATTTAATTACGTACTTAGGTCTTCTCATGGTACCTGCCTTCTGGTCACGCAGTCTCTATCTGTGGTTTATAAAACCTATAGACTCCAATGTCGACATCAAATTGGAAATAATATATCTTGTCAAAAGTAAAAACCACAAAGTAACGCACTGTCCAATAACTTCATCGACATGTATAACCAAGGTAAAAACACTCTTTCCGAGGGATCAACTAAAATAAAATAAAGAAATTAATGAATTAATGAATATAACAGATTAAGTAAATAAATGTGTACACCTAAGAAATCAGGGCACGGACGAAGTTGCGGGCATAAGCTAGTAACTTAATTAGATGCTGCCTATTTTCGTCCAATTCGAAATTTTGCTGCGTAGATAATTTTCCAACTTACTAAAGTTGAAGCCAATTTCGAATTCAAACAATGTACCCTGGGCATATAGACACAGAGTTCCGTTTGCATTGTAATTGTGTTTTTAGTCTTTACCTTAATTAACCTGTTCTTCTTGTTTGTTACTCTACTTGCAATAATTTTCCACTTTAAAAAACATCTGTAATTAAAACTCTAGTTAGGATTATATATTTTAATGCTTGTCTATTTGGTGATTTGATGAACTCATCGATCAAGTGCTGAAGGTGCTTGCTTTAGCTCTCAGTCTCAAGGGCCCTGGTTCGATTCACAGTGTAACTTATAAGTTAATGAGATATGTGAATGAGTGCAGAAGTCTCTAAATCTATATAGATAAAAAAAAAAATCGTTATGTCGTGTTGCTAAGCGCAAAACTCAAGAACGGTTGAATCTATTCCGCTATTTATTTTTCAAATATTTGTTAAAGTTCGAGGAAGGTTTTCTTAGGAAAAGAAAAATTATAAAAAAAGACATCCGTAAGAGGCCGGCGCTGGTTTGCTAGTACGTAATAAAATGTTTTCAGTAATCTTCAGTGCCTTTATCATAGTGTTTTACTTTGTACTTAAGATATTATTGTGTATTAACTTTGACATGTTTTAACGCTAGCATATTTTAGAATCTATCAGGAAGCTGTTGTCATCTATAATATAAAAATGAACCCCTAAATGTGTTGCTAAGCGCAAAACTCGAGAACGGCTGGGCCGATTTTAATTCTGTCTTCACTCCTGGATAGAGGGATAATCAGGGAAGGTTTTTACGTAAAAAAATGCACCCCGGGCGAAGCCGGGAGCGGACCGCTAGTTTGTAATATATAATATATCTACAAAAAAATCTAAATTTTTTAAAAAGATACAGACCCGACCGCGATACTAGCCTACGTCTAGCATTGCCCATACAAAATGTTAATCTTGTACTTGATTGTCAGCAAAGATTTATTCATATCACTCGAATAGCACTGCAATTCGTATCGCTCTACGCTTGTGATGTCGAAAATTTGTGTTTGGTGTTCCATGACGATTCGGAAAAGCGTCAAGGGAGCATTCATTGTGAAATAAACACGCGACACCCAGCGATCTACACGCTTGGGTAACCAGTCATGAGAGAATAGCGAATTTGTCTTTTTTTTTAGATTATGTTAGGACACAGTATTTATTTAGTGTATTTATTAGTATTTATTTATTAAAGTGAATTATTAATGTAGGTTTGACAGATATTTTTATAAAGGGCAACTCAGCTGAATGTACCTACTGTTCTGACGGGTAGAGATAGGTATTAGGAGTGGGGGTTTTTAGTGCCGCGGCGCACCAGTCTTGTTCTTATATTTAGCACCGAGAAGACGTACATTTTGTGAAAATATTAATAGTAAAGCGAACTGAGAAAGTCTCGAGTTTAAGGAAAACCAGGTTGTATCTTCCTTTTATATAATATTACAACATTTGGTAGTTTTAATCAATTAATTAGTAATTTACCTCTTGGCGTATTGGTGTTTATTTTCTCCGATGTAAACGATAAAATGATATCGAGTAATAAATGTAATTTTGCCTAAATCTATTGGAATTGTTTTATTGAAGTCTGAACGCTCACTCCGTTCCTTATAATTATTTATTTCATTAATTAAAGGTAGCCTATTATCTGGTTCTAGACTCCAGTGAGATAAGCTCACTGACTTCGGATGGCTCCATATGAGATAAGATAATCAGCGGATATGATTGTAATTTATTTTAAGTATAGAATTAAAGCGTGATAAGGTATTGGGAGGACACACATGTACTCGAGACTTCTTTCTGCGATACGGTAGGGTCTTCGTTCACTGGTATGAGTCGACGCGGAGGTGCGTCGACTCTGCGTCTTGGGATCTGTATGTTTTTTCACGGGAAGCAAAATTACAATACTTCTCCAGTGAGCGAAGTCCCTTAGTAGTACTGGCAATTTGCAAAGTAATACTAATGTACACAGATTACATTCATATATCAAACTAGCTGGTGCCCACGACTTCGTCCGCGTTAAAAAATATTAAGTAGCCTATCCTGTGTCCCGTAGGTCCAAATATTTATCTACCAAGTTTCATGAAAATCAGTTAATTCGTTTCAGAGTTATGGAGGAACATACATGCATACATACATACATACATACATAAATAGATACATAGTATACATACAGAAAAAAATTCTAAAAATCATCAATTTAGTTTCAGTATCATGTATAGAGCCTATAAACACGATATCTCTGAAAACAAAGTAACTTGCTCCATGACCGACCCTCACAGATTCATTATTAGTATTGATTAAACGACCAAAGAGACGCTACCGCTACAAACTATAACTATCTGTAAACACTGACAGTATGACCAGGGAGATTAGTTGCCGATCGTATAGGATAAAAGGGATTGGACATGGCATGGTATATTTTACGGTGCTCTCCCGAAAGTGATTATTTTTGTATAATTGGTTTATTCGCTTATAAATTGGGCCACATTGTGATATCCGTCGGCCGTCATCTCAAACGATGCGCGTCAGTCTGCGAGCGACACGCCAGACAACGTGATTAATACTCTGTCACCAGATATTTACATATACACTCAAGAGCACGTCGTGCAGAGCCACAGACCGATCATTCTGTTAATAATTTGTTGGCAAGTATGCAGTATATACGATAACAGAAGTGAATTTAACGCGTCTGTGGCAATGTTTGGTTTCGACTTTAATGTTGAGTTTCCAATTTGTGGTCTACTCACACACTTGCAACATAAAATAGGCGGAATATTGTATTAAATTAGTGATTTTATTTTTAAATTAATTATGTGGTGTCAAGTAAAAAGAAACTGAGCGGCATAAAAAATGCACTAGAAAAATTTTGACTCCTTAAAGCTTTTTCAAGTTGCTGTCAAAGATTTAAAGGCTGCCTATTAACACAATCAACGCCTGAGGTGTTTCAAATGCGTTTCCATCCTTAGTGGGATAAAGGATAAAGGATTTTACTCACTCAGCGAAACAACAATCGCATCGTGCTATTTTGCATACCCATTAAGCGAGTGCATACAGTATAAGTGAAAACTGTGCCCACTAGTACATAAATGTAATATACAAATAAAATTGTTTCTCAAATGATAGCACACATCATTTGGACCCTAAACGGGAGACCTGTTAATTGGCTCAAATAATTTGTCCGGTAATTAACCGAGGGTAATAAATACCTTCCATCGTGGCCCATTTGTCACAAACCACCCCCGCCCCATTGATAAATTACGACCAACCTAATTATATTTAAACTTGCGTTTGATTACAGCGTTTACAATCTTCTTGGGCTGAGCTATAGCAGTGTGTGATGTTATATCAAAATTAATCGTTTGGAAATTAATACAGGTTATTTTATTAACTGTTAATTCTGTTAAAGAAGAAGTTAGCAAAACAGTGAAAGATACAAAGAGAGAAAAAGAATGTATAATATGTGTAATTCACTCAAAGGGATGCCTCATACAACTGCTAAACATGGGAACATAATTATCTGATTAAGGCTATATTATTATAACCGATAGCAGATTAAAAAATATAAAGAAAAATTTAGAACATCATTAATCATCTTGTATTATATCTTATAACTGTTAGTATAGTATGTATATATAAACAATTTTATAAACAATTTGATTTGATTTTATATAATTATTAAAAAAACTGTCTAGATACTCGTATAATAACTTAAAAATGTAAAATATGGGTCCAGTTGCCTGCAAATAAATGAATTTGAATTTGAATTAACCATTTCCATTGATGAAAGTAAAAGTATCTTTTTTTAACGTTGGGAAATCCTCTTGAATACCTGGCAGTGTTATTATGACACGACTTCGGTGCCCCCGCCAGTGTCATAAGTACATACCGATACGGGAAAATGGGCTCTGGTTATTAGGTCATCTTGTTGGTACTAAATGACACTTCGACATACTATTCCGCCGAATTCCTCTTTTCATATTCACCTCAGTAATTCTTACAACAGCTCTCTCTGTAGTAGGCCTGAGCGACATCAAGGTTTTTATGAGGCCCAGCATATGTCGTCACTGACACTTTGCCATAATATATTATTAGTAACACCATCCTTATCTCTAATTTAGTTTTAGTAGGTATGTGTGGCGTTGCGGCGATATGTTAGATAGACGGTATCAGACCGCGGCTAATCCGTGTTCACGGCTCATCAAGTTTCTAGTGGCTGTTAATCCAATCAAATCATTGCGCAGATTCCTGCACGTGTGTTTAGGCAAATAGAGAGTTTAGTTACAATTAGTTCACTCTATCAAGTGTCAAGTGGTTATTTGTTGTCCATGAGATTGTTAGTTAAAAGCGTCAGGTAATATATTATGATAATATTAAGTACCTACTTATAGCAAAAAGATTCACAGTGGTCACGTGACTAGAATACTTCTAAAAGAACTTAGTTATATACCTACTTAGTTTTAACCGCCTTTTAAGCAAGATTTTTTTTTCAGTGTAAAATAAAACAATGTTATTTAAAAATTTAAATATTTTAAATGTTATTTAATAAATTAAAATATTTATTGAGTTCATCAATTATTGTATTCTCTAAAATTTGCTATTAACTTCTTAAATGAAGTCTAAAAACTAGATGGCGATAGATGGATTATTTAATTTTTAGTTTACCTACACAGAAAAACTACCATTATAAAGTTATATTGGTTTGTCTTAAAATATGCAAACTATGTGTTCGATATGCTAAAATAATAAAGACTACGTACCATATCTTATGATATGCCTTAGCTATAATAAAGCGTAATGAAATATTTGAACAACACGAGACAAGAAGGTAGAAGCAACGCTTTGTTTGCTACGAGTCTTTGTTGTAATTGTTCGCGGAGACTTATTTGAAAGATTTCCAAGTGAAATGTAGACAAAACGTCGTTCTTTCGAGTGGCCTCCGAGCGACAACTCAAACATAATTAGAGAATGCCTCCGTCAGAAAGTTCACCTCTTCTAACTAAACCAGGCTCTACGGCTTTCACATCAATGTTTCTCGACTCTATTCTATAAAATGGTGTTCAGGTATTTGTATTTTATAAATAAGTTGTTCTTCTGAAATAAATTTCTTTATCATCAATACTAATTAAAGTACTATTTTCTCTATTAAAGTACTATTTTCTCTATGATACTAATAATAAATCTGTAAGTATGTATGTATGTTCCTCCATAACTCTGAAACGAATTAACTGATTTTCATGAAACTTGGTACATAAACATTTAGACGTACAGGACACAGGATAGGCTACTTTTTTCTTTTTAAACGCGGACGAAGTCGCGGGCGCCAGCTAGTTTCTTTATAAATTTACCATAGTGTTAATTTACCAACAATCAACTCAAATTTATAATGCTAGTTAAAAATTTTTGTCTAGTCACTTAATTTAGGCTTTTTATCAATTAGAATATCGTGCCAATTTGATAACTAATCTAGAACTAACAAAACCGATATAGAACAGTCGCGATTGTGACACGACATGTGTGTTGCTTCTGCAGGTTTAAGAAGTCTGTGGTGCAGGTTTTTGTATTCAAGTGAAGCGTCGTATGAAGGATGCTTCATCAGAGTCGTCTTTCAAAAGACTATATTAACAGATTGATTGATTGCGAGCAGCGACACCTGGAATAACGAAGTGTTCTTCGACGCAAACGTGTTGAATATGACGCCGCACGTCTCAACCCTAATTGATGGTTTTACGTGAAAATAGGGAAAAAATATTTTCAGAGTACACGGCGAATTTTGTATTTTTTTTTTAAATTTATGCAATGAATAATATTTCATTTTGGAACTGCCACGAAAGCTATAAGTAGTGGTTTTATTATAGCTAAAAATTTGTGTAGGCATTAACTATACTTTCTACCTAAAAACCGTATTTAAGACGATGTGAAGGATGATGGAGTAGAATTAGTATTTTATTGAGTCATATTTTACACAGAGAAACAAAACAGCACGTTATTATGATACTGTTTGTTTGATAATGATATTTTGATGATATCAGCCAGTAATAGTTTACTGTTTGATCTTATTTAATACCTAGAATTATTGTGGCATGTAAAAATATGCGCCCGCAAAAACATTTAGTGCCATTCGATTATAGGAACTTTAAATTGTTAAATTAATTATATTCTGAGTCCCCATGGATTTCCCATGGGGTTACTCAGAATATGCTATTTGATTTAACGCTTGCTAAAGTCCCCCCGTGCTCCCACCTCCATACCTTCGCCCAATACCTACCCACTCGACCAATAAATTACGATCATTCTGAGAGTGATCGGGCAATCCGAGTCTCAGAGCTCATTAATTCACTTTTTAATATATATATTTGTGTCGGCAACTTTCTACACTGTGCGACGTTTCTGCCCTCTATTCATATTCTAAATATTCTGCCCTAACATTGCGATATGGGACTTTAGAGGGCAAGAGAATGAGATATAACATAGTCACGTGTCGATATATAAGTAGTAGTAATAAAATACAAGGAAATTTTAGCTTCAGACCCTTTCGACCCACTAGTTTTGACCCGCTGAATTAAAGTGTCTGTTGGACACACTTTTAAGTGCTTGTCTGACCCACCGTGGGTCAGAACAATATGTTATCAAGTTTATTTATTGATTTTTAGCCCATTACTACTATTAAATAATGGAAATCTATGAAATGTACAGTCAGACCAGATTTATTTCTTTAAACGGGTTGTTAGAAAAGCGCTGCCTAGCTTGTCTATATTTATCATAGTATACCATAGTATGTTACAGGTATATAGGATTTGTTATAGCTTAAATAAGGAGCGAAAGAGCATAATAAATTTGAGTTTCAATTAATCGACGTTTTTACAAGCGGTCCAAATCGAAGCCAAGTTTATAACATTAGATTGTACTTAATTAAGAATTGTGGCAGAGCGCCATGTTGATTTTGCACTATTTTTTTTATGAGATTCTCTCATCAATTATGTGTCAATATTGAATAAGACGAATCTCTGTAACAATCATTATTTACGAATAACTCAGGGGACGTAAGTCGAAAGAGAACTTTCATTGAAAGGAGACATTTAGAGACCGAACGGTGGAGAGAAATTTGCAAAGGTTATTTTTTTTAAACACTTTGTTTATACTTTGTCTAGACTTCTAAATTTTCTTCGAGCGTCGAACCTTTACGGGATAATGAACGACATTTTGTGTGAATCTTAAATAAAATACAATAAAAAGTTAAAAAAATTCTGACCTAAATATTTTTATTTGATTGAAATAAATGTATTTAATAATAATTTAAATAAATATTTTAAAAGTGTAAGTATACAATAAAATGTAAATTATGTTAACTTATAACGTGTATGTCGACTCTAATACTAAAAGGTATTGAGACAATACATTTTTTTATTTTATCTTATCTTATTTTGCTTTATCTTGTCTTTTATCATTCTTATATGGTCACTATGCTAAAATATAGAAATATTAATATTAAGACGGACTTATTTGACATAAAAATGGGTGATTCATGCCGATATTATTAAGTTATTAGTCGCACCAATCTGATTGAATAAAATAAATAAGCATACAAGAGTTGTTTTTTCACTGTAGTTTTCTGTGAGATGGTGTTTACGGCTGTCAAAACTTTAACCAAACAAGAAAATTTATAATAACATTAAGCTTGAAATAACCCATTTGAAGCCACCGAGGAAGGGGAAAAATGCAAACCGCGAAGTAAAACGTAATATTCCTAAAGGCTGTACTTAAGGCTTTGCAATTTGAATAACAGTGGTTAAGTTGGCAAAGATTCCGACCTCCCTCGCCGCCTTTTCGAACAACTTGGGAATTTTGTGCGGTGCTACAGGCAACTCGAAACCGCGAGTAGGCTCTCGCTACCGCTTTGTTCGACAAAGATGTTTTGTCTCCCTAAATAGATAAGCGACGAGTTCCCGTCGGACATTTGTTCCTTCACGCTTGTGAACTGCTTAAATACTCAACTTTAGTTAAATGTAGCACTCTTGCGGTTTAGGTTAAAAGAGAATTAAGTACAAAATTTAATTTGATGTAGGGTCTTTTAGAATATAAATTGAGATATTTGGGGACACATTTTTATGGCAAAGTGTGACAGACAGGCTATCGTTCCGCCGTAGATTCATTTGCACCGATGATCTATACAAATTCCTGATGGAAATAAAACTGGGATGTACCATTACAAGGGTTTTCCACCATAGTGAAATATTCAAGCAATACCATAGTGGCCGATACACTAAGTTCTATTCCCGGCAGAACCTACTTTGCAAATGAACTTTTCAAAGTTGGTTCTCTAGTCTGAGTGTACATAGTTTCGCCCCTGTCCATTGTATGGTCATCCCATAACACAAGTAACATATGCTATATTTTATAAAGTTACGTGGGCGAAACCGCGTGCAAGAGCTAGTTTATTTATAAAAGAAAAAAGGTGAAGCCAAAAGTAAGAAAAATTGCGAATGTGATTTTTATGGCGGTCATTGAGAGATATTTTTTGAGATATTAGAAAATATTAATACAACGTTACGTAGTACCTATAAACGTCGTTTCATTTTGTAGTTAATACAGATTGGCTCACAGGTTGCCACAACAAAGAAGTACTCACGAATAGGTTACCTATAAATCGAGGAAGAAACATGTCTGTCAACAATATCCGTATATCTAAAGAGACGATCTGTGGTGGTCCTCAAGAGAATTAGGAGCCAATCTCGTAAATTGGGTCATCGTTACTCGGGTCGTCCCACAACTATTATTACTGCATTACTCTGATTCGATAACGATCGGCAGGGAATTGGGACCAACTACTTTAGAACCGACACATTTTGGTAATCTCTAATGGTGGCTAGTCAAAAATTGTTGTTAAATATTTAACATACGTATTAGAACCAAAGTTGTCGACATAGTTAAGAGAATTAGCAAGCTGGAGTGGTGAAAGGATAACCGACAGGGTAGAGTACTTGCATGGTCGTCTTGCGGCCAGGTGGACTGACAACTTGAAAGGCTTCGCGGGAAGCGGCTGGACAGAAGACCGTGCGTTTTGACAAGCCTTGGGAGAGGCCTATATCCAAAGTCTGTGATTATGATGATGCATTATTTTAAGTCCTTTTTCTGTATATATCTGATCCTAATTACAAATTAAATGAAAAATTAGATTTATATATGAATTTATAGTTCGACGTGCAGACTGATGGTTCACTTGATGGCAAGGTGGCTACTGTCGCCTATTATTTGGCAATTTGTGGCGCCAAATTGTTTGCAAGTCCATTGTAGATCTTGATAAGATTAAGAAATAGAAAAAATGAGTGGAGATATTGGGTTATGTCATCACTTACTCACTCACCGTAACACATATAGGTCATGGTAATCTTTTACAAGGGGGTGGTTACTGCTGCCAGATGATGCCAGCCTGCCATGCTTATGACTGCAGAACGTAGTGTCCTGCTCTGCCATTACTGAAATTAAACATGAATATTGTTTTATTTTTTCAAGTAAGATTTACATTTAATTTAGGCGAAAATTTGTTCAATAGAAAATTAACATTATTTAATTAAATTTTTTTTCAGAGCAACTCAAATTAGTTTTTATATAAAGGACAAATGGATCACAAAGTATATACATAAGATGTTTCCACATTATATAGGTACAGATATGTAGGTAAGGCGGGGTCTGATATTTATATTAGATGTTATTCCCTGAAGTATTACATATTGAAAATTTTCGTCTTGAAATTTTTCCTTGAAATTCTTGCGAAAAATCAAAACGTTTTATCCTAAATTTGAAAAACGGGCAAGACAGTGTAGCATTTTCGTACCGCGAAACCGGAAGCACGGCTATGCCCATCTCCCGAAGGAGACGATATTAATAATACGCTCCTATACATTCGCGTTGCGTCCACGATTTAAGGGGAAGTTCTGCCTCTATTACACTTCTTCTCATACGGATATTATTGGATTTTTTATTACTTCCACTAACAAAACGGATGACGATAAAATATTTTATATGTTAAAGTTGACAGACACTTGATGGTAGATGGCGATTTTAATCCTACTGTAGAGTAGTGTATAAATTAAAAATTATGGATACGAAAAATGAAAACAAAAAATGAAAATTGAAAATATTTGAGAAAATTCAGAACTTAAATTCCAAAATTTTCCAAATGCGACATTACTTGTGGGACACAGAACTTATTAATATTGTGTCGCTAAAACAATTATTGTTATATCTATTTTACAAATACTTTATAGAAAAAATCGTAATAGTACGATTTATTTAATGTAAAATAGCTGAATTACATTCAACGGTTTTTATAAGTAGTAAGTAGAGACAATAAAATATGTGCGCAAGTCAACCTTTATTTAAGGTTTCACTACAAACTTTTGCAACAAGTATATATAAGATAAAGAAGATATGATAATTATATAAGACTAGCTGGTGCCCACGACTTCGTCCGCGTTGAAAAATATTAAGTAGCCTATCCTGTGTCCCGTACGTCCAAATGTTTATCTACCAAGTTTCATGAAAATCAGTTAATTCGTTTCAAAGTTATGGAGGAACATACATACATACATACAGAAAAAAATTCTAAAAATCGTCAATTTAGTTTCAGTATCATGTATAAAGCCTATAAACACGACATCTCTGAAAACAAAGTAACTTACTCCATGACCAACCCTTACAGATTTATTATTACTATTGATGATAATATAGATAGCAAGGCTGTACACTGTGTACCGGAGAAAACTGGGCAGCCAATCTTGCTTCAGAAGACCACTGTGTCACTTTGATAACCTCGTGTCATGTTTTTTGCATATCATCACACATTCTCTATTAAAAAATAATCCAATATTATCTGCATAATGAATCCAATTGAAGAACAAATGGAGACTTATACACCTGAGTGGATATCTCCAAATCTGCAATTTATCTCATGAAACTTTTCTGTTTGTAATGTTCAAGTTTCGTTTGTTTTTGTTTCACCTTAAGCCCAGCAGGATCGTCTCCAACCTGTCACAGGCGCGATCAATCTTATCGTTGAATATTTTTCGCTTCTCACCCGCTCCGTGACGTCACGTAAAAAATGCCGCAGGAATTTTTATTCGCCTGCCACAACTCCGTTGCGTCGTGAGCGTTTGACGGTTGACACTCGCTTAATCAAGCAAACGGTAATCACGGTCCCCGATTTAGGTTGCCGCTTCACTATCACTATAATTAATGTATCTTAATGTATATAATTATACATTAAGATAATTATATAAAAAAATTCTTAGATGCAGCGCACTAGAGAGCACTTCACTTTATAAAAGCTTTAGTTATAAAACTACTATAAATTTTATACATTACTGTATAATTATTATCTATATACACATAAAATAGTTTGCCCTGACTGTCTATCAACGCACAGCCAAAACTATTAACTGAAATTTGTAATTTAGTTAAAATTAGGTGACCGTGCAAAAATTTCGTACCGCCTCAGAATAAAAACTCGTTCCATACAGAACTTGTTTTTGCGTGAATATTTTAAATAATTTAATACCTAGTTATTCTGCTATTCAAGGCGGAGACAAATTCAACAAATCAAAGATCCAGCGACAACCCGCGCCCTGTATTAGTTTATGATATGTAAGATTTAAAAAAAAAAGGTTCGTTCTGAACGCTGATCCCAATATTTTACCGCATATTATTTAGTTTATTTCTTGCCAGAGAAATGACTATAAAACCTTGGGTTGGAAATCGAGAGTGAGGTCTCCAGTAATATTTTATTTGGATCTATTGAAGGTCAATGAAGTTTGTTTCCGGGATCGTTCCGCGTTGTTTTCTTTTAGTGATTTACGTCCAGTAGTGTGGCGTAGTGCCTCCATAACAGTTGTTTATTTATGAGTTGTCCGGAAGGGCACAGGACGTAAGGTGCTTTCAGTACAAGTATCCTTATTCAACTATAAGGCTATAAAGTTGAATGTTAAAATTCAAAATTCTCACAATACTTCAGGATCAAATCTTCGTTACATAACATTTCGGATACCTAAAAAGTGTCGATATGCCCCAGATCACGATGCGAACCATCAAAAACCATCAACCATCAGTTTATAATTTTACTAGTAGCTGGTTTACATATTACTCGTGTGCTGATATAATTAACAAATCGACAGTGCACATAATATGTAGACCAGGTACAATAGTTAACATAGCATAAATATTAATTACTAGCTGGTGCCCACGACTTCGTCCGCGTTGAAAAATATTAAGTAGCCTATCCTGTGTTCCGTACGTCCAAATGTTTATCTACCAAGTTTCATGAAAATCAGTTAATTCGTTTCACAGTTATGGAGGAACATACATACATACATAGAGAAAAAAATTCTAAAAATCGTCAATTTAGTTTCAGTATCATGTATAGAGCCTATAAACACGATATCTCTGAAAACAAAGTAACTTACTCCATGACCGACCCTTACAGATTTATTATTAGTATTTATAAGAAATTGATCATGTTATCTTAAAATAAATACTCATTTTTGTGAAGAGAGGAATGAGGTACTTAAACTTATTAAAGGAAATAATTAAGCGAACCCAGTTTAAGCCTAGAGCTTGTATTCAGCAATCCGCTGTAGGGTAAATATTGATTTTATCAATTAAAGAGCTGGCTGAGTAGCGCCACAGAGCAACACCAAACACAAACTTAGAATCAAGTTTTGGCAGTGTACATTGCTAATTACTGGGTGTTTGGGTCGTCTACACTTGCTAGCATTATTAACTCTAGTGTGGTTATTTGTACACGCTACTTCACTGGTTCTTAAGTTAGGGAATCCCGAATGGGTTACTATAAAATCTAGATCTACTGGGAACTAACAAAATAGAAAAAAAATATTGTAGTTATATAATCCCAATAAAATATTCGAATAAGATTAGAAGAAGGTTAATTTCTACAAAACAGCACAAAAATTGTACCAAAAAAAAAAGGAAAGAAAACAAGTCAAACAAATTCAACATTATTAAAATGAAAATTACATTTAATATTTATTTCAAAATTATAAATAAAACGGATAATGGTTAATACCTAACTCAGCAATGATCTGTAGCAATCTGTAGAGCTATGTGGGAATATATAGGACCCAAATCAAATCAACAAAATTATTGTTAGTGGGACGAAAATAGATCCACAAACAGATTTCTGGGAGTTTTGAAAATTGGTGATTTTATAGATTTCGATATCCTCTTTCCGAATTTTTGCCATCACGTATTTTTGTTGCTCGTGGAAACATGACTTCTAAAACCAGTTCTATAATAAACCTTTTATTGATGATCAGAAATATAGATAATCAATGATTTAGTATAAAAAAATCATGAGTATACTCATTCTCTATGAATATTCTAGAAAATATTTTCTACTGAGATTAATGATCCGTGAATAAATTATATAATTATTAGATATTGTTGTGTACATAAATATTAAACATATATAACAGTGCGTCATTACAATACAATAACAAAATCAACCACATTCACCAATTCACAATTTCTGAAATGGTTCAAGAATTCTGAGAGATTTTTATTATTATTGAAATCAATAATAATAAAAAAAGTAATTCTTGATTCTCAAGCACAGCCCTGGTACATTTGCATACCAAATTTAGTGATTGAGTTGATCCCGAGCCATCTCTTCGTCTGCAATTATTTTGATTAAATACCGACTGGCTGAGTGTTTGGTTGTTTTTCAAATAAGTTAAAATTACTAATTGAATTTTGAAATCAAGCTCAGATTACTCAAGCCAACATCTCCGCCCTAACTGTAAAGTTTTCTAGACTATCTTAATTAAGATTTTGTGTGTACTTCATATGTGAATTTTCTTTTTTTTATTTACACTTTAATAAGAAAGTTGACTACATATTATATATAAGTATATAGGTAACAACTTTTCACATATACCATAATTTCTTGGAGGTTTTCTGAAAGGGTGTAGTTACTACCTCTAGACGGGCTGCCCAAGTGACTTCGAAACGCAGTGAGCTCTGCCACTGTGCAACTATTAACTAATTAATTAACTGCCATTAATTAACTTTGTAGCTATTTTAAAATGAAGGCAAAAATGTCAATTAAGTTACAAATGTGTAAAAATATGTGTTCCCAGATGACGGTAGTATTTTGTAAGAGACGTACAGACGATAACAAACACTGAGTAAAATAATAAAGAAAGAATAAGTCAAAGCGCTTCGTTGAATTCAACTCTGCGAGTTAGTTTGGAATGATCGCAACCGCAAGTTCTAATATTAAAAAAGTTTCATAAACGAATCTCAAATAAAGCATTTATATTAAATGTTTAATTATTATATATTTAAGAATATTTTAAGGTTAAACTTTAATGAATAATGCTAGTTTAGTATACAACTTTTATAGTGAAATCGCAGTGAAAATAAAAAAAATACCCAACCAGAATGTTACTATCTACAAATATAATCAAATTAGAATAAAAAAATAATAAAAGTGTTATTCGTGTAATGTAACGTTGTAGACGTCTTATTTGATGATGGGATGAATGTTACGATGGATGGTCGCCACTTCACTAGTCATTTGATACTGACAGCTGTGATACACCATGCTACAGTGATTTGACTGTTACGTATACTGTATATATATTGACTGTACAGCTTGTATTATCTATACTAATTTTGCAAAGAAAAAATATAGGTATTTTTTTTATTTTTGAATATACTCAAAAACTACTGGACCGATTTTAAAAATTATTTCATTAATCGAATGCTACATTATTACTGAGTAATTAACTCATTATTTAGATTATGACTTTAAAAACCATAGTTGACCTACGATTTAACAATAATTGAATGATCTTAAGCACTTGTCCAGTCAAGCATATATCCCTCGGGATATGCAGTAAGTGCACGTACCGCCCGCGGGAGCCGTACCTACCAAATTGTTATCTAAAAGATGACAGGGCACATCTGTTCACATAATATATGTCTCTCATTTTGAAATTACAACTGCAGTGACTGATACCGCCAATATTGTTCACGTGAAAACCAATTTAAAGTATTTGTCCGACAATATTGAGTACATTTATCGATTTTTGGCCATTTTTACAGAGAAAAAAAAATTGGGCACATATAATTCTGCAGCAAATATTACTTACATACTAGCAGCCCCTATGGTGGCAGTTACAACATCCTTTTAAATGTTTGAATAAAGTAGGCCTAAAGACCACTTTAACCCCATGACTTATCATTTATTAACAGCCATAGTGTAACCTTAACTCTCTAATGTAATATATACATATATTTTTTTATGCAGAAGCTATAATCACTCCCTTACACGAGATCACCGTGAATAAATATAAAGTGTGCTACCATTACTTAATTCTAAATTTTCCCCTTACCTCTAATGATATCTGGATTGGTTGTAAATTGGCATCTGACTAGTGTTGCTTTACCGGCAATTGATTTAAAATAAGTTGAATATAAAAAATATTTAAAAATAAGTTAGACTACATTAGGCTTATTCTAACACTGATAATATAATTAAAAGATTGACTTCAAGTTGCAATGCCATTCGCCTAACACATTCGTCCATGTCGATCTAGATTTCATCAAGACTTTAACCAGATTTCCCATTTGAATGTTTCGCGGAAACAGAAATCAGATTATGTTAATGACATTCGTTCTAATTGAATACAGATGCAGCTTCACACTGTGCTTAGACTCTCTAATGTTTCACTATTCACAAATATTCCCTGAAACGCAAACAATGTTTCCTTCTGGGACACTTGCATCAGTTTAGTTTTAAGAGCATACGTCCCTCAGAATCACGCTGGAGTCAAAATTTATGATTCCCGACGGATCATAATGCCATGATGTGTTTAGTTTTCATATAAAATATTAACGTCATATTATATGTAGTTTAATATTCTAGTGCATGGTGGATATATATTTTAAAATATTAGGACAATTTTCTCATTAGAACAGTTTTTAAAACAGCCCTTCTTTTAAACTAGCGGTCGACGGCTACGCGGAAGAGAGATATTAGAAAAATCATATGCGACAAACTTATAAAAATATTGATTTTCAAAAACTCATATAATTTATTATCTAGTGCTTTGTGGATAAAAACATACGATTTCTGTAAATTTTCATTCAAGAAAAGTATAATCAAAAGTGTCACTTTTAGTAATTTTTCGTGATATTTAACGTTTTATTTTAGGATCAAATTTGAGATATTTCTGTTTTTTCTTCGACCTAGTATGTGAAGTCATTTATTTTCTAAAACATTGTTTTATAATTTTTTTTAATAACTTGTGTATTTATATGCGTAGACAGTCGACCGCTAGTTTAAAAAAGGGCTGTTTAAAAACTGTTCTAACGAGAATTTTTTTTAAAACATTTTTCAGCCATGTACTAGATTAAAAAAATTACAAATGATAGACGTTAACATCTTATCTGCAAACTAAACATCTGAAACTACTAAAAATCATAAATCCATCGTGCTTTGACTTGACTCATTTTAAACACTCAATCTAGTCTTACTCTATGTTTACGTATAAAGTTTGTGTTTTTAATACATAGGTAGGTACGTTAAAAAAATTCAAAGGTGCAAGTTGATTTTGAAATGTACTTATCTACTACAATTCAGGCAGAATTAGCTTTATCTTCAATAATTATTTTTTCTGCGAATTTTTTTTCCAGTCTATCCAAAATCACCGACATATCCTCAATTTGTTTGTCCCCTTATATAGTTCGAGGTATAGACTCAGGTCTAGGTGAAGGTAGCCACCTAACATAAAGTAGTGTGACTTGATCAAAAATTAACAGCAAATAAATCTTATAGTGCGATCCACATGACAAAAGACTCAATTAAAAATGAAACTTTCATGACATATATAGCTTTGTAGTTCATCGAAAAAGTACAGGATTTTTTGGAATGATCAGATTAGATTTCGAAGCCTCATTAGGATATCGCCACGGAAGTGTTCATTATAAATAAATACTGTATCATATACCTATCTATATCTAAATCTATGGGCCGTAAATACTTGTCAACTTGACCCAAGGAAGTTGTTAGAATTTGCGGAGTGTGAGGCCTCCGCAAATAGTTTCAACTCAAACAATGCGACGTTCAAAATGTTTAAACTTGTTCACCCATACATAGTTGAACGATTTCATTTTGATGTTAAGTTTGTCAATAATTGATCATTTAGAGAACAGTCTTGCACGTTAATTAGTCTAAAGTTCGCCAGGTGCTATTGCCTCTTACGGGTTCAAAACACAATGAATAGAGTTTGCGAGAAATTCAATATAGACACAAAAGCACAATGCTTTAATTTCACAGTTGTCTTTTAAGTAGTGCATTCAAACTACGAGCATTATTCGCACACAACATTACATGGTAGGACGCTGATGTAATACAACGCATAACTCTTCATTCGCTCGCTCCAATATTTTTCCATTAAGTGGAATATATGAAGTAAAAGAGAATATTTTGAGAATAAAGTGTATGTTGTCTAGTTGATGCAACGCAACGGTCCTCCCGGGAGCAGCGCATTGCCGTCACAGCGTTGAGGGAATTTCGAGCCACTTTCAGGAGCGACATACTATCAAACGTGTTGACATATTCAAGCAATAACTTATGCATCTTTGTCGCTACAACATTTCATTTCACATATGAAAATTTTACTTAAATTTTACATAAAAATAAAATAGAAGTGGTAGGATAAACTGCGTTTTGAAGTCATAAATTGATCATTCCTTACGGAATCATAGTGTTTCGGTAAGTATAAAAATGTATCCGCTCTCAGCTTTCTTGGGAAAAAACCTGATTTGTTTGCGAAAATTCGTTGAGTGGTTTAGGAGGAAAACGAATTCAATTTATACTTTGTAAACATTAAAGTTTATTTAAATTCATTATAAATGGAAAAGTTTTAAAATAAAAATAATTAATTTAGCACATAAATTATATTTGAAAATTGTAATAAGGTATATGTGTATCTTTGTGCTATGCTATTTGTTTTCCTTACTGAAATTGAAAGTACATAATTTGCAGCATCCTGTAGACTTTACAGTACGACACTATCTAGCTACTTACTACCAAGGAACCGCCAGCCAGCCAGGTTCTCATACGTAATTTAATTTAAAAAAAAATAAACCACATAAAAATAAAAATGAAAACATACACTACTGTGTGTTATAATTAATTGAGTTAGGTTTAATAATGTTAATAACCTAGCACGAATGCAATTAGCCTCGTTATTCTAAAGTATATTTCTAAAAATACAGGTCTCGCTGAACGCATTAACCTAATTTTAAATAATATTTCAGTCCTAATTAAACAGTATAAAAACTTACAAAATACAAAATTAGGGTTTTACACGACTTCGTCTGCGTAATTTTTAAATTATAGCCCATGTTACACTACTGTAGCTGATACTGTAGCTTTCTATAAATGAAAGAAATTTTAAAATCGATCCACTAGTTTTTGAGTTTATTCATTACAAACAAAAATACCAAGTATAGAGTTAGGTTATATTTTTCATTAAAATAATTATCCCTGGAGTGTGGGAAGGTTCTATTGTGGGAAGCATACTTGCGTGGACACACTGGCTACTTCCCACATCCACGGTGAGTGCGGCGTAAAAATAAAGACTGCGAAATACCGGGGTTTCGATTGTGGATACACTTTTATGCCGTTCGGAGTCAAGACCCTTGGTCCGTGGGGTCCCAGCGCTCGCCAACTTTTGAAAGGCTTAATGCGCACTCGCGAAGTAGGCGGAGGCGAAGCGAATACGAGAGTGTGGACGGGCACTTCGTCTTAACTCGTCCAACTTTACTTCGCCTCGTGCTACTTCTATTTGTTGTCGGTTTTTGCGCCCGAGTCAAAGGACTCGAAGTAGCGCGAATGAGTTCCTCACCAGGTTGAACGAGTGTGTAGCCACGCACTTAGTACTTCGGTCAAGTTTCCCGAATAATTCGTCGAGGCACTTCGCGAGTAGTGTGGAGGCGCAGTTACCGACACCACAGGTGACCGACGACCTGGCAGCTCCTCGCACAACGCATTGCAATACAGGGAGGAAATGTTGCCAGCATCTTCGGCACCATGCCGCGGGCGCCCAATTTTGTAGATATATTTTTAGATTTTAGTTTAGTTTAGTTTTCTTTTGAGTAATAATATCCGTAAAACACTTTACAATGTACTATTCTGATATATGAGATGGATCAACATTTGTACTCCTATATTATAATATCGTATTGCTAATACCTTACGCTACTTGTTAATAAATATAAAGTCAATTTTCTCAAATACAGATCGCGTTGGGAAAGCAATTTTCCTCATACTCCGGCACTCTCTATATGCAGATGCAGGGATAGCGAACAAAAGGCAATTATGCACGGAGCTAATTCTCATATACCATTTTAGATGTTGGAGATTAATTCAATTTGGACATTTATGGAGTTCGCATTTGCATTGTTATTAGTTCTGTGTAATGACCGCATTAGTGCGTCATACGTGTTAAACCGAATATGGCACTCCGTAAGCCAAATGCCGACGGAATGGATGCTCCGATTAACCCCCACTATTAATTTTACTAATGTTACGAATCCACGTCAAAATATTTCTATCATTGGTCATAAATTTTTAAAAATTTTTTTTTATATATTATTATCTAGCGGACCCTTTTTAAACGTGGGCAAATTCTCGTGGATACCTGGCATTATCTGAATTCAATAGAAGGAAAAAAAATTTGAAAAAAATTTGAAAATTTGTCACGTCTGAAATTGTCTCATGTTTAGTAATACTAATGGGAATAAGTTATTTTACTTATTTATGAAGTTTTTCATTTTTATTCCTACAGATATTTGAATACCCACCACAAAAGTCCATAACATAGATAGTTTATTAAACATTAAAGCTAGTGGTTCATAACTAATATTATGAATGTGAATCTGAGTTTGTTTGTTATGCTTTCACGCCTTAACTACTCAATCGATAATGATGAAATTTTGCATACAGATATACAAAAAAGGACATGCGAGTACCTGTCATCCAAGAAAAAGTGCTGTTCCAGAGGGATTATCTAGAAATAAAAATGAAAAATTTCAACGCCTGTTAAAAATATATCTAAAGACTAAATAAATAATATAACACGTAAGAAAAAGAGGTGCGGACGAAGTCGCAGGCAAAAGCTAGCACTTTCATAATAGCTGTGTCCAGGTTCTGATTGAAGTGCGAAAGGGGGAGAGTTCTAAAAATAATAATAGTCGTTTATATTTTTTTCTAGTGAGTGAAAGGTGATGACGCATGCGCGCGAATGTTGCCTCTGCCGGTGTTTACAGCATCAAAACTCATCTCTCCTAAAAATTCAGTAACAACTTCTAGAGCGATCATAATTATAGTGACATATCAATGAAGAACTGGTAAATTGTCAATGCCTCACATGCTTTTTGAAGTGAAAACTTCTTTAGGCGCGTTGGGCATTTTTAAGATGGGGAAAAACCATTGAACTCGCGACACTGTTACCGTAACCGACACCTCTGTATATAAGTATGTACATATATTGTATATGTACTTGTACGTACATAGATACACATGCATATCCTTCTAGGTCGGCAGCACACTTGCAGCACCTATGGCGTTGCCTGTGTTTTAGGCGACGGTAGCCACCTACCATCGAGTGGACCGCCAGCCTGTCTGTCGAGTTTAACATAAAAAAATGTAAAAAAAACCGCAATCAGAAATTTGCTCCATATTTGTCTAAATTAAAATTTATAACAATTTAAGTTTAAGTCATTTCTAGTGTTTGCTCTTTTTACTTACAGGATTATCTGTATAATTGAAATATTTTGGTGTAAACTGTATTTTTGAGTGATGGTTACTACCTACCATTAAGTGACCGTCATACCGCATGAGGATTTTTATAAAAAAAAATACCTTAGAAAGTTTAAGTTCAGTAGTATTAAGCATTTGTTTGGTTTACCAATAATTACTGTAAAGACTTCCAAATTATCCCTATTTCTTCTTAAGAGAAAAGAGATACTTATCATATGAAACCACAGTTTAAATGAAAGATTTTACAAGTGAAATAATAATGAGTTGTTTAATATCTAATTTATAAAATTCTCGTGTTGCGGTGTTTGTTGCCAAACTCCTCCGAAACGGCTGGACCATCATTGGCTGGACCGATTTTAATGAAATTTTGTGTGCTTATCACCCGAGGTCTGAGAATCGGCCAACATAATATATTTTCCCCTAAATGTTAAGGGTGGGCCACCCCAAAAATTTTTTTTGGCATAACAACGTTTGCTGGGTCAGCTAGTAATATATAAAAAATAAAAATAATATATATCTATAAAAATCCATAAAAAATATCCCATAAAAAATTATATCCATAAATAATATCAATAAAAAAAGATGAATGTAAATTTGCATTGCAGATGGATCTATTTAATTTTCGCGCAATTTTTTGAGCTAGCAACCCTCCTAACTCCGTATCTTATCATTTGACATTTCCCTTCAGTCGGGACTGACCGCGGCGGGGGCTGTACGTCTTTTTCGTGGGCGTCTTTCGTTCGTAACGACATGTGGTAAATAATTAAACTATGTGAAAATATTTCATGTGAACCTTTCAAAATCTGTGTAGTTGTTATCATGTGAGTTTGTGTAGTGATGTTTATTGTAAGAATGTCGGTTGTGCTACTTCTGGGGATGTTTATTGGTGAGTTCTGTAGTAAACAAACTATCTAGATCATTAATAACTTTGAATAAGTGTCAATACTTCCAGATCTGAATAAGATAACCATTAAAAACTTATAATAAAAAAATAACCCAATGAAAATTTTTTAAAAGAAATAATTGCTTATTCAATAATTTATATTAATTTTTTTATTAATAATTAAATAATTTATTCGAAGTTTAAACAGCTTTGACTTCATTTGAGATATTCATTTTGCCTCAATTATGATCTACTAGCGACCCACCTATGGCTTCGCACGGATGTATTTTATTTTTTTCTGCAAATTATATTACACAAACTTTAACCTTCCTTGTTTATTCCTCTTTCTATTAGTAAAAACCGTATCAAAGTCGATTGGGTGATTTAAAAAGTTAGCAAAGAAACAGGCAGAGGTGGACAACAACTTCATTTTATAAAATAGTAACTGTGCCCGTGATTTCGTCCTCGTTAAGAAATAAAAAAAAAATTAAGCAATAACGTCACTTTTTCATTTTATTTTAGATGATCCCTTGGGAACATCCCTTTTTTTCTTAATGAATGTCCTTTCTTGTATCCCTGACAACGTGTATGCAAAAGATCATGATGATCGGTTGAATAGCTAAGGCGTGAAAAGGTAACAGACATACAGAGTTACTTTCACATTTATAATATTAGTATGGATAGTATGGATGTAAAGAAGATATAAATAGATATAGACAATAATATTTCAATAGTAATTAGTTTTTGTGAAAAGTTTTTAAGGTCTGCCCAAATCACTGCGAAAACATTTATTAGAGAAATAAACTGACTAGTAAGTAAATGCTGTTTGTACAAAGAACTTCGTAACAGCAGTAAGATCAGAAATACAATATTATAGTTAACAAAACATATGTAATATATATATCTATAGTTGCAAGCAAATAAGACAGTGCTACTATGTCAGTCATTACAAAATTATTAAAAGTATCACTGAAATAAGGCAATAGTTAGGTATGATAACATAATCACAAAATAGTTTGTGAAAAAACGGGAATAAATGAAATATTTTTCTTCAATTTATAAAAGGTTAGGTAAATTTTTAAATTATGAAACTAAACTAAGCAAGCATAAAAAGACGCAAACAAGCGACGAAGAGAGAAATAAATTTCATGTAGCCGAGACTTCGCCGGTCGAAAAAAGTGAAAAATGCTTCTACGTTCGTGTCCAACACAATGTTTTTAATAAAATTATAAAGGATTTATATAATTTTTTGCAGGCTACAGGGTCTCAGGAATAAGAACCTTAAGGCTAGATATTGTCATTAAAAGTGTTGTTCGAGTTACTCACGTATTTTCACGTGAATATGTGTTTAAAATTATTTCCATAGTGGAATACAATTCAGAGAACTGATGATAATAAAATCGGGCTATACTGTTTGATGACGTGGCTACATATGTTATATATGTTGTTGTTATAACAAAAAAGTTTACGAGCCGATATGTCTAAATATTAAAGTTAAATTACAATAACCATTTTTTGTTAAAACTTGTCAATCAAAACACGAATATCCTTGTTATAGTTTAATAATCAAGGTTGATCAAATTCCTCTTTAAATGGTCCTTCAAATTGTAAAGTGTAATAACCGCTTTAGAAAATTATATATTTTTATTTTAAGATGAAGTCTAAGCGAAGTCGTCACATAGGCTAGTTTTTAATAAAAAAGGGTATATATATCTGTTGAAAATAAGCCCTGAAATTTCAAAAGTACAAAAGTACCGTCTCTCAAATGGCCACTTTCAGCTTTCAAGGACCACTTTATATTATATGTTAAAAATCATAGCTATTTTTTAACTTGTCAACCGCACCATCCATAAATCATCAATCACTAATGATTGATTGATTTTCTGTATCGAGTCAATCACTATAAATACTTTTGAGTTTATGTAACAATTTACCGATACATCGTGTTATTGAAGTTTTAAGTTTATAAATAACTAGCTTTAGCACGCGACTTCGCCCACGTAACTTTATAGAATATAGCCTATGTTACTTGTTGATAATGTAGCTTTCTATATGTGAAGGAATTTTCAAAATCGGTCCTGTAGTTTTTGAATTCATTGCAAACATACAAATCTCTTTTATGATATTGGTATAGACTAGAAACTAGTTTATTTTAAATTGACAAGCTTTTAAAGGTCTTCTTTTTTAAGGCTTTCCTTTAGAAAGGCTTTCCTGATGATACGCAGCCTTCCTCAAGAATTTGGAAGTCAAATGCAAAAATATTTTTTTAATACAGAAAAGTAATATTCACCTAAAAATTAAAATTAATGCCTGTCAAGTGTAACAGCAATGAATAAATTTTGTCTGTTATATATTTTTATTTTTCTTTGGGGTTGAAAAATAAAAATATATAAAAAATATGTAGTTTCATATGAAAAATAATTAAAGAAAGTACTCGTATTTTTGTATGTAAAAACTTGTATTCACGTGAATGCGAGAATCAGGAGCAGGTGCGCCAGTGCAGAGAACCGTTTGCAATCGAAATAAAAACCGAGATTACCTGTCGACGGGTTTAAATCTCAACCTACCCTACACACGAATTTTTCTAGTTTTTAAGAGTGCACACGACATAATTTATTACCCTATTTTATATAATACCAGGAAGACCACAGAAAATGTTTAATCAAAAGGATTTATGGCGAGGATTTAGCAGAAAAGCGTTATTTTCCTTCCCTAATTTGACTTCTGAGGGTAAAATTAAAACACATAGAGTATGAGACGATATTTCAAAAAGTTTGAATCGGCCAAAAGTTTAATATTTTTTGGAAAAAAAAATTTGGAAGATCACGGACAGTAGTTAGTTAGTATTTATAACATAAACAATGCTGTTAGACAGTCCAATCTTATAAAGTCAACTTTGATACATCTCTTGTCCTGGCAACGCAGCCAATTCTTTGGATTAGTTGGCTGGGAATTCAACAATTTTTATTTAAAAAAAATATAATTCTATATAAGAAGTACTTTCTTGGTACTTTCAGTTACCATCTTCAGTTTTTTATTAGTTATTTATTTTTAACACACCAACAGCTTAACATAGCAATAATTTAATATAAATAATTTGGTTATATTTAAATAAGAGACTGGTGTCGAGTGTATATAAAATATACCCAAAAATATACAAAAGTGTATAATATAAAGTACATTATTATAAAAAAGTGTATAGTATTAAAGTCTTTTGCTTAACATATAATTAAACTAGTGGCCAATCCAGCCACTAGTTGCACTAATCCAGTTTGCAATCCAGCTGATAAAATTACCTTACAACGCCATCTGTTAGAATCTTTTGGAACTCACAGATAAATAATTGCTGTATTGAATAAGTATCAACAGATGGCGCTATGTTAATAATATTATATAATTTGCAAAAAATAATAAACAAAATGAGATATAAACTATCCTATCTTTTAAGTTGGACCAAATAACAGATACTTATTATGAAGTATGATCAAAGTCGGTTCAGTAGTTTCAGAGTTTATCGTGAACATACATCGTGACACGAGATTTTCATATATATAGATAGATAGATAAACATAGCTTATAAAGAAATGTATAAGATTTCTCTATCTAAAAGTAATCGTTAAAAGTTCGTATCATTTGATTGCTCTTCGAACGTATCAAAGTGCTAGCGATTTTTTCACGCTCGATGTGATCCGAAAAGTGAGTATTGACTTGCGTTTGAACACAATTTGAGTCTTTAATTGGCTCGAGAAACTTTCACTTTCCCTTTGAGGGTGACTCGGCAAACTTTAGCTGTTGCCGTTAAGTAAATAATAAAAGGACCCGACCGATGTCAAAAGCACCTTAACGTTGCCTAATAGCTAGTTTGCATTAAAAAAAATCTTTTTAACGAATTTTTTGATAACTTCGCCTTCAATAAGAACATAATTTATTACGTGCAATCCTGTTTAAAATGTGAAAATAATTCTTTGTTAAGTCGAGTTATACAGTCTTGTTAATCGATTCTTAAGGAGTAAACTCCAAAAATTGAAGAATTGGTCCGTCCAGACGTTCTCGAGTCATATTTCTATTTATATAGTTGACAACAAAATGTCTAAATGTAAAAATGTTTTCGCCATTATGTTATAAAGTCACTGTTGTCAAAATGTGACTTGTGTTATTTTCTTACAAGCTAAATAAAGGTTTGACATGTTATTTTACCCTTAATAGTTTCTGTAGTTTATTTTACTATAGCACCTTCATATTTGTTTTTTGAGTATAAGCCTTTTTCTGCTGTATAACAAATTTATCCTATCCCACTAATATTATAAACTAGCGGCCCGCTCCCGGCTTTGCCCGGGGTGTATTTTTTCTAATAAAAGATAGCCTAAGTTACTCCTTATTACATCAGCTACCTGCCAATAAAAGTCCCGTCAAAATCGGTCCAGCCATTTCAGAAATTAGCCGGAACAAACAGACACAGACAAAAATTGTAAAAAATGTTATTTTGGTGTATGTACCGTATATATATTCATATGCATGTAGTAAAAAACGGTTATTTCAATATTACAAAGAGACACTCCAATTTTATTTATATGTATAGATGAGGGTTTGTTACACAATAACGCAAAAACGGCGGATTTGGACGAAATTCGGCATACAGACATTTTTACCTGGACTAACAAGTCCTGTGGGATTTTCAAAAAACGAACTACAGCGCATACGAAGTCGCTATTAAATACATAAATGTACTCGTTCCGTTTTCCGGTTAGCAAACGATAAAGTCAAAGCCAATAGTGACTAGATGTTCGCAAAAGGAACTTATTTACAGACTTTTTGTGCAAAAGAGTTGGGAGAAGTGGAGCGAGCCGAAATCCCGTTTTGTTTATTTTCCGCAAATTTGACTTTTTTATTTTTTTTACCAAGTTTCACGTGTGTCGATACCGGGATTCGAACATTTTCGACGTTTAAATGTTTTGTGCGGTAGGTATTTCGTAGTGACTTTGTTGGAAACAGTTTTTCCAAATTGTAGCAGTGATAGGTGATTTCATTGGTTTGTAATTCTCGTCTCTCCGTAAGTGGTCCGACGATGAAGGCATAATCTCGTAACAGCATTATCGCAGGTGGTAACTCGGCTGTTCGTTTCTTCGAAATTAACCTTGTTCTGTGTATCTATTAAAAAGATTAACTTTCAATAATATCTTTTATAGGTATTTTCGATAGGTCATTAACAACTTCATCGTATTTCATGTAACTATAACGGTGATTAAATCCTGCAATACTAATTATAAAGAAATCGATGGATTAGTCCCATAAATTTTGATACCTTGGGCTTATATATGAAAATCAATTCTTAAGGAGTACACTTTAAAAAGTACAATAAAAAAATACAAGGCCACACAAAAATATAATTATGAGAAATAAACATTTAATAAATATTTTTAACAAATAAGCAAAAGAGGCCCAAACGGAAGTTTGTTTCTGTATATTCAGGAAACGAAGAGTATTTCTGAAGAGTTTTTAGTGTAAGATATGACCCATCTCGAGTTGAAATTAGCACGAAAGTGAATAAATAAATAAGTAGATTCAATTAAAATGGAAACAGAGCTATAAAGTTAGTTAAAACACAAACAGGCACCAATTTGCATATTAAACGCGGCCCGACTACTCCGACCTTCGCGGCAGCCTCCAGCCCCGGTAGTGTTAGGTAATAAACTTAGCAGGGTAGGCACCAAATTCATAAAAGGTACGACGAATTCGCAAAGTTTAACAACGGTTTAATGCAATTATGAATTGTATAATATTAAATTTTGTGTTTGTGTGATGAGGACGCGGGCGCCCTTTACCTTATCCCCAAAGTGTCTTTCATCCTTTATCCTGTTAAGATAGACAGCGCACATAATATGCATATGTCGCAGTATAATTGGAAAAAAGGGATTTTTGCAAAAATCCTAGTAAGATTGCAAAACACCGGATAATAGGAAATTAACAACGAATTTTGTAATCATCCGAGGTACTTTCAGGATGTTGGCGAAAATCCGAACAGTTTTAGGTAAGTAGCGAATAAGCGTTCACCTGTTATAATTCTTGAGCGCTGATTGGCCGAAATGAACATTACTTACTGACGGATGCGCTGATTGATTGACCAATCACAACAGAGAAGCTATACGTCATTGACCTATCAGCTTTTCATTTTCTAATCGTCCTAAACAAATTGGAATTTTTGCAAACATCCTGAAAGTACTTCGGATGATTGCAAAATTCGTTGTTAGTTTCCTATTATCCGGTGTTATGCAATTTTACTAGGATTTTTGCAAAAATCCGTTTATTCCGATTATACTTTGACATATATACACTTTTGCGTTGTATGTTCGTACAGGAGATGTTCCCCTCTCTTCGTAGTAAATCAGAACAACATGTTTGCTGTCATTATAAATATAATATAATATATATATATATATAATTATAATAGCACTAAAAATTGGCCATTTCCCTATAGCTACATTCATAATCTTTTATCCTTATTCCTACTGTAGGTAGTCTGTAGCGCACTTGTAGCGTTGGCGTTGTTTGGCGACGGTAGCCACGTATCATCAAGTGGATAGTCAGCTTTTTTCACGACCTTTACTCGTCGCTTTTACATAAAAAATTTAACATTAATTTTAAACAAATTAGCAACAAACGAGTCCGAGAAAGTGCAGTGAAATAGGCCAGTTGTTAAAGTAAGTTGTATTCAATTCGTTCCACTGGCGAGCTATATTCCATTGCCAAATACAGCCAACTTCTCCGGTCGGTGGTGCGCCCGCCATCAGTTTGACATTTAAGACATTGTTCCGTTCCGTGTAGGGGACGAAACTTTTGCGTTGTTACTATTTCCATAGGTACTAAATAAGTTGGTTGTAATTATTACGTTGACTTGCACCTAAAGTTGAGAGATAATGTGAAACAGATCTCCATAGTTCACGGTCCATTACCCGCATGTTCAGTTTGCGACAAAAGACTGACAATAGAAGCTACTTAAGGTAAGTCCAGATTAAATTACATAGTTATATAACTTGGTCGTATAACATGTCTACTTTATCTAACACTATCTGGTGCCCGCGACTTTAACCGTGTTGAAAAATGAAAAATATAACTTCTGAGAAAATAATCTTCATAGCTGTGACGACAGTGGCGTCAATTTTTAAATATTTTTAGACGATTTCTCGGGAACCTAACATATTTTCAGGATAAAAATCAACTCAGGTAATAAACATTCTGTATGTGAAATTGTATCAAGATCCGTTTCATCAAGATCCGTTGCATCAAGATAGTAGCCACAAAGAATAATAAAAAGAATACTGTAAATAATGTAGATACTATGTCATTTGGTAGTTGATAGTGTGTCAGTTTAGTAATTTTTTTTTTTTAATATATTTTTATTAAATACTCATAATTTCATTTCATTTACATACAGTCCACTCCTCAACAAGTGCGATATAGAAATGTTATCTAATATGTTTACAATTGTCTCAGTCGAACAATGAATTTAGTCCGATGTTCTATATCATCGGACTACTGAGACGAAAAAGTCTCATCACTCTGATCATCGGACTAAGTAATCGGACTACTGATACGTGATAACTTGACTCACTCGCATTATAATACTTTGTTTTATTAACAGATCGTCCACACATATAAAACATGATTTATAACACATTTCATGGAAGGATAGCTGGGCTAGACTTACGTTCAATTAATAGCCGGCAAAAAAATTTATGACAAAATGATTCTTATAATAAGTTGGTAATATCTTAGGATAAAGAAATCCTAATCTCAGGACTATATATTTTTTCGTGTTTAAAAAACTCTATTTTACCAACTTTTAATAAAAATATAAACAAATCAGAAATAATTGGTATAAAATATCTTTTTTTATTATTATTTGTAACGGATCGTAATTAATATTTAGTATTCTATAGTTTAATAACATTTCTGATCGTAAAATCATTAATCTATTCTATGTAAAACTTGACGTGACATTGACATTGCTTCGATATGTCATGTCGGCCATTTTTCCTGCATTGGCAGTTAGTTAAGAACGAGTGGTTGCGAAGTGTGCATTAAGGTTAGTAATAGTGAATTATATTTCTTTGTATTGTAAAATTACCGAGTAATAAATACTTGTTCTCACGTTGATCTATGAATTTCATTTATATACAATTATTGTTCCGTTACATCTCAGAAGTGGGATCGTGAAAAAACGATTCGTTTGTAATACTACCCCACGACCTCGATGTTCATTAATTGATACATTATATTTCATAATTAGATTTTTACAAAAATCAACGTGAAAACACTTATGAGTATGGTATGTAATTGTTGAAATTTCGTAAAAATTAAATTGAAATTTAATAAAAATAAAATATTACTAACAATTATATTCGAAATATGAGTTTTAAGAGATACCTACTATAATAAAAATAAGGGTAGGTAGAAGCAATTTTTTTATTTATTACAATTTTTTTTAAAATATTTTATTTAAAAATAGCTGATAAATTTAAAGATGCGAACGGATTAATATTTTCTTTTCTCTTTCTTTATAAGTAAAGTTTAATAAAAATAAGGATAGGTAGAAGCAATTTTTATTTACTAATTTGTTTTTTAAATATTTTTTATTAAAAATAGCTGATAATTTCGAAGATGCGAACGGATTAATACTTCCTTCTTTCTTTCTTTGGATCCTCCTTCTGGTTATACGTACAAATACGTAAAGACGATTATCTAAGTTTCAGAGATATGAACGACCGAGAATCTGAGACGGGTAGGAAACGCCGCCGGTACACTGCATCCCGAAGCCGCAGTCGGGGCCTGCGAGAAAGCGGGCAGCGCAGTCGCAGTCGTCGCGATGACCGACCGCGGGTGCAAACGCCTCGAGAGCGCAGTGATGCACGTGATGAGCATTCCAGTCGCCACCGGAGCTGCAGCTCAACCACACTGCGGGGACGGGAACACAGGCTGTCTCAGGAAATGAAACGACTGAAGACGCTTGAAAGTGAGGTACGTAGGGAGCGTGAGAGATTGATGGAACGTGAACGTAGTCAATTATCTCATAGGCGTTTTAATACTCCTGAAGCTCGTACCAGTCGAAATAGAGAGCGTTCTCTTATAACGCCAGAGAAACGGAAATCACCAAGTGTTGATCATAAGCAACCTAGGTTAATGACGATAGATATTTTTGAGGACTTTTTGAATGTGTTGAAATCAAACGCAGGAGATCGTGAATCGTTTAGCGCCTTAAATAACGTGATCCCTGAGTTTGATCCCTTATCAAAAGAGCAAACCATCAACATTTGGCTCGATAAGGTTGACGAATGTTCAGAGATCTATAATTGGACTAGCAAGCAAACGATCCACTATGCCCTGCCTAAGCTCACCGGCCTTGCTAAGACGTGGTACCAGGGTTTGCCCACTATTAAGCATAATTGGACAGAATGGAAAGCTATGCTTAAAGAATCATTCCCTGCAACTGAGAATTACGCAGAATTACTGACCGACATGCTTAATAGGAGGGTACGCCCTGGTGAATCCTTCGAACTTTACTATTTTGCAAAAATAAACTTATTGAATAGATGTAAAATTTTCGGAAAGCAAGCAGTGGATTGTTTACTCTATGGCATCGATGATAGGGGCGTACGAGTGGGCGCTCAAGCAGCCAAATTTGATAAACCTGAAGACGTACTCGAATTCTTTAAGACCATTAAATTCCATCACAAAAACCAGTCGGATTTTCAAAGAGATTTATGTCGGGATAAACGTCCTGGGAATACGTTCACTAACGTTAGCTCGTCGAAAAATAGCGTGCCAATTAAAAACATTAACGTAAGAGGTCCCGTTACGTGCTTTAATTGCCATAGTGTTGGGCATCCTAGTTTTAAGTGCCCTAAACCCATAGTAAAATGTACCAACTGCAGCTTTCTGGGACATGACTCAACTAATTGTCCTAAGTTAAAAGAGTCGAAGAATTCTCAGAAGGACAAAAATGTTCTTGAGGTTTCTATCGCTGACAATACTAACGATAAGTATAAAATAATGATAAATGTTAATGGTGTAGCTATAATGTGTCAGTTAGATCTAGGAAGTGAAGCAACTCTTGTCCGCAAAAATGACGCCTTGAGACTAGGACTAACTTGGGAAAGTGTAGACGGCCCGTATCTAAGAGGATTAGGAAATGTACCTTATCTACCATTAGGGCGTGCTCTAGTTGATATAGAAATACAGGGCATATTGGAGAAAAAGGTAGAAGTTTATATAGTAGACGACCACTTAATTAATTGCTGTATACTACTAGGCCATTCTTTTACCGAGAGACCTACTTTGAAAATTATCAAAACACCAGCAGACGTAAGGTTTGAACGCATAGAGCAAGAGAATAGCATAAAAATACATCTTTTTACGGTTTGTGCAGTCACAGTAGATGTTGGTGAGATGGTTTGTATTCCGGTTAAGTCAAATGTTACGTGTCACGGAAGTGTGTATGTAGGGGGGTCGTTGAGAGGTCAGACAGGTCGGGAATACTATTTACTGCCAGGGGAATACCAGATTCGTGATTCTGAATGTAACTTGTTAATTCAAAATGTAAGTCCTGATATGATACAATTCAAAGAAAATATTCTTGTTACTCGTGCACAGTTTATTGAGTCAGATAATGATGTCTCGCAAATTTTGAGTGTTTCTAGTTGCGCGAATCCGGTATTGCCCAAGTTTGGTGACCAATTAACAGATGATCAAAAACGCCAGAGTGAAGAGTTACTAGGGAAATTTCGTGATTGTTTCTCAACTGGAATGCACGATTTAGGCTTTACTAGTGTTACTGAAATGGAAATCCACCTTAAGGATTCTACTCCAGTCGTTTATAGGCCGTATCGTTTGCCCTTATCGGAACGAAGATTAGTCCAAGGGATGGTAGGTGACATGTTAAAACACGGTATCGTGCGAGAATCGGATTCCCCTTACGCTAGCCCAATTGTGCTCGTAAAAAAGAAGTCAGGAGAGAAACGTCTTTGTGTAGACTATCGCGCCTTAAATAGTCGCACAAAGAGGGATCATTATCCCTTACCAAGGATAGATGACCTACTAGACCAATTGTCAGGTCAATCATTATTCACATCATTAGACTTAGCTTCAGGGTACCACCAAATTGCAATAGCCGAGCAATCTCGAGAGAAGACCGCATTCGTAACGCCCGATGGGCAATACGAATATAATCGTGTCCCTTTCGGGTTGGCGAATGCGCCAGCAGTCTTCCAGAGGGCAATTCATAAGATCTTGAATAAAGCTAAAATCGGATATGTGGTTATCTATATGGATGATATCCTCATTCCATCAAGGACATTCGAACAAGGACTGGAACGTCTTGAGGAGGTCCTAAGACTTTTACGTGAGGCAGGTCTAACCCTTAAAATGGAAAAGTGCAATTTTTTCCAAGAACGCATCGATTTTCTTGGGTATGAAATTAACCATGACGGCATCAGACCGGGTACTCAGAAGATCGAGGCGGTCTCAAAGTTCCCTGTTCCAAGAAACCAACATGAGGTTAGAAGGTTTCTCGGACTTGCCAGTTTCTTTCGGAGATTCGTGAAGGGATTCGCCCTTATCGCGAGGCCATTGACGAATCTCTTGAAGAGAAATGTTAATTGGCAATGGAATGACGTAGAGGTTGAATCCTTTGAAACCATTAAAAGGTTACTCACGAATAGGCCGGTCTTAACTTTATACGATCATACCGCGGAAACACAGCTGCACACAGACGCCAGTAAGTATGGAGTCGCAGGTATCTTGCTACAAAGGAAAGGTCGGATCCTTGGAGACCGGTAGCATATTTTAGCCGCCAGACACTAGCCGATGAGATGAAACTACACTCGTTCGAGTTAGAGACGCTAGCCGTCATAAGTTCTTTAAATAAATTTCGCACATACCTTATAGGAATTAAGTTCGTCATCGTGACTGACTGCAACGCCTTGCGATCCACTTTCACAAAAAGAGATCTAATTCCGCGAATATCAAGGTGGTGGATACAATTTTTAGAATTTGATTGCAGTGTCGAATATCGTCCAGGTGAGAAAATGGCTCATGTAGACGCACTCAGCCGTGGACCTGTATCAACAAAACCTGACAAAATTCACACAATAGATATCTTAACTATTGGTACTGAAGATTGGATCGCGACAGTGCAGTCATCTGATGACGAAATTAGGCGTATTAAGGATATTCTTGAAGATCCCGAGATCCCCAAGGCTGTAGATATCTATAGGGAATATAAAATAAAAAATGGACGAGTCTTTAAAGTATTAGATAATGATGTCACTAGGTGGGTTGTCCCGCGAGCTGTACGCTGGCAACTACTTAAAGCCAATCACGACAACGTGGGGCACTTTGGGTTCGAAAAGACTCTGGAACGAATACGCGCTTTGTTTTGGTTTCCGAGAATGCGGAAGTTCATAAAAAAATATGTAGCCTCATGTCTTGAGTGTGCACATCATAAACTTCCATCTGGGGCCAAGGAGGGATTTCTCCACCCAATTTCGAAAGTAGACGTGCCGTTCCACACGTTGCACGCTGATCACCTGGGTCCATTTCCTCGTAGCAAGCGAGGCTTTACATACATCCTAGTAATAGTCGATGCATTCAGCAAATACGTGAGCGTCACACCTGTGCGCAGCACAAAGACAAAAGAAACCATTAAAGCGCTTAAAACTCTCTTTAGTTACTTCGGATCTCCGTCTAGGCTTATAACGGATAGGGGAACAAGCTTTACGAGCAAAAAGTTTAAGGCATATATTCAGTCGATTGGTGCAAAGCATGTTCTCAATGCAGTTGCTTCGCCAAGGGCAAACGGACAAGTCGAAAGGTATAACCGAACGATCTTAGCTTCTCTTGGTTCTATGGTTCACGGTAAATATAAAAATACTTGGGATGAACTCTTACCAGATGTGCAGTTAGGCCTAAATACTACGATTCACGCTGTTACAAAGAAAACCCCCACAGAGCTTTTATTTGGTAGGACAGTAGCAAACCCAGCACAAGGTTTACTAAACAGTATTAGGGATGATATAGAGCACGGCGAAGACAATAGATCGATAGACGAGATTAGGTCGGAAGCAAGTAAACAAATTAAAAAGAATCAGGACAAAAATAAAAATAGGTACGACAGATACAGAAAAGGGACTACACAATATAAAGAGGGTGACCTTGTTAGAATAGCTAGGGCTATAGTGACTGGAGCTGGACAGCCCAAAAAGTTGGAAGCCAAATGTCAAGGGCCTTATAGAATTAAAAAGGTTCTACCTCATGATAGGTTTCTTGTTGAGGACACTCCTTTGACCAGAAAGGGTGCAAAATATGAAACGGTTGTGGCTATTGATAAAATATTTCCCTGGACGAGTTTCAACGCCCCTGCTTGCTCTTCGAGTGAGGATAACGATGACGATAGTGACGTAAATTATTAAGTTATTATTAATAATGGTATTGATATTAGAGATTAATTGCGTGATATTGAAATTGATTATTAGCTATTACTATTGCTTGTCTATTGATTTGACCTGATTAGCATATTTACTGATAATGTAATAATGACATGAGATAATTACCATGATACTAACTAATGTGAAAGTGATTCAAAGTGAGGACGTGAGGGTGTCTCGAGTCGGGCTTGATTGGCGTATGAACTCGCCGCCCATGAGTGGCTTGAGGCATCGCAGCCGTTGCCTAGTGATTACGAAGGAAGTAGTTATCACAAAGCACAGCTATAGAATTGATTGAGTGAGGATGTTTCGAGTCGGGCTTGATTGGCGTATGAACTCGCCGCCCATGAGTGGCTTGAGGCATCGCAGCCGTTGCCTAGTGATTACGAAGGAAGTAGTTATCACAAAGCACGGCTATAGAATAGATTGAGCGAGGATGTTTCGAGTCGGGTACGATTGGTGTATGAACTCACCGCCCATGAGTGGCTCTAAACATCGCAGTTGATGTGGTGTGATAACGAAGGAAGTAGTTTCACCCCACACAGCTATAGTTAAGTCTGATCTTTTAATTGTAGTACCAAGCGATATTACTTAAGAGTGATATAAATAATTATAAATAATGATGTAATATAATGAATATAATAAATATGATGAATATGATGGATTAATAATGGATTAGTTATGATTGAAATAATAATGATATAGATATTGGTTATTACATGCATATTATTGTCCTCGTTTTGTTTACATTTTGCGATTGTTAAAGAGCTTAGAGTACCTATAGTGACAAGTAAGTGATAAGTTTATGATTGAAATAATAATGATATAGATATTGGTTATTACATGCATATTATTGTCCTCGTTTTGTTTACATTTTGCGATTGTTAAAGAGTTTAGAGTACCTATAGTGACAAGTAAGTGATAAGTTTATGATTGAAATAATAATGATATAGATATTGGTTATTACATGCATATTATTGTCCTCGTTTTGTTTACATTTTGCGATTGTTAAAGAGCTTAGAGTACCTATAGTGATAAGATAGATAAAGATCTATAGTGATAAGATAAGATAAGTTCTCAGTGACTAGAAACGAAGGGACTCGTTCCTGGAGGATGGCCGACTGTAACGGATCGTAATTAATATTTAGTATTCTATAGTTTAATAACATTTCTGATCGTAAAATCATTAATCTATTCTATGTAAAACTTGACGTGACATTGACATTGCTTCGATATGTCATGTCGGCCATTTTTCCTGCATTGGCAGTTAGTTAAGAACGAGTGGTTGCGAAGTGTGCATTAAGGTTAGTAATAGTGAATTATATTTCTTTGTATTGTAAAATTACCGAGTAATAAATACTTGTTCTCACGTTGATCTATGAATTTCATTTATATACAATTATTGTTCCGTTACATATTATATCCTAGTATATCCATTGTATGCGGAACAACCCCGAAGGATCTTTTTATCTCGACGCAGTAAGTTATAAGTCTTGCGGGGATAGAAGAATGACTCGCGACTTTTATTCAAGAGTCAGCTTATTCCGCGCTGGAGTGAACGTGTTTACAGTAGAATTGGTATGGAAATTGGACAAAATTTATTTACCAAGAAGTAGTAGGTACCCTATAGTCAGTAACATTCCTGTGGCACGTGATATCTGCGTGAGATAATTTAAGAGACCCGCTACCACAAAACACAACCTTCCCAGTTTATCGCTTTTCCTTAAGTGGAATATAAATAATTAGACTAACACACCCAGAAAAAGGGTGAAACCTTGCACACCCAGACAAGAATCAACTGAATAGTTCATTTTCAAAGTTAGCTAGAGGGAATAGAACGTCCTCGAGTCAGAGCGCTAAGGCCTTAACCACTCGGCCAAATGGTCTCGTCAAATATATAGTTTATCGAATATAGAAAAATGTTTGTACTTAATATTTTTATGAATGTTCATATGTGCGAGAGTGTGTGTAGTATTGTAGGGGTTTATAAACGTAAAAAAAAAAATAACATTGTCCTAACTGAATACAGTCAGAGCGTTACCGCTCTTTGGGCACTTTCCTAGTGCTGAAACGGAAGTTATTCCTCCCCGGGGGCTAACAGGAAGCCGGCTTAGGCTCGTTCTGTTCTTGTAACGCGAAATGAAGTAATATTGCTCGCGGGAATTCCTCACATTATTAGGTTATGTTTACGTTTTGACTCTGCCTGAGAAGTGATTTCACTTTGAGGATGATTTCCTGTGTAATCCTGATCTAGAATAAAAAAAAATGGATTTCCTAATATTTTCACAAATTACAAAAAGGCAACAAAAACAATGAGATATTATACTTATCTGTCTCGGTGTGAGCTATTGATATAACTAATTACAAAGTAGGTAAATTTTCAATATAAAAAATTACGTGTAAGTCACGAGTAATATTTTTTTTTGAGCGTACTATATGTATATATCCAACGAAATCGAATATACCATATATACCAACAAAATCTTTGATCCTTTAGCTATGCTACGATTTTGTTGTCATCACTTTTCTGAACGGTCTCCCACTATTTAACTATTCACGTAAAAAAAGAGCTAATTTTCACAGTTCTGACCAGAACCAGTAGCAAAGCAGTGCTTCCCTACATTGTCACATAGAAGCCTTCAACATCAATACTAATAATAAATCTGTAAGGGTCGGTCATCGAGTAAGTTACTTTGTGTTCAGAGATATCGTGTTTATAGGCTCTATACATGATACTGAAGCTAAATTGACAATTTTTAGAATTTTTTTCTCTATGTATGTATGTATGTTCCTCCATAACTCTGAAACGAATTAACTGATTTTCATGAAACTTGGTAGATAAACATTTGGACGTACGGGACACAGGATAGGCTACTTAATATTTTTCAACGCGGACGAAGTCGTGGGCACCAGCTAGTTTTATATATAAATCTATATTTCTACCCACATCTATCGTACGAGTTATTCAATTTCAATATAAATAAATGTTCTAAGACATATTTTACTTTAGATAGAAGAGATATTATTTCTTTGTGTCATTTTGATGAAATTTATTCTGAATATATCTTGAACCCTAGTGAATAACAAAGGAAATAACTCACAAAAAAATATATAAGGAAAATAAATGAATTTCTTTGTTTTTTTTTTTCTTGTTAAAACATTTATTCAATCTTTATCGCTCATATAATATCATATCCGGCGTTGTTTTTTATTTTTAGATGATCTCTTTGGGTGCATAACTTTTTTTCTGGATGAAGGATACCCTATCTCCTTTTCAATTTCCCTTACAACGTGTATGTATGATTATCGGTTGAGTAGTTAAGGCGTGAAAGCGTAACAAATAAAATATGTATGTAGGTAAGTATGTTGTTCGAACGATATTACGTTAATTGTAAAACTATATAATTCAAACCTTTAATTGACAATTAAATTTACATGTTTTTTACCCCAGAAAGCTACGCGGTCGTCACATGGCAACGCGTCGTCACGCGACCACCGCGTTGCTCTATTTATTTTTCTGATTAATAATGCTGTAGTTTATTTTTATAATCATTCAAGTTGAGTGGAAAGTTGAAGTAAACCGTCGAAGTCTTGAAAAGAAAAAGGTTAGTGTATTAAAAAAATATTTGCATGAGTGTCGTCATGTTTACTCCATACATCACATGAACAATATGTTCAGTGCACATAGACAGAGTTGCTTTATCGTATAATGTCGACAGCAGCCGGCGCGCAAAAGCCCCCCTCGTGGGAAGATTGATGGGAGTGGATGGACTGAGCGCCGAACGCGTCATAATTGTGAGCTGTCAACGCGGAAACACTGTTGTCGAAAATTTTTACGGCCGCAGAGGAAAAATCTATTGGAAAAAATGACAGTTTTCAAATTGAAATCCAATAGAGAAATTGACATTGGCCACGAGATAACCGGAAAACTTAATTAATCACTTTTGGTTGCCGGTTAAGTAGACGTGGGCTCGAATTTAGAAGGTTCTCAATCTCTTCATCTTTTTAACCTGTGAATCGTGATAATATTGTATAATTGCGAGTGTTTGTTTGATTGATTCGTTGTGTGTTTGTTATTGTTCTCAGGGATACAGAAAATTACTTAGACTTAGACTTAGGGTACATAGAAAAAATGCACTGTTCCCAAGAGATCATTTAAAAATAAAAATCCAGCGCCTAGCGTTCTATAAAAACAATAAAAATGTCAAACGATATATTTTTTATTATATAACGCGGACAAAGTCGCTGGCAACAGCTAGTATTTATTAATATAACATAATACATGAAAACAAAGGCAAAAAAGGATATGAAATTCGTAGCAAGTGAGGAAAAATGTTGAAATATCAGTTACCGCGTTATGGCTCCCTTGAGGGCATAGATTCTCATTCGACGGAATGAAACTCAAACTGAAACGGGCGTTTGGATCCTCCAATTTATTAATCTATGTCAGGAGAATCAGGAGAATATAAGCGGAATGAATATTTCACCAATATGACACGGCGGATGAACCAGGGTAAACTTTTTTACGCCTTGACAACTCGTAAACTCGATTTTATAGTAAACTAGCAACCCTCCCCCGACTTTGAATGCATGCAATTTTTTCTGCAAATTTTTTACACACAACCTTGCCCCTTTATCGCTCTTTCCATTAGTAAAAACCGTATCAAATGATGGCATTTGACCAAGATATTAATCCTTATCCAAAAAAATAATTTCCTAATCAAGGTTGATTATTTCATATAAATTTCTCTTTAAATTATTGGAATCAAACCTTAAATCAACGACGGGTATAAAAAAAGCTAAAAGCAAAAAAAATGTTGCTTTTTTGCTTATAAAATTATATTATATATTCATATTTTAAATCAACAAATATTTTCATCAATTTAAGACTACTATGAGCCAATCGGTTTCCAAACCGGATGTTAAGAGGCTATCTCCTCTTTCATAAGTCAACATAAATTTCCGAAAAAAATATATGTTTTTTATTGATATTTTATCTATATAAGGTACAAATAATATTGTTCAAACTGTTTAACTACTATGTGAAAAAAATATCTAAATTGAAGTCGTTTTCGGCTGAAAATTTGCATCTGCTTTTAAACGACAAGGAATATTTACATGATTCTTTTTTTAAAATGTTCGCATGGATTAGACCTATATTCTGTACAAATAATGATTAAAAATAATTTTTTTTTCGAGCCACTATCCATCTCTTAGAAGGGCCTTAAGAAAAAACTAAATAGATTTTTGAAACTCGAAGACTAATAAGTAGATTTACCAGTTAAAATATGTGTAATTAATTTAATTAGTTAACAAATAAATGGTATATATATATATATGTATGTGGAAACAAGGTTTCATTAAACTAACTGTTTACAGAGTAAACGATTGTCGCGTTTATTTGTTTAGTTTGTTGAAGAAAGCTCGCCTTCATCATTAGTGCGGATTTAGATAAAGATTACCCATTGCTGTTAAAGTGATAATTTAAAAAATAACTCAATTTTTAAATGAATTTAGTTGTATAAAGTTTCTTTTTTTGTAGTTTTTTTTTCGTTGTTGTTTTAACGAAAAAATTGACGCTAAAATCGAAAAACATAGACAAAGAGAGCGACTTCCATTTATAGAGATTTTAAAAACATATACCTAAACATATATTAGCAACATATTTTGTTGTTTAGTCTGGACTCACTTTTCATCGACAAACTCGTAACATTTTAGTTGAAAAAGCAATACTTGGAAATTTTCGTCAATTCCTCGTAAGTTATGAAAAGAAGAATAAAAAAAACTTATCTGGTGTATTAGAGTAATATAGAGAGATGATGGATCTTCCGCAAATTTATATAATGCAGTAATATTAATCTAGGAAACTAAAGCCTTTTTCGACTCAAACTAGATCCTCCTGCCCATTCAAGGACAACCTCATTTATCAGAAATATCAATTTCCGTTGAAGTTATTCGAAGTCTGGACAATAACTTTCTGGTTAATTTACGACCTTGGTGTATTGAATAGAATGAAAAAGCCTTTATTGTAGAACCAGTCAATCAATTTTTTGTACGATCTACAATGAAGTATAGCGTACAAAAAGCGTAGCTTTATTTATTATTGTTTGCAAAAGTTTTTATGTCAATGAAAGTAGATACCTATCAATCGTTTCAAATAACTATACATTTTTATATGTTTGTTTATTTTTCAATGGCCATCGCCAAAGCCAACGCCAAAAAACCGCTCCATCCCTTTGAGAGCTACGATTCCACACACACACAGTCAAATTTATAACATCCCGTTTTTGTGTCGGGCGCCGGAGATCAAAAATGAAATATATTGGCCCAAATCTATGCATCACAATTCTATACGAATATAAAACACGTGGTAACATAATATATTAGCTATGCTATTCCTTGAGATACTTTTATATTTAGTACTAACTAGTTTTAAATAGTATATTATATATTTTTTTACTAGTTTTTTTTAACCTGTCTAAAAATTTCACAGCATCTGCAAAAAAATACATAAACGCTCATCGGTTTTGGAGTTTAACAGGATATATCTGTACATATTATAAAATATCAATACTAATAATAAATCTGTAAGGGTCGGTCATGGAGTAAGTTACTTTGTTTTCAGAGATATCGTGTTTATAGGCTCTATACATGATACTGAAAGTAAATTGACAATTTTTAGAATTTTTTTCTGTATGTATGTATGTATGTTCCTCCATAACTCTGAAACGAATTAACTGATTTTCATGAAACTTGGTAGATAAATACTTGGTAGATTGGACGTACGGGACACAGGATAGGCTACTTAATATTTTTCAACGCGGACGAAGTCGTGGGCAACCAGCTTGTATGCAATAAATTCGCTGTCAGCTTCTATACGCTTAATTCTTATGAACAACCCAACGACTTTGATAAAGTTTTCACTCGTGGAAAAAGCTAGTAACTAGGAATGTTTATGTAATATATTTTGCAGAAAAAATGCATCCGTGTGAAGTCAGGGCTGGCCGCTAGTCACATCTAATTATGAACGTGTACATTAGGATATCAATAGTCATAATTGATTTTGTTATTTCAAGTATTAGAAGCGTGTGCCTGAGTATTTGCAGACATCATTACGAGACATCCTCAAATTGTGTTGTCATAAGTGTCATATATCTTTTGAGTTATTACTCCATCAATGTTTCCTGAAGGGCTCGTAAACGAGACATTAAAACAAATTGATAGGTCGTATAGGACGCAGAAGACTATCGAAGATTTATGTTTTCATCTTTATACGTATTTATTACGTGGGCTGTTTTTGTAGTCATAATCTAATTTCATTAGGTACTTACTTAGGCACTAACTAATAGAAATAATAGTAAAGTTAATTACATCATGGCTAGATTATGTCATTCTATAACTATTATGAATGGATACCTTTATGATTTCTTCGAAAATGTTAGACATTTGTCCACATAGTAATGGAATGTATGACATTTTTTATACATATAGAATTTCTGGGACTCAAAGCTGCCAATTCCAGAGCTAGCTATATCTCGATCAACAAATTAGTCGTGCTATACAACGAGGTAATGAAATTGATAATGAAAAGAATATAATTATGTCCGAAAGCTGGTACCTATTTACAAATATTTACACTTTTCTATACGTGGCACGATAATAAATACCCTATTGTGTTAACCGAAGGTTTATTTTTTGATGCTAGTCTAAAGGCCCGTCTAACGGACAGCCGATGAATTATACCAGAAAAAAAATCACCAATGCATTTTCGATCTTAACACAAATTGTTAAAGTATAAATCACGTCCGCAGCACTGTTTCAGCTTTGTCATCAAAATTCTCCAACAATGTCTACAAGGATGAACAAAACAAAGTCCAAATAATTTACGCCCGTAAATTAACATCAGAGTTGTTCAGCCCCCAACTTATTTCACACCATTTAAGCGCCTCGAAACATCATTATAAACTTGTAATTACCACCTTAAAATTACTCTTCAGGAGGAGGAGATGATTAATACAGTTAAAATCAGATTTACCCTACTGATGTTCCCTTGTTACGTAAGAAAATTTCTTTTACAATATTTTTCTATGCAATAACCATCTCGAGTCATAGTGATATTCACAATAACTCACAATGATACTAGAAATTTCTTCAATTATATTGTATACTAGTTTGTTATATTATTTTGCCAAAAAAATTATATTGTTTTGCCAAAAAAAATTTGGGTTGAGCCACCCTTATCACTTAGGGGTATAAAAAATAGTTTAAGACATATTCTCAGACCTATCGAATATACACAAAAAATTTCATAAAAATCGGTCAAACCGTTTTGGAGGAGTTTGGTTACAAACACTGTAGCACCAGAATTTTATATATGTATATAGATTTTATCCCGAATACTAGCGTGTGCCCACGACTACGCCCGTTTTGAAAAATGAAAAATATAAGACTTGATATCATAATCGCTAAGACGACTGTGGCGCCTAATTTTTTTTTAGGTGATTCCTTAACAACCTAACATTTTTATAGCATATGTTAATAAGTTAATAAGTTATATGTGTGCCAAATTTCATCCATATCCGTTCAGCCATTCCATAGCCGTTTGCGTCATTGATGAACAAATATCCAAATATAAAAAGTTTCGCATTTATGATATTAACCATAGGATTTATTTAACAAAAAATTAAAATAAATAATTTTCTGTTGCCTTACTGGGATACCCGTCAGCTTAATGAGTCAATTTTACAGTGAACTTCACAAGACACTTTTCTGGTTGAGTGTACGTAAAATCGACAGCGCATGTCCGCTGTAAAATTTAATTAATCTACCTGAACAATTTTTTAGTTAGGTTAAGGTAGGCTATCGGCGAAAACGTTCGGTAACTGCATACTAAACAGGGCATTATCTTCTTATCTAATGGACACATACGCTGATACGCTTATAGCACTTTGGACGGTCGGCTCTAATGTTTGGACTATTCCCAAACGACATAAAACTACTTTTGGGTAGATAAGGATTAATGTGACGATTTTCTATGGAAGTGCCCCCATGCAGACTCATTATGTAGATAACTCTCAGGTATACATACTTTCTGATTTCCTGATCCATCTCCTCTTTTGTGGCTGGGTATCATCTATATATGATTAGCCGGCTAAACTTAGGTTTATCTTCGAGGAGATGTTAATGTTAGTTTCATCTATCATTAGCCGGCTAAACTTAAGTTTAACTGCAGGCCCTTGGCTAAAAATGTAGAAGCAAATGGAAAAGGAAACGGTATAATAATGTTTACTATTTCGACACGAAAACTTTTATTAAAAAATAATCACTCTCATTACACATTAAATCTCATTAAAACTTCTGCAGCGTTAATAACTTAAAACAATATCTATTCATTAAAATAAAATAATAAGAAACCATTTGTTTATTACAGATACTTCTGTATTTAAAATTACGAAAAAAAACTTCTGCAGTGTTAATAACTTAAAACTATATCTAGTCATAAAACTTAAAATAATAAGGAGCCCCATATCCCCATCCCTCCCTTATCTCTTATCCTTAATCCTTCTATAGTCGGCAGCGCACTTGTAGCACTTATGGCGTTGCTTGTGTTATAGGCGACAGTAGCCACCTACCATCAAGTGGACCGTCAGCCTGTCTGTCTGCGCGCATCGTCTCCCCTCCGCCCCCTCAAGCGACATGTTCGCCCCGGCGCATGCATCGAAACATTTTTAGCCGTTTAGTTTCGGTTAATGTGCACATTAACCGGCTAAAGATGGAAATTCACGACGCAAACTAACATGATATCGAACTTTAGCCGCCTCTCGAAGATAAACTTAAGATTAGCCGGCTAAACTTAAGTTTATGTTCACACCTATCTTTAGCCATAACATATATAAAAATCTCGTGTCACGGTGTATGTTCGCGATAAACTCTGAAACTACTGAACCGACTTTGATCAAACTTCATAAGTATCTGTTATTTGGTCCAACTTAAAAGATAGGATAGTTTATATCTCATTTTGTTAATTTTTTTTTTTTGCAAATTATATAATATTATTAACATAGCGTCATCTGTTGATACTCATTCAATAGAGCAATTATTTATCTGTGAGTTCCATAAGATTCTCACAGATGGCGGTTTAAAGTAATTTATCGGCTGGATTGCAAAAAAGCACCCCGGGCGAAGCCGGGAGCGGCCCACTAGTATTTTTATAAATTTATCATATAAGGACACAGTTAATTCATTATCTAAACACGTTAATTTTAATTCGGTTTCTACATATGGAAAGAGAGATAACGGGAAAGCCAGAAGCGGGTCGCTAGTGTTATATAAGTTTATAATGGCGATAAAAGAAATATGTTATATTTGTTGTGTTAGAATCATAACATTGCTTAATCTCTATACTACGACTATCAAAATTAGATAATATTTTAGTTAATTAGAATCTTCCCTTATCCTAACTTAATATTATAAATGCGAAATTGTGTTTGTTGATTACCCACGCTTTTACATGTTAACTACTCATAAAAGTACATAGGATACCTTTAACCCAGAAATATAGTATTGTTTTCGAGGGATCATCAATAAAAACAATATTGAAAATTTCAACGCTTGACAAAAATATATGAGCAATAAAAGTTGAATAAATGTTTTAACTAATAAAATCGAGTTTCTGTTGGAAATGATATATTTCTGAAGAGAGTTTTTACGGGTAAGATATGACTCATCTCGAGTTGAAAATAAGTAGATTCAATTAAAATGGAAAAAGAATTATAAAGTTAGTTAAAACACAATTTGTATACTAATATAAATAATATTAACATGACGCGGATGAAGTCGCGGGAAATAGTTAGTAAGTATATGAATAAAGCAAATTGTGTTAATAAAAATACATCTACGATTGTGATAACTGTTCATAAATCGCAGTCATCATTTTGTTTTAACTTCGCTCTTACGACCCTCACCTACCCTGGCGTTATAAATCTTAATCCAGAACTTCAGTCATAAAATAAGCCACAAGATGAGACCCATTAGCCCTATAGCGCAATGGAAATATTTATTTATATTTAGGGTTCCGTAGTGAGAGCCTAAAACGGAAAACGTGTCATGTAATAAACCCCAAAAATATTAAAATTTCCGTTTATAAGGATTTCAAATTTCATTTTTTCTGAACCTTAATTAAGTATATTATTACAAGATTTACAATACCTTTTATTTTATTTTTTCATTTCATGCCATGCTGGCAAAGACGTTCCATTTAGTGAGCCTGTCTGTCTGCCTTAGCAGTGAAAAAATGCATCCGCACGAAACCGAGGGCGGGTTGCTAGTCTTATAAACGAAAATGAATGTTAAATGTGTTGCTACATAAATAGACTAACTTGACTGATTTTTTCAATATTCGTTGGTCTGAGGGAAGTATTTTTGTAGACCAATAGGTATTTGTAAAATTGGACATCCGTGCTAAATCGGGCTGGGCCCTAATTCTCTAACACCACTTGCCGATTCCTTACTTCGAAACCACGTAAATTCCTTAAATTGTTACGATAAATCCTAAAAAGTTATTCTCTTACATACATACATATAAATGCCACGATAAGACATTGATGTGTTTTGGCAAGGTAAGACAAAAGCGTGAAATCATAATTGTCATACAGAATCAGGGCCCTGGTCCGCAACTATTATTAAAATATAAATTCTTACACAGATAGAGTTTGAAACCAATGTAAGTCAGCCGAGCATACCAGCCTATAAATAGTCCTATACATAGTCAGTGTAGTCCTAATACATAGCGATCATATAGTCAGAGTTGTACCAGTATAGTGAATAATTCATATATGCAAATAGATACGTTTTAAATTGTCTGTCGACCCGCGGTAACGCACTCATCTCCATTTCTCCAATCCAATTCCCTAAGAAAACGTGAAATGTATGTCAAGTAATATTGCTCACCATTTGCAGCATTTGTCAGATTTATAGAAGAACTACGAATGGCACTTTTCATGGCGATTGTACGACGAAGGGACGCCCTTTCTCACGCGGAAGTGTAAAGGAAAGGCTTTTTATAAAGAATTCGTGTCTCACAGGCATCATAACAATGAAAATATTACATGATAACAGTGGTATGGTGGATATGGCAAAAATATGTTATACTAGGCAACTGCACGCGACTTCATCCGCATAAGTTTGTAAAATATAGATTATGCTGTCGTCACGTGACGCTTTTGTCTGATAGTGTAGCTTTCTATAGGTGAAAGAATTTTTAAAATCTATTATTTTGTTATAATTGCTGCCTCTAGTAGATATAGGTACTATTGGTAGATTAGTACAGTCAGCATCAGATATATCGGATCTGTCTAGGTACTCAAATAAAACTACACACTTTGAGGACCTATAATATCTGCACTCCAAAGTATTCTAATTAATGTGAACATTCAACGCTTCAAAAATATCTAAACAGTGGAATGTCATTATTTTCTATACATCCATATTTTCATAATCTTCTATAATATATAAATGAATCCCTAAATGTGTTGCTAAGCGCAAAACTCGAGAACGTCTGGACCGATTTTAATTCTGTCTTCACTCATGGATAGAGGGATAATCGGGGAAGATTTTTACGTAAAAAATGCACCCGGGCGAAGCCGGGAACGAGTCGCTAGTCTATAATATAAAAATGAATCCCTAAATGTGTTGCTAAGCGCAAAATTCGAGAACAGCTGGACCGACTTTAATTCTGTCTTCACTCATGGATAGAGGGATAATCGGGGAAGATTTTTACGTAAAAAAATGCACCCCGGGCGAAGCCGGGAACAGGCCGCTAGTTAGGTATATAACTAAGTTGCCAGATGGATTGTCACTTGTCAAATTACCCGTATCTAAGTATTTAAATGTAGTTGAGAAATTATGAGCGAAAAATAGTACGATTGGTAGGTATATCACAATAAGAGAAATTTATATTCAGTTACTTTTCGATACTGGAAGTTCGCTGAAAACTTTGATCAGCAAACCATGAGAAAAACTCGGACTACATCTAAAATGTTTCCGGAAAAGGCCAAAGAAAATCTTACAGACTTTACCTTTGAGTTGTATATGTGATTCCAATTTACGATTTTCCTCGAGTAAATACACTTACATGAAACCTCTACAGATGCGAGGCTCGTTCACATTGCACCTGTGCTTAGTCGAGTGTAGAGTAGGTATATATTTTGTCGGAACAACTTTTTTTTGGGTCAATTACATTTTACACGAATTTTTCTACTAAAGTTAATTAAGTTAGTTAAGTTACTAAAATCAAAAGTTAACTAGCTAATTAACTTTTCTCATAGATTGTTTAAAATCAGCTAGTCCTTTTTTTTTTTAAATTACGTGTCACATGTTTGTCCGCGATGAACTCCCAAACTACTGAACCGATTTTGATAAAATTTCGTAACTATATGTAATTTGGTCCAACTTAAAAGATAGGATAGTTTATATCTCATTTTGTTTATTATTTTTTTGCAAATTATATAATATTATTAACATAGCGCCATCTGTTGATACCTATTCAATCCAGCAATCATTTATCTGTGAGTTCCAAAAGATTCTAACAGATGGCGTTGTAAGGTAACTTTATCAGCTGGATTGAGTAAAAAATTGCACCCGTGCGAAGCCGGGAGCGGGCCACTAGTTAACTAGAAAATGAAGCTACTGTGTTAAATAGTGTAATAACACTGGGTTTGTTTACTAGCAGATAATGTAATCAGCCCTTTACGAGCAAATTAGTGAGTTTGAACAAAGCACAAAGATCAATCCTAAGTACACGAGAAAGAGAAGTGCATTTTAATAGTTTTACTCTGACATTTCAATTAGGCATACATTTCTTCTAGTTCTTCTAGAAATATCTCGGATGTCGTCATGTTGATGCTCTGTTAACGACCCACCGCATATATATGTTTCTTTTTGATTATAGCGTTAAAACAAAAACAAAATTCTTCAACTTTTTTATTTTATATAAATTTATATAACTTCTATAAAATATTGCCAATATCATTATATAAAAACAAATTTTATAGTTAACACTTCTGATACATACTTACTGTACTACATTGAAGTATACTTCCATCGTTTTATTTGTCCCCTTATTGAACACTAGCTGGTGCCCACGACTTCGTCCGCGTTGAAAAATATTAAGTAGCCTATCCTGTGTCCCGTATGTTCAACTGTTTATCTACCAAGTTTCATGAAAATCAGTTAATTAGTTTCAGAGTTATGGAGGAACATACATACATAGATACATACAGAAAAAAATTCTAAAAATCGTCAATTTAGTTTCAGTATCATGTATAGAGCCTATAAACACGATATCTCTGAAAACAAAGTAACTTACTCCATGACCGAACCTTACAGATTTATTATTAGTATAAACGATGCAAGGAACAATTTTAAGAATATATTTTTATAAAATAACTGTCGACTCACCTTCGGCTTCGCACGGATGCAATTCCTCGGTTATCACTCTTTTCATGCTGAAAGTCGTACCTAAATCCTTTGGGTGAGTTGGAAGAAGAACAGTAAATTGAAAGGTTCATTAAAAAATATCCTCAAGTAAAGTTAGTTGGAATGACAATATTAAAGTCGTACTTTTTATACATAAAATTAACATAAAATTTAAAAGCGGCCTTATAAAACATTCGCGTAGTTATTCTGGTGAGACATAAAACGAATTCCCATGGTCCAAACATAGACTTGTTTTATTTGATCCTTGAACCGTAATGTTTGCTTACCTTTCACCTTAATATAGATTTCCTTATTATCACTTCATATATTATTCAATAAGTTGGACTCTGAATGTTTATCTGTATCTACATATATAGGTAAATATGTAGGTATATTTATACATGTAATTAAATCGTAAGCGAACCGTGTATCTATCCTTATATCTATCTATATATATAAAAATCTCGTGTCACGATGTATGTTCGCGATTAACTCTGAAACTACTGAACCGACTTTGATCAAACTTCATAAGTCTGTTTTTGTTTATTATTTTTTTGCAAATTAGATAATATTATTAACATAGCGCCATCTGTTGATCCAGCAATTGTCTGTGAGTTCCAAAAGATTCTAACAGATGGCGATGTAAGGTAATTTTATCGGCTGGATTGAGTAAAAAATTGCACCCGTGCGATGCCGGGAGCGGGCCACTAGTATTAAATATATATATAAAAAATTGTACACGTTGTACAGTAGGCGACATTTAATATGACTCGTCGGGAACAAGAGCGAGATGTACGGTTAAGATCGGCTATATTCGGTTTTGTAGAGCGTCCTTTCTGCATTATGTAATGCAATAATGTGACAGAAGACAGATGACGTTTTATTGAATGTCAGCAATAGACAAAAATAACACTATACAAAACCGTATATAACACTCTTGTTTCCGAAATGCCAAATTAAATGCCGATTACTGTACTTATAGTTATGTGCCCTAATATGTAGTTGACCTAATTTCCTAATCCTGTCAGTGTGCTTAAGCATGACTAAAAATTGAGCACGCTCAAATTATACTCAGCAATAGTTTACTTGAAAACATAACGCTAAAAACATTTCCGCCATCACTAGAGAGCTCTCTATTTAATGTAGCTCACACACAAGTACAACGTTTCAATCTTATGTTTAAACGGCGAAGGTAAAATTAAAATATATACTTACATAGTTGAAAAATTTAGAGAGATATTTTATTTTCAACAAAAACTACAGCAAAACAAACTAACATACAATACAGACAGTATTACTACTGAAAGTGTCACACATAATTACCTAAGTTAAAAATTTATTCTAAAAGATGGAAGAGAGGATATTTTTGGCAGAAAATGTTCAAGATATTCGATATTAAAAAAAAATAATACAATTAATTTAACAAGTAATTTCAGTCTTTGGAATAAACTTACCACCATTCCCAAATTCTGTAAGTATGTATTACCCAACGGAATTTCCGGAAGTTTTAATTGTTCGGCGTAAAAAAAGCTTTTAATTTTAGCGAAGAGGTTTGATCAATCACACTTTTAGCGCCTTTCATCTCTCATTGACCTCACAATGAATTTTGTGCTATAGAAATAAGTATGCGACATACTTATAGGCAAATTTCGATAAAGGAAATCCAACTAATAGAATTATATTAAACAACGACAGTGAAATTAAATTTTAATGTAATATAACGTTCAATATAATATTATATAATATGCTTATTACAATGGTAAAAAAGATAGTTGTTATTTTATACAGTAGCAAAAAAATTCTACCATTCTGTAATACTAAATGTTATAAATGCGAAAGTTTGTGAGGGTTTCACGTTTCACGTAAAATCAGTTGAACAGATTCGGATAAAATCTGGCACACAGATAGTTTATTACTTGGATTAACATATTATATTGAAAAATGTTAGATTAGGTTAATTAGGTTAATTAAAATTGGGCGCCACTGTCGTCACAGCGATAAAGATGTCAGGCGGACGTAGTCGCGGGCACCAGCTAGTAAAAAAATGCAAAGAAATGGTACTACCCTCACTTAATTAGACCCCAACAATAATTACTTTGTTCACATTGCCCTTCGTCGACCAGACGACCTTGATTAATTAGATATTACGTATAGATCACACAGCCATGAAAAACTTTCTGGCACATGACCTTCAGTATACGCAACTGTAACGCAACAAGTAGACTCCAAGTAGGCCGTGACCATAAATCGCTAAGATAAATCACAGTGGATCAGAACCTAATACTGTTTTTGCCTATTCAGCAGTAACAAGCGGAGAACACCTTTTGTATTTTTTTTTTAAACATATGTTTGTCCTCTATTGACTCCAATACACCTCAACCGATTCCACTTATGGATAAACAAGTATGGTTTGTGTATATAAAAAAATTACATCCCGGGCGAATCCGGGAGCGGTTCAATAGTTATTATTAAATGTATCTTCTGTGCAATTTTAAGCTATATTTCCATGTTGTAGTTTTATAACTGGACAATTATTAGAGATAACGCTCAAAAGATATAATCAAAATATGTATAGTTTAGTTATAACGAGCGCCTATAATTGCTGTTATAGGCGCTAGTGGTCTTCTGTAAGGGGTTGGTTACTGCTGCCAGACGTGATGTCCAATTTATGATTCCAAAACGCAATCATGCCGTGCCTACTTAATGTTTTTTTCACCAAGCACTAAAAAATCGTTGAAATTCACAGTTATTTTAATTTATAAAAATGTTCGTACGATTATAAATATTATACGATTTTTTTGTTTGTAAGACAGTTCTGATTCGCCCCAGTTTTTGCTCGTTTCCCAGTAGTAGATATTTAAAAAAAAACAACTATGAAAGCAGCGGAGCGTGCTTGCATACCTGAAGGGTTTTAAAATCGCTTTTGAAGTTGTCGAATAAAAAAAATTACTGAATCCTCTGCCTGAACCAATAAAGCTTTTGCTTTTTGAATTGTACATAAGTTTCATAAATATATTCTTAAATATATTCCGAAAAGAAATACATATGACGGACTTTCTTGCAACATTGCCCTTTTTTCACAAAGAATAATCGCAGTTTTCAAATTTTTTCATTCCTGGTCCAATTAAGAGTTTTCTTATTGTTAAAGTTACATTTGAATCTTCTAGAAAGTTCAAAAAGTCAAGATAACTAAGTTAGTAATAAAAATATTCACATATTATTTACATTGCCCTATCCCTTCCTAATTCCTTACCCTTAATCCTATTCTGATCGGTACTGAATCAGAGTTAAATAAATAAGTAGGTCACAGAATAAGTAGATAAGGCCAGATCTAAGTTTATGAATAAACATGGTTTATACGGTATTATAATTATTAATTCGTAATGTAATTAAAGTGATCATAAACATGTTTACCCTTGTTTCAGCTCGTTGCGTGTCACATACGATCACATCACTTGAGGTGCCTCGTTGGGCGGATCCGAGGCGTGAGGCAGAATTGCGGTGTCAATACGCAAGGCAGCCTCACGACCCACCACTACACTCCGTCAAGTGGTACAGGGGAACCCATGAGATCTTCAGATATACCCCTCAGGAGGTAAGCTATAACAATTTTTTTAGGACAGTTCTATAAATCGAGTTGGTATGCACCAAATCGTCAGAAGCAATTCAGTTGGAAACGGAATACAGTCGGGTTCAAACCGTACAAAGAGAATTGTGCAGGATTTATTTATGCTCTCGAGTATATCTAAAATTCTACATGTTTTTGTATTTACATACCTGCATACATAGATTCACCTACAAGGTAACTTGAATATTGAAAAGATTCACTCAAAATTTGAAAAGATTTGGTTTATATGAGCTCGGAATCATAGAGTTCAAATGTTGGCAGTGCGCATTATAAAAGTTAGAAGCAGTGACATATCATTATAACACCTATTGCCTCGCAGAGGGCAGAATTCGGACACTCCATCAATAAGACAATTTCTTTAATTGCATATACGCATTTAGATATTTTAATTTACTCGTATATCTATTAAATTAAACACGGAAAATATAATTCAATAAAACCCACACACCAGAAATTTGATCATTAAATCTGTCACAGCAGGCTTTATACAAGCATCGACCATTGTGTAATGACTGGAGTCCATTTGCACAACTCTTCAACCGGTATTCCCGGTATTCAAAGAGGCCTTTAGTGTAATTGGAGCCATTGACTATGAAACTGCTCTGAAATGCACTTTGCAACTTTTCAGTTTTCAATGAACTTTGCTACTTACAGACAAAGTTTTTCAAAGTTCTTATTGTACGCCGTGAAAGCGTAAATCTGAGGATTCATAAAGCTATAAAATTTACCATAACATGACTCGCACCTTTAGCATTGTTTTGAGATACCGTTGAGACTGAGATGTTGGAAAGAGTGCCATTAAAGACAGTAATGGTTATGTTAACGCCATTTATTGAGAGCGCAAATGCTCAGCACATCTTTAGAATATAAAACATTATATGTGGTTTAGAATGATTAGGAGTCAAAGCTGGTGTTTTCTGAGAATTACGGTTAAATGTTTCCTCCACGTTCGATGATTTAGCGTGGCTATCAACCTATATCGCTTTATCTGTAATATAATACATTCTGAGTTTCGCGTTTTGAAATGCATAGAGGTATGTAAAGAAATGAATGGGCTTAAGATCTATATGAAGTTATATAAAATTGGTAGAAAATTGAATCAATTTAAATTAAAAAAAATCTTAAACAAAACTATTGTTTATCTTGGAGAAATCTGTGAGATTTAGGACTAGCTCCATATCTGCATTCACAAAAGATTCGCATTAATTATTGCAGATGCGGATACGGTTACGGATGTATAAATCCATGCGAAAGTTCCGCATTTGCGGATGTCCCTGAATATTATGGTATAAATCGTCCGATGTGCGAGGCGAACGTGTAATCTATATAAATAAAATCAGAATCTGTGATTTGCGAAAAACTGGCTCAAACTAAGCTTAGAGAGTCATTCGCATGCTGTTAAAACGTATATAACTTTTTTAGAATTTTTGTCTGTCTGTCTGTCTGTCTGTCTGTCTGTCTGTCTGTCTGTCTGTCTGTCTGTCTGTCTGTCTGTCTGTCTGTCTGTCTGTCTGTCTGTCTGTCTGTCTGTCTGTCTGTCTGTCTGTCTGTCTGTCTGTCTGTCTGTCTGTCTGTCTGTCTGTCTGTCTGTCTGTCTGTCTGTCTGTCTGTCTGTCTGTCTGTCTGTCTGTCTGTCTGTCTGTCTGTCTGTCTGTCTGTCTGTCTGTCTGTCTGTCTGTCTGTCTGTCTGTCTGTCTGTCTGTCTGTCTGTCTGTCTGTCTGTCTGTCTGTCTGTCTGTCTGTCTGTCTGTCTGTCTGTCTGTCTGTCTGTCTGTCTGTCTGTCTGTCTGTCTGTCTGTCTGTCTGTCTGTCTGTCTGTCTGTCTGTCTGTCTGTCTGTCTGTCTGTCTGTCTGTCTGTCTGTCTGTCTGTCTGTCTGTCTGTCTGTCTGTCTGTCTGTCTGTCTGTCTGTCTGTCTGTCTGTCTGTCTGTCTGTCTGTCTGTCTGTCTGTCTGTCTGTCTGTCTGTCTGTCTGTCTGTCTGTCTGTCTGTCTGTCTGTCTGTCTGTCTGTCTGTCTGTCTGTCTGTCTGTCTGTCTGTCTGTCTGTCTGTCTGTCTGTCTGTCTGTCTGTCTGTCTGTCTGTCTGTCTGTCTGTCTGTCTGTCTGTCTGTCTGTCTGTCTGTCTGTCTGTCTGTCTGTCTGTCTGTCTGTCTGTCTGTCTGTCTGTCTGTCTGTCTGTCTGTCTGTCTGTCTGTCTGTCTGTCTGTCTGTCTGTCTGTCTGTCTGTCTGTCTGTCTGTCTGTCTGTCTGTCTGTCTGTCTGTCTGTCTGTCTGTCTGTCTGTCTGTCTGTCTGTCTGTCTGTCTGTCTGTCTGTCTGTCTGTCTGTCTGTCTGTCTGTCTGTCTGTCTGTCTGTCTGTCTGTCTGTCTGTCTGTCTGTCTGTCTGTCTGTCTGTCTGTCTGTCTGTCTGTCTGTCTGTCTGTCTGTCTGTCTGTCTGTCTGTCTGTCTGTCTGTCTGTCTGTCTGTCTGTCTGTCTGTCTGTCTGTCTGTCTGTCTGTCTGTCTGTCTGTCTGTCTGTCTGTCTGTCTGTCTGTCTGTCTGTCTGTCTGTCTGTCTGTCTGTCTGTCTGTCTGTCTGTCTGTCTGTCTGTCTGTCTGTCTGTCTGTCTGTCTGTCTGTCTGTCTGTCTGTCTGTCTGTCTGTCTGTCTGTCTGTCTGTCTGTCTGTCTGTCTGTCTGTCTGTCTGTCTGTCTGTCTGTCTGTCTGTCTGTCTGTCTGTCTGTCTGTCTGTCTGTCTGTCTGTCTGTCTGTCTGTCTGTCTGTCTGTCTGTCTGTCTGTCTGTCTGTCTGTCTGTCTGTCTGTCTGTCTGTCTGTCTGTCTGTCTGTCTGTCTGTCTGTCTGTCTGTCTGTCTGTCTGTCTGTCTGTCTGTCTGTCTGTCTGTCTGTCTGTCTGTCTGTCTGTCTGTCTGTCTGTCTGTCTGTCTGTCTGTCTGTCTGTCTGTCTGTCTGTCTGTCTGTCTGTCTGTCTGTCTGTCTGTCTGTCTGTCTGTCTGTCTGTCTGTCTGTCTGTCTGTCTGTCTGTCTGTCTGTCTGTCTGTCTGTCTGTCTGTCTGTCTGTCTGTCTGTCTGTCTGTCTGTCTGTCTGTCTGTCTGTCTGTCTGTCTGTCTGTCTGTCTGTCTGTCTGTCTGTCTGTCTGTCTGTCTGTCTGTCTGTCTGTCTGTCTGTCTGTCTGTCTGTCTGTCTGTCTGTCTGTCTGTCTGTCTGTCTGTCTGTCTGTCTGTCTGTCTGTCTGTCTGTCTGTCTGTCTGTCTGTCTGTCTGTCTGTCTGTCTGTCTGTCTGTCTGTCTGTCTGTCTGTCTGTCTGTCTGTCTGTCTGTCTGTCTGTCTGTCTGTCTGTCTGTCTGTCTGTCTGTCTGTCTGTCTGTCTGTCTGTCTGTCTGTCTGTCTGTCTGTCTGTCTGTCTGTCTGTCTGTCTGTCTGTCTGTCTGTCTGTCTGTCTGTCTGTCTGTCTGTCTGTCTGTCTGTCTGTCTGTCTGTCTGTCTGTCTGTCTGTCTGTCTGTCTGTCTGTCTGTCTGTCTGTCTGTCTGTCTGTCTGTCTGTCTGTCTGTCTGTCTGTCTGTCTGTCTGTCTGTCTGTCTGTCTGTCTGTCTGTCTGTCTGTCTGTCTGTCTGTCTGTCTGTCTGTCTGTCTGTCTGTCTGTCTGTCTGTCTGTCTGTCTGTCTGTCTGTCTGTCTGTCTGTCTGTCTGTCTGTCTGTCTGTCTGTCTGTCTGTCTGTCTGTCTGTCTGTCTGTCTGTCTGTCTGTCTGTCTGTCTGTCTGTCTGTCTGTCTGTCTGTCTGTCTGTCTGTCTGTCTGTCTGTCTGTCTGTCTGTCTGTCTGTCTGTCTGTCTGTCTGTCTGTCTGTCTGTCTGTCTGTCTGTCTGTCTGTCTGTCTGTCTGTCTGTCTGTCTGTCTGTCTGTCTGTCTGTCTGTCTGTCTGTCTGTCTGTCTGTCTGTCTGTCTGTCTGTCTGTCTGTCTGTCTGTCTGTCTGTCTGTCTGTCTGTCTGTCTGTCTGTCTGTCTGTCTGTCTGTCTGTCTGTCTGTCTGTCTGTCTGTCTGTCTGTCTGTCTGTCTGTCTGTCTGTCTGTCTGTCTGTCTGTCTGTCTGTCTGTCTGTCTGTCTGTCTGTCTGTCTGTCTGTCTGTCTGTCTGTCTGTCTGTCTGTCTGTCTGTCTGTCTGTCTGTCTGTCTGTCTGTCTGTCTGTCTGTCTGTCTGTCTGTCTGTCTGTCTGTCTGTCTGTCTGTCTGTCTGTCTGTCTGTCTGTCTGTCTGTCTGTCTGTCTGTCTGTCTGTCTGTCTGTCTGTCTGTCTGTCTGTCTGTCTGTCTGTCTGTCTGTCTGTCTGTCTGTCTGTCTGTCTGTCTGTCTGTCTGTCTGTCTGTCTGTCTGTCTGTCTGTCTGTCTGTCTGTCTGTCTGTCTGTCTGTCTGTCTGTCTGTCTGTCTGTCTGTCTGTCTGTCTGTCTGTCTGTCTGTCTGTCTGTCTGTCTGTCTGTCTGTCTGTCTGTCTGTCTGTCTGTCTGTCTGTCTGTCTGTCTGTCTGTCTGTCTGTCTGTCTGTCTGTCTGTCTGTCTGTCTGTCTGTCTGTCTGTCTGTCTGTCTGTCTGTCTGTCTGTCTGTCTGTCTGTCTGTCTGTCTGTCTGTCTGTCTGTCTGTCTGTCTGTCTGTCTGTCTGTCTGTCTGTCTGTCTGTCTGTCTGTCTGTCTGTCTGTCTGTCTGTCTGTCTGTCTGTCTGTCTGTCTGTCTGTCTGTCTGTCTGTCTGTCTGTCTGTCTGTCTGTCTGTCTGTCTGTCTGTCTGTCTGTCTGTCTGTCTGTCTGTCTGTCTGTCTGTCTGTCTGTCTGTCTGTCTGTCTGTCTGTCTGTCTGTCTGTCTGTCTGTCTGTCTGTCTGTCTGTCTGTCTGTCTGTCTGTCTGTCTGTCTGTCTGTCTGTCTGTCTGTCTGTCTGTCTGTCTGTCTGTCTGTCTGTCTGTCTGTCTGTCTGTCTGTCTGTCTGTCTGTCTGTCTGTCTGTCTGTCTGTCTGTCTGTCTGTCTGTCTGTCTGTCTGTCTGTCTGTCTGTCTGTCTGTCTGTCTGTCTGTCTGTCTGTCTGTCTGTCTGTCTGTCTGTCTGTCTGTCTGTCTGTCTGTCTGTCTGTCTGTCTGTCTGTCTGTCTGTCTGTCTGTCTGTCTGTCTGTCTGTCTGTCTGTCTGTCTGTCTGTCTGTCTGTCTGTCTGTCTGTCTGTCTGTCTGTCTGTCTGTCTGTCTGTCTGTCTGTCTGTCTGTCTGTCTGTCTGTCTGTCTGTCTGTCTGTCTGTCTGTCTGTCTGTCTGTCTGTCTGTCTGTCTGTCTGTCTGTCTGTCTGTCTGTCTGTCTGTCTGTCTGTCTGTCTGTCTGTCTGTCTGTCTGTCTGTCTGTCTGTCTGTCTGTCTGTCTGTCTGTCTGTCTGTCTGTCTGTCTGTCTGTCTGTCTGTCTGTCTGTCTGTCTGTCTGTCTGTCTGTCTGTCTGTCTGTCTGTCTGTCTGTCTGTCTGTCTGTCTGTCTGTCTGTCTGTCTGTCTGTCTGTCTGTCTGTCTGTCTGTCTGTCTGTCTGTCTGTCTGTCTGTCTGTCTGTCTGTCTGTCTGTCTGTCTGTCTGTCTGTCTGTCTGTCTGTCTGTCTGTCTGTCTGTCTGTCTGTCTGTCTGTCTGTCTGTCTGTCTGTCTGTCTGTCTGTCTGTCTGTCTGTCTGTCTGTCTGTCTGTCTGTCTGTCTGTCTGTCTGTCTGTCTGTCTGTCTGTCTGTCTGTCTGTCTGTCTGTCTGTCTGTCTGTCTGTCTGTCTGTCTGTCTGTCTGTCTGTCTGTCTGTCTGTCTGTCTGTCTGTCTGTCTGTCTGTCTGTCTGTCTGTCTGTCTGTCTGTCTGTCTGTCTGTCTGTCTGTCTGTCTGTCTGTCTGTCTGTCTGTCTGTCTGTCTGTCTGTCTGTCTGTCTGTCTGTCTGTCTGTCTGTCTGTCTGTCTGTCTGTCTGTCTGTCTGTCTGTCTGTCTGTCTGTCTGTCTGTCTGTCTGTCTGTCTGTCTGTCCGGGGTAATCTCAGAAACGGCTGAAGCGATTTCGATGAAACTTTGCAGACATGAAGAGGGGGTCGTCATGAGTAACATAGGCTACTGGGCCGATTTTAATTCTGTCTTCACTCATGGATAGAGGGATAATCAGGGAAGGTTTTTACGTAAAAAAAAATGCACCCGGGCGAAGCCGGGAACGAGTCGCTTTTCTAAATAAACTCGGCACCCCCTCGGAAAAGGTCACCGTGAAATGATAGCAGGTTCGCTAAGTCCTTTCAAATGTCAACTCAACTTCATGCAATAATGGCAAAAGGGCATGCCCTTTTTATACCACGTTTTCCTTATCAACTTTATCACGCTGTTTTTTAATGTACTGTATTTAGATATTGAAATTTGAGCAAAGTTCGCAGCGCCAATACAAAACTCGGCCCCAGTTCGAGTTCAAGATAACTTGACGGCGTGGTCTCGAAACTGCACAATATAATGTAATTTTCTTCAGTTTCTTCCTCAACGGAATTTCATTTTAATCCATTTGCCAAATTGATATTTACAAGTAATTGAAAATTTTCTATTTTCTCCCCTCGTTGGAATTTCCTGAAAATACAAAATTGAAATGCAATTCTTTTTAGTGAAAACATATCCATGTCTATTCTATATCTATACATCTTTATAGGGGGATAAGCGCAAAACTCTAAAACGGCAAAATCAATTACGCTATTTTTTTTTCTCAAATATTCATTGAAGGATGAGGAAGGTTTTATGAAGAGAAAAATTAGAAAAACAATCCGGGTAAAACGTATTGGTAGTCATCTTTTAGGTAACAACAAATATATTGGTTACTCAAGAACATTTGTTTTAAATAGAACCTTTTTTTTCATTTCTCGAGCTAATCTGACTTTAGATAATTATGCTTTTTCTACATATTAAGCAAGTTTTTACAGTATCAAAGTAATTAGTATTACTCGAGTAAATGTGGAGTAAGCGTGACGTCACGAAAGAACAAGAGCAAAAAGGTTAATATGGTATGAGGATGAATAGGCGATTTGAACAGCGTTATCTAATAATGAATAAGTTGTGAAGCTTAGAGATAAGACATAGATATGAAAGAGTATAGTAACCTTACCCAATGAGGCGACTCTTTCTTTTAGGATGAGCCTCCTAATAAAGATAAAAAAATGAAATACTTGCTTGACTTGCTTCGGGGCTAACAGAATTTAAAAAACGATCATGTTTTATATATGTGATATTTCATGGAAAAAAAGAACCTCAATATTATTCTTTAGTCAATAACACTTTAAATTCAAAGTTTAGTCGATAAAATCGATAATATTATTTTTTGCATAATTGGCAGATACTGTTTACTTGATGGTGTTAAGCCTCAAGTGATAGGTGCTACTAGTTTTACGCAAATTAGTTTATTTAAATACAAAATTAACTACTATACACACTACACATTACGTTATACAAATTAAAATAATACAATTGTTTTTATTGTTCTCTGGTTCAAATTCTCGGTCAGATATATTCAGCTGCGATTTCGTGATTACCCACTCTTTACGTCTGGTTTGAAATTGTGAATATATTTTTTTGGTGCTGCAATTTGCACAGCTATTACACTTTTTTACAACATACGCTCAATGCATTTTAAACAGGCGGATTAAAATGTGAAACTCGCTTCTTTTAAAGAGAGAAAAAAGTTGCTAAAATATGTTAGTTTTTTTAAGCATTTATTTTCTTAAATAAAAGGTATCCAGGTCTCCACTGGATGGTATGTGATTGCGTTTGCTCTTAAACACGAGAAATTATCAACATTTATATTGTTCATTATTGTCAATATATATTAAGAAGAGAAGATGTTTCAGTTTTTAAAATACTTCATAAAGCGTTTATTGAGTTAAATGTTTAAATTTCTTAAAGAACGAAGGGAAGCCTCCTTTAAAAATCGCTTGCACTGAAGACACGACATTGTTACTGGCCTTTGATCCTTTGAAGAATCGTCTCCCCACGGGATTATTTGTAAGGGTATGGTCCAAATAATAAACATATTAAATCAAAGTATCAGAGAATTAATATTAATATTTTTCCTAAATTAGAGTAAGTCGTAAAAAGATTTTTTTATATGTTGATAATAAATCGCAAGGAAAATAATTCACTTATGAAAAAGCGGTTACCTTATATAAAATATTTTAAACACTTAATGGAGTTGTCTAGACAATGAATTATGGTTTACAGTTTACATGCTATAAATATATTCAATATAATTATACCATATTACAGCCTTCTCTAATTTCTGTTTTTTTTTGTTGTATTTTTTTTAATAATATTTATTCGCATGATGTTATTTTATCATATTTATTATTAAATTTAATAAATAAGGGATGTCAGAGTGCATTCCCTTATTCCTTATCTTATCAGCGCAGCAATTCCCTCTGGAAGCTTCCTGGTGTAGCTTGTAGTCTATTAGGTAACTATACATCTATACATCATCTAGTGGACTGTGAGCCAATCTGCTGACCTTTTCATGCCTATCTGCTGACCTTTTCATGCCTATCTGCTGACCTTTTCATGCCTATCTGCTGACCTTTTTCATGCCTATCTGATGGCCTTTT